>WAAD01010479.1:9258-82485 GCA_013389945.1 Fregata magnificens | reverse complement strand
GTATGGGGGGGGTGTGTGTGTGTGCATATGGATGAGTATGTGCAGGCAAAATGAGTTCCGTTTGCACCATTTTTATTTCTTCCTCCTTTGTTTTGTCCAAGAAGCGGAGAAACTTATCTAAAACAAATGTTTTGATAATGGTACTGAATGTATTGAACAAAAAATAAATTTCTTAGTTTCTTCTAAAAGAATATATTTTTTTTTCATTTCCTTCAGAGAAGCTGCATTGTTTTACAGCTAAACTGATTTGACCACAGATCATTGCCTAGCAGGTAATATTAAAGCTAACCAAGATAAGGGTGCAGGCTTTCAAGTAAGTTTAATTTAATTGGTTAAGGGGCTTGAGCACACGTCTTACAGTACCGTAACTGACCTCTTTTAAATACTTCACCCCTTAATAGTTTGGTTGAGAAGTATCTTGGTATTGGTTCACAGGAGATTGCTAACGGCCTCATTTCTTCACATTAGCTCAATGGAGAGTAATGAGTCACCATGTCAATTACAATCCCATGACATGAAGTAAATTTTGTCACCCATATTCTGCTTCACCATTTTTCATCTCTCTTTATTTGGATTATTAAGGATTTGGTTTTGCATTACTGAGGTCAATAACTGCTTTACCTTTAACTCTGTTTGTCTCTGGATCAGACCCTGGTAACACAGTTTGTGTTTTTAAAAGGGCTATGCTTAAATATCCTTTTAAATACCCCTTAAAAAGGTATCTTGACTAAGGGTAGAAAAAATTAACACTAATTTTTTTTTTTAAATTATTTTCTTCATGTTTCATGTGTAGGGAAACAAGGTAGAGGACATCCCATTCAAGGTATACTATTATTTTTATCAAATGTACTTTTGAGGACATTTTCTATTGAAGTGTTTGCAGTTTTTATTATCGGCTAAATATCCTTATATTTGTGCATTTCTATTCCTGTGATATCTTTGCAACACTCTTCGCTATCACTGGGTAGCTAGCCAGTGCTATTTGCGGCAAAAAGTTTAGGTTGTTCTCTATTCATTTTCTAATAGGTATTCACTCCCATTTCTATTTAGTGTACTCAATAGGGAATGAATAAAAAAAAACTTCCCCAGTAATTAACATAGGACATAGAAAGCTCTCTCTTCTTCGATTTAGTCTTTGAGCATAACCGATTCTGTAAGAGACTAACTTGATCTAATGAAAAAGAGGAACAAATGAAATTGTTATTAAAATGTTAATTTTCCCAGTCTCGCTTCTCTGAGATTGCAGTGCTTACTGGTCAGGTCTTACAAAGGTTGTTCATTTAATTTCTTTTGAAGTTTTTTTTTTTTTTTCCTCTCCAATATGTTATTCTTCAAACGTCCAAACATATATCTCCAGAATTTTATTGCGAGTCCTTCATAGCCACCTGGTTAGCTACATGGGAGGCAAGACTAGGTTAGATGACAAAGGAGGCATGTAGATGTGCTTCAGACTATTTGTCTTGACTAGGAGTATGAGAGGAGTTCCTGTCAATATACTTGAAAATGAAGCTTTTCATCAATGGTGGTGACCTACTATTTGTTAGCATTCTCTGTTGGCAGTGACTTTGAATCTCAAAGGTACGTAGTTCTCACTGCAGTTCACTTTTCTGAAGGCTTTATAATCATAGATTCATTTAGGCTGGAAAAGACCTTTAAGATCATCTAATCCAACTGTAAACCTAACACTGCCAAGTCCCACTAAACCATGTCCCTAAGTGTCACATCTGCGTGTCTTTTAAATACCTCCAGGGATGGTCACTCTACCACTTCCCTGGGCAGCCTGTTCCAATGTTCAATAACCCTTTCAGTGAAGAAATTTTTCCTAATATCCAGTCTAAATCTCCTGTGGCACAACTTAAGGATGTTTCCTCTCGTCCTATCACTCGTTACTTGGGAAAAGAGACCGACACCCACCTCGCTACAACCTCCTTTCAGGTAGTTGTAAGGACTACTTTCTGAGACTGAGAGTCATTGCTGCATTGCCTTTAGCTTCTCCAGTTTTTTGTGGTTCCCATTGTTTGAAATGTGATGCTATTTTAGCATAGAATAAGTAGAAATTATACAGAGATGGCATCCAGACCATAGGAGACATCCTTTAAGCTGTTATTTATAATAAGCACTGCATCTGAAATAAATGACTAGTGGGTGGCTGATACTGTGAAATTTATTACTACTTCTAAAGATACTGACTTCAAGCATAACAGTTGTGCTACTTGTGAGTGTCTTTTGGCCATCCTCTTGTACCACCTCATAAATAAATGTATTTCATCAGTGGGTGGGTGTAGAAGGGGGATGGGACTTACTTTTAAATAATTTTTTTAGTCACAACATAGCCTGTATTCAGTTTGTCACACAAATAGGTTCTGAGTCACTTAAATATTTTTCCGTATCTTGCTGAACCAGTAGTATCTGAAAATAAAATATCTGCACCAAAACCAGCTTTAAGTATTCTTTTTTTCAAAGGAAATAAGTGACTACTTGTATGATCTTAAATGAATCTTTCTTGATAATATAAAGCACCTTCTGACTTGATAAGCAGGTTCTGTATTTCACGTGGACTTTCAATATTATCTGTTTCTCTTTGAAAATGTTGTAGGTGTTTAACTTTACTAGAAGAATTACAATTAAGTGTTCAAATTTGTAATATATTTTCTTTGTTATGTATATAGTTTCAAGACAACTTTGCTGCTTGTTCTTTCACTATATTTTAAAGGTACAAATAAAGAAAACACCTCAATTTTTCAGTTCGCAAAGGGAAAAACAAAAAACCACATAAGATGCTGCTTGTTATCCACTGTAGAAACTGACTTTTGTAGCTCGATGGGCTTCCAGCTGATGGATTTCTATTACACCTAAATAGTTGTTCTGTCAAAACTAGAACCAACTTGCTACTTGTCCGATGTACAGAAACTGGTTATTGATGACTTCCTTCTACTGCACTGATAAAGTTTCTTAGTCATTGCCAGAGGCTTAATCTGGGATTGAATGACACTTTTTCTCATAAAATCCATTTCTATTTGCATTAGTCAGTTAAAAAGTATGTGTCTATTTACATTCTTATAGTGTGTGTTTTTTCTCCCACTGCATATTAAACCAGCTTTTAGGCTTTAATTTTCCTTTATTGCCATCCTTTTAGCATAGGAAACATGTGAAATGTGTCATAATAATTTTTGGCAGTAGGTTTATAGGTAGTATTGCAGTATGTGCTCTAAGAGCCTACTTTGCTTCCTTTTTTGTTAAGCATGCCTGTATATTGTACAGAAGAGCAGAACAATCTTCTTTTAGAAGAAAAAATGTATATCCATCTGTTCAGGTGAGCAGGGCTTTAATAAGTTGCCAACACTTTGTACAGGACAAGTAGTTCAAAAGCATTGTCAGGTCAGATTTACTTAATATGGTGTAGGAGATACAAATGACATGGTGGGCCTCAGCCTTGGGTACTCTTTTTCAGGTGTGTTCGTTACTCAAGAGGAGAGCCCGGCTGTACAGCAGGTACAGCCTTTGCCTTCCCAGTAGGACCTGGGCAAAGCTTCCTTTTTCCTTGGGGCTCTGCGGGCCTACTTGTCAAGTTGCTAAAGCCTAGTGCTGAGCCGTGCTGCCCACCTCAGCCATGCCACTTATCCCTGAGACTGTCCTCCTTCCTTGTAGTGCACGCGGCAGAGGCGAACTGGTGCTCTTTGACACAGCTAGAATTTTGCCTTGGTTCCCTTTGAGCTTACATGAATTGCTCTGTCATGTGCAGCTGTGTGTGCTAGTTGGGTTTCTTAGCATGTTGATACTAAGAGTTTTTAAAAATTTCAAGCATGTTTTTTGTCTCATTATGTATGCTGTTAGCTTTTTGCAGTCTTGGATTATTTACATTTACTCTTTTTTCCTTAAGTTCTTTTTCATATCTTGTATGTTATCAAGATGTTACAACATTATAGTGCAAAGCTTGCATAATAATAATGATGATGATGGTAATAATTTTAATAATATAATATATAATATAAAATTATTATTATTATTGTTATAGCAAATAGAAACCAATATTTACATTGTTTGATGTTGCGCTAAAGCTCTCAGCACAAAATATCTATGTGTTTTATTTTTATTTTTGCAACATCATGTATGTATGTATCTGGGGGTAGAAGAGTGCTTTTGGAGAAGATGAGGAGGGCAGAAGAGGAAATGTAGCAAGAAAAAAATGTAGTTTTTACATTATGGTGGCCAGGTTAGAAATAAGTCATTGACTCTCCCAGATTGTTTTTTATTAATCTTTTCTTTGCAANCTTTGCCGAAGTATTTATACACAGTAGTTTTTAAAAATGTGCTCTAGGATGAGAGAATGTCTTAAGGGCAGAGATGGGCAGAGATCACCTTTAAATTGATGGGTACATGAAGAATGCAAACCACTGCACCCTTAGAGGGGTTTTTGTTAGAGAAAATGGCATGGATTTGCACATTTGCACAACTGGGGAAAAAAAAGAAGTGTTAGTTTGTAAGAGGTGGATTTTAGAAATGTTCAGAAGATGCTAATGTGAGTGGGGGAACAAAACACAAGGATCATATTAACTAACATTTTGCCTGAGTTGGAGGGAAGTGAAACAAATGTCAAGACAAAGTAAGATTGCAGGAAGCTCTAGTACTTCGTGCAGAAATGACCAGAGCATGGATGGGTTATAGAATCATAGAATGCTTTGGGTTGGAAGGGGCCTTTAGAGGTCATCTAGTCCAGCCCTCCTGCAGTGAGCAGGGACACCTTTAACCAGATCAGGTTGCTTAGAGCCCTGTCCAAGCTGACCTTGAATGCTGCCAGGAGTGGGGCCTCCACTACCTCCTGAGCAACCCACTCCAGCACTTCACCACCCTCACTGTAAAAAATTTCTCCCTAATACCTAGTCTAAATCTACCCTCCTTTAGTTTAAAGCTGTTACCCCTTGTCCTGTCACAACAGGCCTTGCTAAAAGTATTGTCCCCATCTTTCCTATAGTCCCCCTTTAAGTACTGAAAGGTTATACTTCAAAAGGTCACAAAGAGAGAAAAGTATGG
Source organism: Fregata magnificens (assembly GCA_013389945.1). Taxonomy (NCBI): domain Eukaryota; kingdom Metazoa; phylum Chordata; class Aves; order Suliformes; family Fregatidae; genus Fregata; species Fregata magnificens. The sequence goes on along the minus strand of WAAD01010479.1, from coordinate 77,454 downwards.
TTCTTATCAGTAGAAATGCTGATGATACTGTTGTGGTAATCAGAGGAAGTTATGCCCAGAAGTTACCTCAAGAGGCCGTACAGTGCATCATTCCGTCCCCAAAACAGGACTGACGATACTTCTGTCTTTCCCACAAGTTACACATTTAATGTATTCTTAAAGGCAGCATAAAGCCGTAGAGCCAACCTTCACGGCCAGTTTTTCCAGCGCATCCCTGTGTCAAGCAGTGGAATGCGTCTCTTCATAGCTGACCTGAATAATCCTTTCTTGAACTGAAGCTTATTCTTATCCTTTGGACATCGATACAGATAACAGATTATTCTATTCCAGGTTGCTGCAGTCGTTTATGTAGTAGAAGGCAGCTGTTGTATCTAAACAGCTTATGTTCTTCATTTTTTCCTCATGGGACATGTTTTTCTAGATCACTAATCAGTCTCATTCCCCACCTCTGATCTCTCTTCAGTTCCTCCATTTATTTCTGAAAGTTCTGTGCTGGAACCAGACACTTTTAGGATTTACTAGTATTAAGAAGAGTGGAAGGATTACTTCACATGTCTTGAAGGGTGTGCTTTCATCTGTAGTCTCAGTACAGTGTTTACGTTTTTAGCAGTGGTTTAAAAGAGTTGCTTGTGATCTGTGATAATCCCTGATGCTTCTCTGGAGAAGAGCCAACTACTTGTTCCACATCTCATACTTGTGTAGCTTTAAGCAGTCAGAGTTGCCCCTGCCTTTTATACAGGATTATTTTTCTGAATCATCGAGTCCCAACCATTAACCCAACACTGCCAAGTCCACCACTAAACCACATCCCTAAGCGCCACGTCTACATGTCTTTTAAATACCTCCGGGGATGGTGACTCCACCGCTTCCCTGGGCAGCCTGTTCCAGTGCTTGACAACCCTTTTGGTAAAGAAATTTTCCCTAATATCCACTCTAAGCCTCTCCTGGCACAACTTGAGGCCATTTCCTTTTGTCCTATTGCTTATTACTTGGGAGAAGAGACCGACACCCACCCAGCTACAACCTCCTTTCAAGTAGTTGTAGAGAGCAATAAGGTCTCCCTGAACCTCCTTTTCTCCAGGCTAAACAACCCCAGTTCCCTCAGCCGCTCCTCATAAGACTTGTGTTCTAGAACCCTCACCAGCTTCGTTGCCCTTCTCTGGACGCGCTCCAGCACCTCAGTGTCTTTCTTGTAGTGAGAGGCCCAAAACTGAACACAGTATTCAAGGTGCGGCCTCACCAGTGCTGAGTACAGGGGGACAATCACTTCCTTAGTCCTGCTGGCCACGCTGTTTCTGATGCAAGCCAGGATACATTGGCCTTCTTGGCCACCTGGGCACACTGCCGGCTCATATTTAGCTGGGTGTCGACCAACGCCCCCAGGTCCTTTTCCGCCAGGCAGCTTTCCAGCCACTCTTCCCCCAGCCTATAGCGTTCTATGGGGCTGTTATGACCCAAGTGCAGGACCCAAGTGAGATGATGCCTTTTAAATGAAATGCAGGTATGACTGTCGGACCACCTATCAACCTGTGCGCTGGTAACAGTGGTGCGGGACAGCATTGCTGAGCAGTCTGGCAGTTCAGGAATGTCTTTTGGTCCCAGTGGGCTTCTAACCTCCTGTCTTAAGTTCTTGCTGCTGCAGATAGATGGATTCATCCTGAGTAGGTATCAATAGCGTCACCATTGTCACACTGCATTTGGCTGTGTAGACTTATCCTCAGAGAGAGTCTTCTCTGTTGCACTGATCATGCTCACGGATTTATCACACTAATGTAGTCCCTTCTGCTCTTGTACTACCTCCAGTCATTCATACAGTTTCTGCTCTTAATGCAATTTATCTTTTCCCCTGTAGTCCTTACAACTATTTTTTCAGCTGAGAGGTTAGAGGGTTTGTTGTTTTTTGTTTTTTTTTTTTTTTAATTTAAAGATTCATATTAAAGTATTGAAGATTTTAGAGGAAGACTTTGGGCAATTTCAAATGCCAGTATTTATAACTCAATTTAAATTTTGGTAAGGCAAGCCAACAGCAGTAAGGCCTGCTTAGCTTGTGTTACTTGCTAATTACAATAAAAATATGTACACATAATCTTCAGCTGTTTTATGAATGCACTGAGTTCCTTGTTGAGGAATAATTGTGTGGGTTCATAACACTAGAAGTAAATGTCATTTAATATGTACAGTTGGTCACAATATTGGATAAGCTATAGACAGAGTTCCAACTCCGAGGAAAAACAGACCTTCAGGCCAGCTGTTGTATCACCAATATAAAGGAGTGAACCTCATTTAGTGGGTCATGTGAGCAGGAACAAACTGAGCAGGTGGAGAGGGAGCAGTAAAGGCCACGTCCAGCTCAGTACTATGACCCAGCAGGGGTTGTGGCAAATAGCTTCATCCCTGGTGTGGATACGTTTTGAACTCTAGTTCAGCTCAAACTCGACTGAGCTGTGATCCAAGATCCTCTACCTATTGTGGAAACAAGATACTGTCAGTGTAGTGATTTGGCAGCGTTTTGCTACTTTGGGAAGCCCCAGTTCTCAAGCCAACATATTTTCAAGGAGCTCTAATTTGGAAAAGAAACTCCTGTGAGTAATGCCTGGTGACTTATCCTCTTTCTGTTCTGCATTTTCCGAGTTCTAAAAATAACATTTTGTGTGTGGTTAGCCCTGGTGATTTTGATATCTGGACTGTCTTGACCATGTGCCGTATTTAATGCTGCTTTGTGAAATGGACAAGGTGAGGTTAAAAGAATAGTGTCATTTGAAAATGCTTTGGATACCGCTTAGGTGATGACTGAGCTTTGGCAGGGGCTGCCCAATCAAGAAATCTGCAGCAGTGCCTTATTTAAGAGCAGTATAATGGAGTGAGGAATTAGGATTTAATGGAAGGGAAATGTGCAATGTGGGTGGGTCATGCAGATGGATTTTGGTACGGAGATGAAAAAGGTTTCTGCAGTCACAAACACTAAAATTGGAGTGGTGGTACTTGACTGTTAGCAGGCAGGAGAGATGTTAAATCTGATCTAAATCAGTGCTCATTTTTTCCCCAGATAAAAATGACTACTTATGAAAGGTTAGAGGATTTATGGGGGTGTCAAAACATATGGCAGATGGGCTGGATTAGGACTCATGAGTATAGTAATCCAAATCCTTTCTGCCAAGCATTACAGAGGATCTCTTCCTGCTGCTGGGCTACACTAAATATACACAGTCAGAGGAGCACAGGCTGTCAGGAGGCTCAGAGGAAGAGTTGGTAGTGAAAGTGCTTGTCTGAGCAGAGTTCATTTTGAAAGACCTTTATTTGCAGGCAAAAGTCTACTGGGGAACTGATTATATTATTTAATTTTAATAAATTGCTGTAACCAGGTTTTTTTTCTCTTTGGTTCACTATACAAAGCCTGGAAGAAAGTAAAGCCAAAATGTGAGCTAAACCGTTCAATTATCTGTGACTATATTAGTACAGAGGGGTAAAAGCTGTGCAAAAGTCATGAGTGTTGAGAAAGGTAAAAAGGGGAATGGGTCTGTCATTCCTGTTCTGAGCTGGTGCTATCCATGTGATTTAAAAAAAAAAAAAAAAAAGAAAAAGGGAAAAAAAGGAGCCTACTTTAAGTTTTTATGACACAAGTTTAAGTGTTAGGGAGGATTTTAGTTTTGGTTTTAGACTAAATGCAGAGGATCTTCTTTGAAATCTGAAAATTTACAATGGCGTGTCAGTGTTACACAGGTTATTGGTAGCTGTAGTTAATGTGTAGTTAGTTTTAAAAAGATGTAAAGCTACTGGCTTTTGAGAAGACCCATGTCTGAAAAAGTTTCTGGGGAAGGATGCAAACCGTTTGTGCCTGAGGCAATGAGAGGATAGTTGCACTCTGCTCCTGTAGCCAGTTAATTAAGCTAAAGAATCCACCAAAGCTCCTTCTCTAGCTAACTATTATTTTACAGCATGGTAAATTGATATGCTGGCTAGCAAAATCACCTACCAGGATACCTCTGAACTCCGTGAGTGAATCCTTAGATATTTCATTTGACACTGGTGTAAAATGTTTTAAAAAAAAAAATTAAAAAGTATTGTTAAAGCATGAAACAATACTGTATATAGATATGTTGTGTTCTTTGTAGAACCAAGAAGTGTGAGGATCCGGACCTTGCAGATCTTATATTTAAGCTTAAAAGGAAAGCTGCAAATAGTTACTGCAGCAGTGAGGATGGATTAGCTCTGGGGTACAGATTGTTTGCATTCTAGGGCTCGGAGCAAGAGGCAAGCTTCTCATTGTTACTGCTTTACTACGTATGAAGAAGATCTGAAAGTTTTTAGCAGGTTTCTCTATTATCCACGAGGAATGGCATATCTGCTCTAGCATGGTTTTGTCAAAGTACTTTGTAACGTGAACTTTCTCAGCATTTAATTGAAAAGTGGAATTGTTAGATCTTTAGGAAAGGGAGATTTTCTTCCCGTTGTTAAGTATTAACAAAATAATGAAGCAGTCTAAGCAATCCATGAAAGCTCACTTCTCATCTGTTAATCAAGTTTCACTTGCTTAGTATTTGGGATGTCTGAATCTTTTGAGTGGTATATAGCCTTCCAGCAAAGACCTGCTCTAAATTTCTGTTTAAAACAAACAAGCAAACAGACAAAAACCCCCATCTTCCACTTCCCAGCCTCTTTCTATCTAAGCAGCGTCCTCTTAAGAGACTGTAGAAGGGTGAATAAAAACAGCAAAAAAAGGTCACATTTAACATTTGAGAGTTGTTTATATGTGTGTTTGAAGGAAACAAGTTTGAAAATAATTGAGCAAGAGAGGTGGGTAGAAAAATTTTCATGAAGCAAAATATGATGGGAATGAAAGGACAAGTTGAACCAGGGACATAGGTTTTACTATGAGGGCATACATGCAAATCCATGAAATCTGAATAATCTTTTTATTCCAAATATAAACTTAGATGGGAGTTTCAGTGATAACCAGTTTACACAGCTTTATAACATTAAAAGCATTTAAATAGTCCTGGCAGGCAGGGATGAAACAGTATCTGAGATGAGTTGCAAAGTATTATCCAGCTTACAAATAAAAGTAGGTTGTTACAGTAGGCTTTCCAGGGAATATATTCATCGTAAAGTGTAGATGTGGGTTTTGATTGATTTATTACCAAAAAATTGTTGATTTTCCAGGATATAGAAATGTACAAAAGCTAATAAATCAAACTGGAATTAATATGGCAAATGAAATATGTGGACTCAGGCTTGCTTCATGTATAAAATGTGCCAGCATTTTTTAGGCGGTTCTGATACAAGTACGTAAATATTCTCATTATACATTTGTTTGTTCCCTACTAATGCCTCCATTGTATTCTTCCATATTATCTCAAAATTAAATGAATTAATCTAACTATTTATCATTAGATAAGCAGATAATTTATGATGACTAGACCATGTCTTGTTACTGGAACATTGGTAACCTGATGGTAGAAAACTCTTAATAATTGACCTGAAACGGAGCACTACAATCATCTGTATTTCGTGATATCAAGGGGAGAGTCCCCCCACAAAGGAGAAAAATGAGCTGTTTGAAAGAAATAAGATAAAATGTTCCAGTGCGAGGTCCTGCTTCTGAATAACTGAGGAAACATTGAATAACCATCACAGGAATGCATAGTGTGAGATGGAAAAAAAAGACCTATTAAAATGAAAAATGATTGACAAATAATTCTTTGTAATAACGGGGGGAGAGATTATCAAAGTGCTTACACTGTATCTGGAGCTATTTGGCAAATAGTTTTTCTTTTCTTACAAAAGGCATCTGAGAAATATAAAAATACACATATTTTAGCTTTTACAGATTCTTCTGCATAGAGAGAGTAATCCAAAACAGCTTTCATTTAGGGTACCCATGTAATTGAGAGCAGAACTTAAGCTCATCAGTCCTAGAAATAGGTGAGAAAATCTTGCTTCCTGATTCTCATTTAGGCAGAAGTGGTATGTTTCTGCAAGCATTTGAGTAAGTAAGTGCTTTTGGATGCAGCGAGGGGGAACCCAACAAGCAGCTCCAGCTGGCAAATGTTGAGTTATTCCATAAATAACAGGAGGTTCTTCGAGAAGCTAGCATGATGACATGTGTAGGTGAAGGCAGCTGCATGCTTCACATAGTATTATTTAGATGGGTGTGAAGATGTGAAAGGTTTTAGAGCCCTTATTTAATACGGTGTGCTTGAAGAAAAAAAACCAGCATATTGTTTGGCTGTGAGATGCAAAATGAAGTGGGGCTTTCAGTAGTAGGAACATCTGAAGGTTCCAAATGATCACTGTAGTTAATAGGTAGGAGCTGGAAGACCTAAACATGGAATCTGTGTGTGTTTTCCTCTTGCCTTCTTGGAAAGTTTGTTTGGTTCTCAGGTGAAATACCTTAGGAGAGACTTTCATTATGGAAAACGGAACTGGAACATTCTTTAAATTTTAAATCTAGTTAAGGCAAACTGGTGTTTTGGCCACAGCCAGGAGCAAAGAAACGATTTGGGAGGTTATCTAGGAACCATTCTAAGGTTCCATAAATTCCTCTAAAATAAAAAGTTACATGACTAAATCTTAAGCAAGGACTGACAGCCCTAAGATCTCTAAAGTCATGATTCTGATACAGGCTTGATACAGTTTAAATGAAAGAGCCTGTTGTTCTAGTCTATGGTCAACAGCATACCCAACATTTTATGATCCAAATGTCAGAGACTGAGATCTATAGCCCTTGTTTCCATTACCAAAAAAAAGTTGTATCAGATATTTCTTGGTTCCTTTTGTTTATAATTTACAGAATTAAACATCTGGTGTTGATTTATGCTGACGGGTTTTTTTGTTTTTTTTTTGTTTGTTTGGGGTTTTTTTCAGAGAAAGAATTTGACCCTTTTCTTCAGCATTGGTTTATTGACCTCCTGGGGGACTGCACTGCTGGGTGTCCGCTTATACTGGATGGGCAACAAGCCCCCAAGTTTTTCCAATTCTGACAATCCAGCAGCTGACTCAGACAGTTTTCTCACGCGTACGCTGACCTTCTTCTACCTGCCAACCAAGAACCTCTGGCTGTTGCTGTGCCCAGATACACTCAGCTTTGACTGGTCTATGGATGCCGTGCCTCTTCTGAAAGCAGTGAGCGACTGGAGGAATCTACACACTGTGGCCTTCTATGCTGGACTCCTCCTCCTTGCCTACTTTAGCTTGAAGGGCTCCAGCAATGAGAGAGAATGCAATGGGAAAACTGTAATGAATGGCAAGCAGAATGCTAATGGGCATAGCTGCCACTCAGAGATGGAGTACAAGACACTGGAGGTGAAGTCAAGCTTTGCATCAAAAGAAGAGAATGGTATAAAAAAGCATGAAGTGCAGAAACTGCAGCTTCCTTCAACTGAGAACATTGTCATTCTGTCTCTGTCTTTGTTAATAGTGCCCTTTGTTCCTGCCACAAACCTATTTTTCTATGTTGGCTTTGTAATAGCAGAGCGTGTGCTGTATGTTCCTAGTATGGGCTTCTGCCTGCTGGTTACAGTAGGTATCAGGGCCCTTTATGTCAAAGCCCAAAAGCGCTTTCTGAAGAACTTGGTTTTTTGTTCCACTGCTGCATTAATTGTTTTCTATGGACTCAAGACTGTTGTCAGGAATGGGGACTGGCAGAATGAGGAGATGCTGTATAGATCAGGGATAAAAGTAAACCCCGCTAAAGGTAATTTTTGCTCTTTATGGTGAATGTTTTATTTATTCCTGTCTGTCTTTGCCTTTGAATTGTCTGATTTTATCAACTGTATCTAAAGAGGACACTTCAGGAAATGTCCGTTTAAGTTGCAATAGTAGGTACATTACTAAAAAATGAGGAAAAGCAGGAATGTGTTTTGATTAGGTGTTACAGGTTTGGCATTAACATGGAGAAAAATGAGACCCTAAGGTAAGAGGATACTTTCTTTTTCATTGATCTTAGTTCTGCATTTTGGAATTAAAGATGCATTATTAGTATTGCAGACCCCACCCTGGTAATTTTCCATTTGGAGTCTGGTATCTGTCACCCTAATGAAGGTTTTTCAAATGTTCACCAAATGTTCTGTTCTCTGTGACTACAAAATGTAAGAAATAGTAAAGGACAGCATCCGGGAGGTGCTATTTTTTATTTCATCTGATGCAAATAACGTCAATACTACATAATAAAAATGAGGAAATGAGGTCATATTATTCAGCTTAGGAAATGACTGTAGTTCCTCCTGCATACAAGTACTGTAAAGAGTTATTGTTAAATACTTATGCCTTGCTGTTAACGTATAAATGCCAGGTATTCGTAACGTTGCCCAGCTACTTCTCTCAAAGGCTGTATCTATGCAGTAATGAAATGTGACTACAGCTAGTGTAAACAACATCCAAACAGGCTGTAAACCGGCTAGTTTAGGGATCAGTAACAATGTTTAGCTGTGGCTCTGTGGTTTCAGCATGTATGGCAGATCCAGCTGGGATCCTGAACTCCATGTTGCCTGGCTGTACTGCTCTTGGCACATGAGGAAGTTTATATGAGAATGGTCAAAATACCACCTGTGAGTGCAATATAGGCATTGACTAAACCTTCATTATTCACAATTCATCAGAAGTGAGAAGGGATGACTTGATTGCTTTGCCTTTCTGTGAAAGAAAAATTTGACAGTGCTTGAACATATTGCACTTCAGTTTTTCCAGTTCTCTGCTCAGAAGCCCATTATATTATGCAAAGTCATGTGCTGACAGAGGGATGCTTCTTGGTTAGACAGTTATATCATTCCATAGTCTAAAAGCTGTGATAGTAAGAGGCAAATGCAGGTGTTACTGTGAGCTGATAGGGAATGAAAAAGTAGATTTGGCAGATAAGATGCCTTGCAAAGCAGCTTTATAGTAGCTTGTCAATCATCAGTCTGATTTTGTAACTCTTCTTCATATGCTTTGTCATCCTAGGTCGCCCTTTGTTGCTGCAGTAAGTGACTTTTTCGTAACTGAGAATAAGCACATCCCATTTCTTTTACTTTTTTTCAAAACTAGTGCAGGAGGGCAAGAAATTAAGAGAAGTAACTGAACAGCGAGACAGCACACCAGAGTGATTATATGATGCTGTGAGACTTACCAGTTTAGTGATGATGTAAAGCTTGCATTAAAATGCTGGCATTCCTTGGAAAGAAAAGAGGATGTGTGCGCTTGATTAAATAGTTAATGTACGTTCCATTTTTATCCTTGCTGGAGATCCCCAGATATCCCAGACTCTATTAATAGTTGTCTGCTTGCTTTGAGCAAGTTTTTGTGATTAAAAAAAAAAAAAAAAAAATCTAGTTTTTGTGCAATAGTAGGGTTGGCTGCAGTGTTGTCTGGAAGTTAGACTATTGGGTATTATGCTCCCAGAAGACAAGGCGAGCTATTTTCATCATACACATTTCAGTATGCACAGACTTATGTATATATGATTGTCTGGTTTCTTGCTATATAAGCTGACATTAAGTTTCTTGTAAGATATGAAAAAGCAAAGACAGCATGTCAGTGTGGTGATACAGACATGACTGAGCTGACTGTAAATCTCCTTAAAATATCCTGTTAAACTTCTGCTGAATATTTACTAGCCCACACACATTGTAAAAAGGCTGGGTATCAGAAACTCCCAGCTAAAGCGACCTGTCACCCAACTCTATTCATTATTGTGAATACTTCCTAGATTATCCCTGGCTTTGACTATGCTAATTTTATTTTCTATTTCTCATAGAATCAGGCAAGCCTGACTGGACTAGACTGGCTGCCAATCCCGCCAAAGCATTAGGAGATCAACAATTCAAACTACTCTCAGTAATTAAATGAGGTTGATGTAGGAAAAACAATTTATTTTTGTTTGCCTCTTTTTTTTAGTTTTATGAATGCTAGTGATAAATAGGCTATTCAGACAGCGAGACAATGGACTGCTCAGTCAAACAGTAGAGTGGAGAAGTGTTTTCCTTCCTTTCAGGCTGTTAAGAAGAGGCTGCCACTCCTCATTTCTGTTTTCCTCTACTCACAGCCATTTCTCCTCATGAGTATTTTCTTACTTCTGATCATTTTTGAGTGGTAGGATCATTTTCCCTGATGGTTCTGCTTTTCCTCTCTTCTCCTGCAAAGAGCTTCTGAGCAAGAGCTTCTTCTGTCCTAGGGTAAAAAAGCAAAGAGGGATCCCTTCAAAAACTCCCCATGTGGGGACCGATAAAGAAGTAGAAATCCACAAAGACTGGTTTTGCTAAAGGAAGGAGCTGATCTGTTTTGTTCCAGATCCATCTGTATTCTAGCCTAGCAGGATGAAAGCCACTCTGCAGCTGGATGCCGTGTGACAACATTGAGCTGATGTGCTGTAGTAGTAAGGTCATTTGAGAGGCAAGCTATTAGCACAGGTGCATTTGTGTACTAATGCAACTGAACTGCTTTGGAAATGGAGTTGTCTCACATGGTGATGGTTTATAATCAGGTCCTCTGCGTGGTGGTATGCGTAAGAATATAATCTCCTCTGCTGCTGTGGGATTTTGAGGCAAAGTTGTTCAGCGGCTTCTCCATCTTCAGTCCTCAGTGAAGAAACGGGCTATCAGCACCTTGCCAGCACTTTCTTCTGGCCCCCTCATGGGTACCTTGCAGCCAGTGCAGGAGTAGAGTTCTGCCTCAGGTGAGAAAGCGCCTACTCCTGCAGGCAGCCACAGCCTTTCTGCAATTTACATTTCTCCAGGCTGTTCTTGTCAGTCACTGACGATGTGGGCAAAATGCTCAAAAACACAGTGCATGGGAGAGTCAACTGAATAGAAGGTGGTGATGATGACGCCGAGCCACCATGCAGTTGCTGGCTGCCTTGCTGTGCAAGCAGGCAGCTGCTGGCCCTTAGCTGGTCGAGGCATAACGAGGACTTGGGATGCCTTAGCTGTGTCTGTTATTAGGCTTGTTCATCTGCAGTTTCGTTATGACTAGTATTTCAAATATCTTTAAAGTGGTCTGAGCTTTGCCTTGTTACAGTTTGTCAGCACTTGAGGGAAAAATAGGCAAGATTGATTAATGTAGTTTATGGATCCTGAAGTGGCTGTATACATGTTTTAACACTAGGGAGGGAAAGGCACAAGTGTTTCTGTGTGCTGCCTTCAGCTTAATGAGCAGCCCGACTGATATAAAACAACTCACATTATTTGAGTGTTCTTTTAAAGAGAAGGAAGCCTCCCAAAAAGTAGAAACAAACAAAAGAGTTAAAAATGGGTGGTAGCTGTCACATCTTTTTCAATTAGACTGAGAGTAATTCTGAGGTGATGATTACCTCATGTTTGATATAAAATTATAATGACACACAAAATAATTTTTCTCATTATGCCTTGTTATCTCCAGTTTTCTCTGTAGTACTAAATGTTGGCTTGAAAAAGCATAATCTTTTTCCCCAGGCCATTTTGTACCTTACAGTCCACATCATAATGATCTTTGATGTTCAGATATATTTGCTGTACTGTTACAGACACTGATTAAAGAAGTAGAAGATAACAGAGAGTGGCTTAGACTGTTAGACTGCTGCAGAGCTATTGGTTGCTTGGTCATATTTACTGATGAAATTTTAGTCTCCTGGAGTTTGCTGTGACATTTGTAAGCAAGCTTTGAAGGTCCTTCCTGGAACTAATTGACCTGCTATGCCAAGTGTGTACTTAATTTTAACCATGCATTCAAGTCTTGCTAAATTCATATATGAGACTACTATTTTTGCAGTGGAACATGCTGCAAGAAACTGATACTAGGCTGCTCCCAAAAGTAGTATTACCACATTATTGTGGTGCTATACCCGGTCTGATAAGCCCTGTCTCACACATGGCACTCGTTTAAGTTGGCATTAGAGCTTTTGGCTTCAGAACCAGTTCTGTATGTTGCTCAGATGTTTGTCCTTGTTCTGTCACGTATTAGTGTTAACAAAACATCATATATTCACATCTTGGGCAGGTCAGTGGGACTTGAATATGTGATTCATTCCTTTCCTGACTCAGTTCTGGAGGAAAAAAAAAATCCTTAATATCTGTTAGATGAAGACAAACTTGGGGTGAGAGGGTTGATTTTCTTGGTTCAAATAAACTCTACTGTTGCAGTCAAATTGTTTAGATGTTCCTGATAGGTGATTGACACAAAGACTAAAAAAAAAAAGAAAAGAAAAATGCTTTCTGGCAAAATCATTCAGATAATCTGTGGCTTAAAATTAATTTTACCTCTTATAGTTCTACTTTGAGTTAAAAATCCTGTTCTTAGCATCTTGCTTCTTACGTCGGTTACCCTGTTGTTCTCAGTGGGCAGCAATAAGACCAAGACATGGTGTTGACAGAGAAGAATATAGAAATTGTTCCATAAGAATATAGAGAGCCAATTTACTTCTATCTTTCCACTCTTCCTCCTACTCCCAGTTCTTATAAGTGTGAATCATTCAATTTTGCTTAATGTTTTCAGAAGATATCCTAATACTGAAATACTATTCTGGACCACAATGTTCCTTTTCCCTGTCCTACTTCTCTCTTTTTTATCCTTTGCTACAGCATTGTGAGATCTTCCTGCCTCATTCTGCTATATTTGTGCCTGTAGAAGATTTAAAGAACTTCCTTTGCTTTTTTTGGCATCTTTGGCATAGTGTTCAGCTTTGATCAGTTTTACCCCCTGGAACTTCCTGGATATTTACCTTTTTTTCTTTTTTTTTCCCATTTTTTCTTTTTTTTTTTCCTTTCCCTCCTCCTTTTCATCAGTTTAACATAGGATTGGTAAAGGACTGCTTCTGTATGCATATGTGAATGTCAAGATACGAATATGAAGTTCAGATTGTGAAGCATCTTAGTTGAACAACAATGTATGGAGTAGCTGTATGCTCATCTGAGCAGTCATAAAAAAGTAGCAATTGCATTTTTGTTTCATTTGTAGTTTTAATGTCATTTTATGTAATTAGTTTACTGTTTAGTTTGCTAATACCATCTGCTAAATAACATTGAAGGAATTCTTAAATTTGAATTTAGAATTTAGCTTATTTAATCTCATCTATGTAGCACACTTGCCTTTTGATCTGAACTGCAAAAAAATATGATCTTTGTTGTTAGTATTTTTTAAAACACCAAATTTCATTTTGTTATCCATGTTGAATAGTTTGTAGTGTTAATTTCCTCTTTATTTTACCATTACTAATGCAGCAAGCAAATGTATTGGCGATACATACTGTTTAAAGCATTAGTGTAGGAGGGAAAAAAAATCATGTGAGTTAGTTTTGTTCCATTTACATAAATTTATTATTGTTAAAAAGGCACCCAAATTTGTTCTCACCCAAGAGCGTTCCTCTGATTAAAAAAAATAAAAAAGAAGAAATCCATGCCTGTCATTGTAGAGATTGTATGCTCCAGTTCTGTGCACTTGGGTAGAAGTAAATACTAGAAGCTGTTTCCATCTGATTTGACAGCTTGCTGCTGTTATCCTTATCCACTCTTAGAAAATGATTTCTTGCTGACAGTAGCTGTCAGTAAGAGGTCCTTTCTTCAGCAGACAATGAAAATACCAACTAATAGTGCAGCAAGGAAAAGTAATTATAATACCTTGTAGTAAACTAGGTAAAGAAGCCATATTTCCCTCAAACAAAAAGGATGCAATAAACCAGTATTTTCCATGATTATTAATATTTTTGTATCACTAGTGATGACTGGAGACAAAAGGAGAAGAAATATTTTAAGGTATGGCATTCTCCAAATATGCTTATTATTAAGAGTTTACATTTTGCTGATGAGAAGCTGGCTTCTCTTGTAATACCTTTAGAGTTCTGTTTTCAGTAGCTATTGCTCTGGCACACAGCTAGTTGTTCAGCACACTTTTTTTATGCCTCCCGAACAGAGTAGTGTGTTTTTTAACAAACACCACATCAGACATTTAAAAATACTTTGAGCATTTGGGATTGCATTTCAATGTTTTGGTGCATATATTCTGTTTTTATACGCAACTTGGCAGTAAAACTCCAACTCATCTTTGGGCCAATAGCCCAAAATATCACTCTGCACAGTAATTATTTCTTGCTCCTTTGGTTCATTTCACTTCAGTAATAATAAAATCACTCTAGAAGTGGTAAAGGTCTGGCTCAAATAACATTGCAGTGAATGGAAAATGCTGGTTTTGAAAAACAAGGCTTAAGAGAGAAAGTAATTTCAGTGCACAGATTGCCATAAACCAGCAGATTTTAAAAATATAAAACCTGCTAATAATTATACATAAAAGTTTTGCATAGTATCACTGTTAAGAAAGATCAGTGATATAAGCATAGCATCTGGAATTAGGTATTCGTGAGTTTGTTTTAGGTTTGTTAATAAGCTCTTCTTTAGCCTTTGAACAAGACACTTTAAGCTCAGTTTTTCTCTCTGGAATGGAGCTCATACTACCTGTTTTCATTAGACATTGTATCCTTTTTTTTAAAAATTTTGATGATTCATTATTGTATTAAAACCTCTCCACATTTATGACAGTATAAAACCCCTACTAAACTAGTTGCTAAATAAATATCAGGATACATGGTCATTATGGTGATTCGTGGCATACTTTTTAGTCAACTTTTTTAGAAGTAATTGTCAGAGAAACATAGCACCAACTAATCGTCAATCTTCCCAACACCCTCACCAGAACTTTCTCATACTTAATCTTTTGACTAAATGTTGCATGGATATTTTCCTTGACTTCTATTATTATTTCAACTTTGGTCAGAAACTTAAGTTTGGCTATTTTTTTAAGAAGAAATTACTGTAAAGGTAATATACCTTCTGTCAGTGTTGCAAAATGTTTCCAACCATCAGAAATAACCCTTATAACAGCTACTGTATGGGGAAATGCACCTGATAATGAAATGATCTTATATAAGTAGAAAATTCAAAGGTTATAATTATATATTAAAAATATAATTAAATTTATATGGCTATATAAGTCTGTTATTGCCATATATAAATTATGTAGGCTGTACTGCGGTAAATTTGGTGTCTCTGTTCATGACAAAAATGGCAGAATTTGAAGGATAACTGTTGTACAGGATACTTCAGGGTTCTTGAAATAAACAGGAAATACTTTTTCTATCTGCCACTTATAACAGCTTTAAAAGAGAAAGCTCAACTAGTAAGTGAACCACATAGAATTGTTTGAAAGTTAAATAAAAAGACTGCTCTCTGAAAATAGTGTAGGGCTCTCTAAATGGGTGGTACTGCTACCCTGGATGATTAGAAAGTGTAGAAAAAACGGCCATTAGTAAGTTGTTTGGAAAACAGCCATAGTTATCTAGAGCATTTGAGCATCCCACAGGCAGCCCAGCTTCAGCAAAACAGTCTGGTTATGCTAAATATGTTGGAGAGCTGAAGGAAAGTGGTTTACACTTCAGTTCAAAGTCTGAATTTATTCTCCAGTGACAGTGTTCTCTCTCTCAGTTCTTCAGTAGTGCTGTAATTTCCTTTGAAACACAAGTCACTGTGGGATATCTGCTTCTCCTTCAGCAGGATACCAGAAAGCCCAAGATTCTTCCTTTATATATAGAGAGGACTGGAAACAAGGTTACTAATTTTTTTTCCCTTGAATGCAGTCCAACAGCGTCTCTAATCTGTGAATCCTAAATAGCAGGGGGATGGGAAGAGAATCTGTTATTAACTGCTAGCTAGACTTTTCTTCCCTTTGCATATACTAAGAATTTAAAGAAATAAACAATTTTGAGACATGGACTCATCAGGCTGTTATTTCTGCCCCTGCCTTCCCTGAGGTGCTCTGCAAAATCATTCAACAAACTCATCTGTGCTAAAAACTACAGTGCAAAAAAAACCCCACCCCTGGTCAAGGAGGGATTAGCTTTGGCAAGATGGTTTTTTTGTAGCATATCAAGTGAAATGGATTAAGTTTGGTATTTTCTTTGCCAGAAAATGATAGATTTTATTTTCCAGTTTGATTAAAAGTCAGGCCTTCAGTCCATATTCGTCTGTTCTATGGAACTAGCCTGATTTTTTTGGGTGGTAAGAGTTACTGTTAATTAGAGGAAAACAAGATTATCCAAATTGGTTCTCAAGCTGAGCATGTTTAAATGCATTAGACAGTCATCCAATTGTTTCATTATTCTACCTTTTTTCAAAATATGTCAACAGTGAAAAATCTTTCTTTACATACTGATTTTCACCATGGGTTACATGTCTGCATTTTTTTAAATGGATTTCATACCAGTGCCCCCTGAGGTCCCATTACATAAATCTGGTAGAGAAACTAACCTTTAATGTGGACAGGACAGTAATTTACACACACATGCTTCTTTATACCTCTTCTGGCAGTGTAAAATCCCGGTGTAGATAGATAAATACAAAGTATTTCATTAAGATTTCCAATACCCTTCCTTTGTAACAGGGAGTTTTATTAACACTCAATCTTGGACTGTCATCATTACCAGCCCTCAATCTTGCAAAAATTAAATGGTGGCTCATGCAATTATAGTGTGTGGAAAAGGCTTGCACATAGTTTTGTTTTAAATTACAGAAAAGATTACAAAATAGAGGGACTGAGTGCTCAATGTCCTTTCCTTCTCTTTACTTGGATGCTCTAGCACACTGAACTTTTCTTTCAGTTCTTAGAACACAGAAGATATTTGGAATATGAACTATTAAACATGCTAGTTAATCATTTTAGTGTCTTCAGTTTTACTGCTGGCAAAAGATGGAGAAAGCCATTTTATGCCCCACCTTCTTCCCTGCCACCTATATTTCCGTACCAGTGTGGATATGTATTGTCTGGCAAAGCTTCACAGGCTCTGTCTTGCCTTAATAAGTGATTTAAAACAAAACAAACAGAACCATACAACTTAAGGTGTCATGAAAAGCCTGCTTCCTGGATATGCACTAATTTGCCTTTTCCAAGTCTGACATAGGTTGTTTGAGCACTCTGACAATTCTCTTGCTTTGACAAACCTTAGGGCTGATTCTACCCCCGCCCCCCCGTGGCTCCTCTGGCACGTTTCCAGGACACTGTCCTCTCTGTTCCCCTTTTCTGGAAAGGAGCCAACATGATCTCTCTACTTTTAGCTTTGAGGACTAGAGCTGTCATTTCAGTCGGCTAAGTGCACCCTTCCATTTCTGCAGGAGGCTGGCTTACAGTTCACCATTTGGGACATAAGTGATGATTTTGAACTATATCATAGATAATTTTTTTTAGAACCATGCCTGCTGTTTAAAAAGTTATGTAATTTACCAGATTTAGTACATGGTCACCTCCTTGCCTGAGTCAGTTTGGTGCTCTGAAGAGTTCCTCAGGGTTAATCCTGAGGTGTCTGGGGTGCCCAGAGTTCTCCTCTTCCACTTGTATTTTTCTGCTGCTCTGGCCTTCTCTCACTCTCTTGAATCTTTGAGGTTTAACAAGGCCAAGTGCCGGGTCCTGCACTTTGGTCACAACAACCCCATGCAATGCTACAGGCTGGGGGAAGAGTGGCTGGAAAGCTGCCCGGCGGAAAAGGACCTGGGGATGCTGGTCGACAGCCAGCTGAACATGAGCCGGCAGTGTGCCCAGGTGGCCAAGAAGGCCAACGGCATCCTGGCTCGTATCAGGAATAGTGTGACCAGCAGGAGTAGGGAAGTGATCGTGCCCCTGTACTCGGCACGGGTGAGGCCGCACCTCGAGTACTGTGTTCAGTTTTGGGCCCCTCACTACAAGAAGGACACTGAGGTGCTGGAGCGTGTCCAGAGAAGGGCAACGAAGCTGGTGAAGGGTCTGGAGAACAAGTCTCATGAGGAGCGGCTGAGAGAACTGGGGTTGTTTAGTGTGGAGAAGAGGAGGCTGAGGGGAGACCTTATCACTCTCTACAACTACCTGAAAGGAGGTTGTAGTGAAGCAGGTGTTGGACTCTTCTCCCAAGAAACTAGCGATAGGACGAGAGGAAATGGCCTCAAGTTGTGGCAGGGGGGGGTTAGATTGGATATCAGGAAGAATTTCTTTACTGAAAGAGTGGTTAGGCATTGGAACAGGCTGCCCAGAGAGGTGGTGGAGTCGTCATCCCTGGAGGCGTTCAAAAAAGGTATAGACGTAGCACTCCAGGGCCTGGTTTAGGAGTCCTGGTGGTGTTAGTTGATGGTTGGACTTGATGATCTTAGAGGTCTTTTCCAACCTTAATGATTCTATGATTCTATGATTCTATGAATGATTTGAGTCCATCACCTCTACAAAATACAATTCCTTGTGAGAGTTTTGGGTCAGCCCTGGTTCACTGCTTGGTTCCTGACCCTTGTGAAGTTTCATGATATGGGAACTTCATGGCAGCAATGGCTTATGGTGTTCACACACTGGCAGTGCGTGCATAGCTGATGAAGCTGTGCAAGCAAAGGTGTGATGGGGCTCTGCTGTGAATCAGACCAGTGACTAGATTAAATGTTAAAGGTACTATGATCTTTTTTTTCTAACCTGAATCAGTTTATTCATCTGATTCATACCATAGCCTTCCCAAAAATCATTTTAGCATGAGGGACAAGGTGGCAGAACTGAACGAACTGGAAGGTCGTAGGTGCAGCAATTCCTTCAAATGGTAATTCCACCAGAGCCACTGTGTCATGAAACACTGCCCTGAAGTAACTTCCAGCAGTTATCACCTTTGAGAATGGGATTTCCGTTGAAATAAAATGTAATCTGTGTTTCTCAGTCTTTCGGTATTACCTTTCTGTCAGATGAAAAGCTATTTCCTGACGTGTTGGGGTATGCCAGCACAGCTTGTAGGTTAGAAAACTATTGTATTGTCAACAAGTCCATGATGTTGCAGTAGTTTTAGCTTAATCGGGGTATCTTTGTCAGAGTTGCAATAGTAAACAAAACTGAATTGTACAAAGATTGGGAAATGGGAGGACGTATCCAGAACAATGTGCGTGTAGGTGTTGTGTTTGTTTGTTTATAAAGAATACCTACAAAGTTGTGGTGAGGTTGTGATTTTTGGTTTGAATCTTTTTTAGAGGTTCTGCAATGTGAGCAGTGGCTTTATGGGCTGAATCTGGTTTACATAACAGCTTTGTCTAGGCTATTGTCTTTCTTTTGTGGGATAAGTGGAATGACTGTCCATGTAGCACGCTGGCTGCACTGAGGCAGCTCCTGGGAGACGTGAGATGGTACCTCCATCTGAGAGATGAGTGGTTGGGAAGCATGTTTGTTCCTGAACTTGTCTGTTGACTAGTACTGAGTGAGGGCTATGCTGTTAAGAGTTTCTATAATATTACCCTGAAAATATTTTACATTGTTGATACATAACTGAAAATGGTAAGGAAGTGTTATTTGATCCTGTGGCACCTCAAATGAAGGTACTGGCAAGAATTTCTTCATACAGTAGTCTGTCACGTGTAGTGAATCAGGGTGTGTAGCAGAAGGGAGAGTATGTGAGTATACCTATCATTTTTCTTTGATGGCTTGCTTTATTCTGGGTGCTCGCTAAAGACTCTGTTAATGTGGTATTTATTATTCAGCCAGATTGTGGAGCCCTCACACACTTGAGATTAGGTTCATTAAAGCTAATTGGATTACCAAAATCTGCAAGTATGTCCTAGGCAGAAAGAGGAGTCCATGCTCTAGGCAAAACAGAGTAAATGGTGAAGCCTAAGAACACTTTACCAGCTGCTCAATCTCATCTCTTAGGTTCCTTGAGCTGCAGAGCCACTGTGCTATCCTTTAAGGAGGAAAAGTTAATTTTCTGTAACATAGCAAGTGGAGCGGGTATATCAGGCAGTGATGCTGAGCATAGTAGAGAGTGTCATGCATTCATACCCATTTGCATCAGGGTTTCAAAACTAAGAAACAAAACTGAAGCACTGCCTGCCAAGAGTCAGTTGGTTCAGTACCCACGCTGACAAGGTGTTGGATAGCTTTCAGAGCTCTGCATAGTTTTCAGTTATGTTTTTCTTTCACCTGCTGTCATTCCAAAAGCCCTGGAATTGATCAACAAATGAAGTGTTGAACAAACGATATAAATAACACTCTTAATAAAAAGAAGAATAATATATAAATTTTGAGGTGGTAAATCTCTAATACAGTCTGTCTCACTGTTACCACATACCCACTGATATTAAAAAAAAAATCAATGTATAAAATAGATTAAACTCATAAATTATAGATATATAGAAACCATTTATCCCTTTAGGAAACAAGAAACAAGGCACTTTTGCTGCTGAGTTAACAAAATGAGGTGACTTGATCAAAATGTGTCTGCTAACAAGTGAAGTTTTTACAGGAAAATTATTGCAAATGATATGAATGAATTTATGACATATTTTGGAAAAAATCATTATTTCTTTGGAGTAGTAGGAAAAATATAAATACCTTGTACAAATCATAATGCAGAACTTATGCAAAACCTGTTCTACTTTCAAAGTAGTAACCTTTAGCATTTACATGAACTTTTCTGTTCTCAAACCACTTAAGAAACATGATCTAATTGATCTGAATATCTTTGTGAGAGATAGATAGTGGGTCTGTATTGTAGAAAAACTATTTAAAATGTTGAGCTCTCTTCTTTGCTTTTTTTTGAGTGTGCAACTGAGCTTTCAGAATTTTTATTGGGGAAACCTATCGTGCCTCCGTTCGTGAAACTCTTTCCCCCTCTAGAACAAAGTGATTGCCTGATGAAATGTGAATGCTAAAGACTGGAGCATCACTCTGCTTTATCAAGTAGTACCCTCGAAAGGAAAAAGCCATAAGCTGCTGATGAATTTAACCTTTCGACAAGGAGGAAAAGGTGGTGTTCTTTATAGCTATGGTTATAACTTTTCAAATGTGAATGATATAACTAGTGCTGTGCTCTTTCTTCATGCGTTACCAAACAAAGGTAATTTGGAATATTTGGATATTGGAAACGTTGACCTCTGTTGCAAATCTCAGCCTCATCAGTAGGATGAATTTTCCATTTACAAACATTGGTCTTAATGTTTCAACTTATTTCTCATGAAGTAGACCACACTCAGAAGTCCTCAAAAGACTCAAAGGAATGNTTTTTTTTTTTTTTTTTTTTTTTTTTAAATTTTTACTTTAACCAAATGCAAGCTTTGTCTGCTTCAAGATGTGTTTTAGGAAGGATGACCCTTTAACAGAAGTTAAGAACATAGATCAAAATATAAAATGCATACATAAATATCAATGTTCCCACAATGTTTTAACTGTAAGTAACTTAGTTTTCTTGGCCCTCATTTTGTGAGAATTCTAATTATATGGGGAAATGTTCCTTACATCTCTCTTCTGTATTGCAAGAACACTTCCTCTTCTTCCTTTACTTCATTCCTCCAGAGGTTATCATGCCTCTATGTTCCGTTAGTGTCTAACTGCATTGTTATAGTAGGCATTGTGCAAACCCATAGTGAGATACAATCCTTGGCAGAAAAAACTTGCAATTAATGGATGAGTAACAAATGTCAAGAATACAAATAGAAAGGCTTCAGGAGGTGAAGCCTTCTGAACAACAGATCTGAACAACAGACCAGTGACAGAGCTGGGAACAGAATATACCTCTTCTAATTCCCAGTTTAGGACCTGTAATTTCAGTAGCAGGGAGCTGAATCTAATGACAGGAATGTATCTGTTTTAAAGGTATAAACTTGAAGAACATAAGAAAAAGAATTTTTTTTTCTATGCAAGCCACATATGACAGTAAGTTTATTTTTACTGAGGCATCCTCTGCTGTCAGCATTGTTTCACAGAATTCTCTAATTTTGAATAGTCTGTAACCTTAGCAGTGGTCCAGTTCTCTATGTAGGGCAATAGGTGGCTTTCAGCTGTTAATGTGGAGCTTCAGACAGGTGGTAAAATGAACAATTTGGTTCATAAAATATCTGATCTAGAAATATTCAGTGTAGGTGCAAGGAATGAATAGAAAAACACACTTAGTGAAAGTTCCAAGAATATTCAATATTCTCTTTGCTCCCCTTTACCATAGAGCTGAGAGATTCACAACATGCTGCTGCACTTGACTCTGCCTACATTGTGGTGATATTGCCACAGGGTGAGGTGGCAATGTGAATGCTTGTAATTCATGACTTTCATACTGGTAGCTGTAAAGTAGTAATTTATAGTGCAAAATGAAAAAGTGTTAAGAACAGATGGTAAAAAGGGAAAAAAAAAAAGTGTCCTAAACTGGAAACCTGGATTGTCATGCTCCAGGAATTAAGTCCACATAAAAGTTAATAGCATAATAGTTAATAGTTGGTATTTTATGCTCCAAACTTTTAGAAGTTAATTTCATGTTCATCAAACCTTTTATGTTGATAGCCCCGTATAAACTGACACCCTTTAATACATGCAGTGTGGTCAAGGCCAAAGGCATCTTCCCCATGCTATTTTTGTCATTTTATCAGAAGCATCACCTGGAAAGTAGTAAAACTCCCAGTTTTCAATAAAGTTATTTTAGTTCTTTTAGAATTGATTCCATGACACTGGTAACTACTTAAGAAACTAATTTCATGAAGAAAACCCACTGAAAATAAGTCATACTGTGATGTAAGTTCTTGGAAGACTTCACAATATTTCAAAGTGGGGAGTGTAATTAGTACCGTTTCCTCCTTGTAATATTTTAAATTTTATTATACTGTTCTAACCTGTTTCCTCTGATTTTCTTACTCAACAAGTTTGTAACGAAAGAAAACATAAAACTTTGCACCAACTGTAATGAAAATTTCAAATATCGATGCTGTGACCAAGAGGAGATCATTAGTGTGCTGTACCAAAGAATCGATTTATATAAAAGGTGCATATCTTACTTTTAATTGACTTGTAAGCCTTGGAAGGGAAGAGAAGCAAATGGAGAATCCTTTTGGACAGTATTGGAAACAGAAGAAAGTATTTTAAGAAAAGTAAAATTAGAATTCTCACCCTTTAGTTATCATCCAAATAAATGTGTTACCAATGATAACGGCGAGGAATTTCAACAGGTTTTGAGACGGATGCTTCTTTGGAGCGTTACAGCATCTGCTGGGCCCACATGCTTAATCATCTTTCATGAGCTTGGAAACCTAATGTCTTCAAATTAAACAGAGGAGCAGAAATAACTTTTTCATGAAGTTTGAATTACTGATGGTTTAGGTGTAAAATAGTAGGGGAATATGGAGGAGCTGCACTGTTCATCAACCTGATGTGTTTTGATACCAATCAACTTTACTTTTACAAAGTAAAAGTAAAAGCACCTCTAAAGTAGTGATAACTGTGTTTATAATCACCATAGTTCTCTTTCCACTCTATTTTTGGCAGGGGTACAATGATACCTCCCTGCTCCCGTTCTTTTATTTGGAGAGGGAGGAAATAAAAAATGTTCTTCAAAAGCCTGTCAGGTAAAAGCCTATTTTATTTAACTCCTGTAGGAGTTAGCCTCAAAAATACTTTCTCTTATCACCTTTTCATGTAGTTTGGAATTGTGGAATATATTTCAAAATTGCACATCTTTGCTCTTTAAGGGGTTTTACATAAGTTAAGTGGGTTGGTTGTTACGTTCTTGGCCGTACTTGCTGCCCTCTCTTGTCCTTCGCCATATGTGGGAGTTAAGCTTTCTTTCCAAAAGGGAAGACAGAGATCAGTACTACTCAGAATTAACAAAAAAGGCAAATGCTGTTTGTCTGGTGAAGTTGAACATGAAAGGAATTTATAAACTTTTTTTTTTTACTTTGAAGTAGGACAGATACTTTTTTTTTCCTTTTTTTTTTTTTTTTTTTAAATTACTTATCCTGTTCCCCTCTGTAATGGGATCATGGAAATATTTACATTGCTAAAGAAATTGTTACTGCTCTGAAATGGGTTGCCTGTTCAAATATCAGATTCAGTATTTCTGCTGTGCTAGTGTTTTTTTACAATCAGGGATTCAGTTTCTGAACTCCGACTATTGAAATTCTTGTGTTAGTGTCCCTTATCATAAATGCTGCCCAGGAGCATCTTTTTCACGGGTGTTACATGGGAGCATGAATGCAATTGTGGTAATAGAGAACAACAGACCTCTTGCAGAACTTCCAAAAAACTAATGTCATTGCAATTAAAAAAAAAAAAAAAAAGTGTTTAGGAGGCAAATTAGATCATATTTCCCTTTCANAAAAAGTGTTTTTTTTCTGGAGCACCATCTCTTCATCCCTAAACTCTATTCATGAAAAAAATACAGATGATAACTATTACGCATTCACTTCTTTTTCATAGATGAGTCAGGAGAAATGCAGAAGAATTGTAAAGAGAGGGAATGCAACCTGGAACTGCTGTTACTAATTTAACGAGTTAAAGAATAGTAAATAATGCACAAATATCTGTAAAGCTCTGTAGAAGTTTTCTTGGCTTAATATGCATTTTTCTGTGAACTAAAGTATGGAACTGCTGACAAGTTGATTACAAATGGCTTGGCTGTTCCCTAAATACTTCAGTCTTTGTCCAAGTAGTTTGTTTCACTCAAGTAATAATCTAGTTCACATTTTTTGATGCATTCATCAATCTGTGTTTTAACTTCTATTTTGTGAATAAGCCTGATAGTTTAAGGTGAGAACAGTATTACAAAACTTCAGTAATTTGTTGATGTGAATTGTGAATGTTGTGTATCAATTTCTTTAACTTTGAGTCCTACATTTTATTTCTTCAGTTTTTAAGTATGTTTGCTCCTAGTAAGGTTTACAAAAGGCAGTTGTTTGCCCCCTGGCATAACATACTGGGAAAGACAGCATTTTCCTTTTCTTTGCTATATTATTTTTAAAAGTCTACCAGGTTGTATTTCAGTGATTCAATAGGGGATTTTAGGGGGATTTTTTTTCTCCCCATGTTTCAGCAGAGGTGTTTTGACAACAGATATGTTAATAGGTTGTGAGTTTCCAAATAGATTTTATTTTCTCATTTTTCACGGATTATATAGGGGTGGCGGGTAGGAAGGAGAATCCTCCTTTAATACTTTGCGTTATCTTTGTTGATGATTTGTGAATTTTCTTTTTCCTTTTAAAGCAAACTATTGGATCAAGTAATCAACATACATGCTTTGACACCACCTGAGTGTTTTTCTCTGAAACTTTACTTTGTTGCTTTGTTATTTCCATTTCACTGAATAGCATAGCATGATCCTTGATTCAGTAGAAGGGGCAAGATTTATTTAAATGAAGATATTTGCACACGTGCATTTCCATTTCTCATTTGTTTTCATAATTCAATTGCAAGCTGAAAGTTCAACTGTTCTCTTTAGTAGGATGTGAGTCTTAAATCCAGGCAGATTAGATTGGACAACATTGTTCCTGTTTCACTGTTGTTTGTCTTGCTCTCTTCCAGAATGAAGGTGCTTAGAGAAGGTTTAATATGCCAACCTGGTATTTTTCAGGCTTGTTAAATCTTAATCTTCAGTTTCTATGAGATAGCTGAGAAATTAATCATGTTAAATTTGAAGCTGAAATTTGTCATATTCATTTTCATTTTGAAAGCAATTAAATGCCTGAGAACTTGACCTACTCTCACTGCAAGGTGGCATAAATGTTATCTTTGAAGTTTAATGGAAATCTAGTTTGATATGACCAAAATGATCACACTTAAACGATTGTTTATTTTCCTACTTAGTGGTACGTAATTTTTCCTGCTATTTATTTAAAAACAACAACAGCAACAGAACCCCTTTAAAATGTTCCATTTTCCTGCAAAGAAAGGTAACTAGCATAGGAATTCTCAAGCATTAGGAGATTTTTCAGTTTATAGTTGGCTTAGGATAGAAAATGATGAAGTTGACTTAATTTTTAATATGCCCGTTTATATTGAGTATGATCCTTGGAAAAGTAAGCAATGAAGTAAAATTTGAATGGATTGTCTGGTTTTTAGGTATGTGAGATATGTGAATGTTACCTTTGTTCCCATGCTATGATGGAATATTATTTCTAAAAGACCTGGGACTATTTTGGTCTCGTCGTTGGTGCACAGGGAATTAAGCAGCAGGCAAAAAGTAAATATTACAAAGCTGTTTCATCCACAGTTTGCTTTTTCTTTTGTGCTGAATAGGGTCTCCGAGAGGGGAAAAATTGAATTTGTAATTAAAGATTAAATTGTGGTGTATATATATACTTTAGCATCCTCTGAATAGTAAATGTTCCCTTTTGCAATTTCAGGTATTACAGATTTTATATGAAAAATATATATAAAATATAAGAAGTGGAATAAAAATCCATTCTAAATTCCAGAATTACTGACCTAGTTTCTTTTTCTTTTGAGAATATTAATTTTTAATTTCTCACCATGTACAGATGGAAAATAATTGAGTGCTGAAATTTAGTTGGAGTCATAGAGTATGTTTTTAATAGGGATGTGGCTTCATGACCAGGTATAATTTTGTTTCTGTTTCTGAATGTGCACATAGTTGAACCAATGTTGTTACGGTTTTGCAGGAGAAATTTGTCTTGAGATATGGATTGAGAAATTGGATACCAGAGATGTAGTTAATAATTGAAATTCTTTGTTTTTCCTAAGGTTAGTTGCACTACTTAAGACAAAAAAGGAGTGAAGTTCCTTGAGTAGCTGATGTAGCCTCTTTTCCATGTAGACCATCCTCTTTTTCTCCTCCTTATATACCAAAAATCAAGAGGATGTGGTAGCTGCAGATAACAGCTGTTCATAACTTCTAGGGCTATGAGTATGATCTCTATAAATAAGCATTTATTCTATAAAATGTACCACGTAGCTTCATCTCCAGCCAGAACTAGGTCATTCATCTAACTAATTCTGTATTTAAATAGATGTGAAGATTTATACCAAGCTTTTATAGTTTGGGAAAGTAAAAAGCCCTTGGTTTTCATGTTTCTTTTAATGATAAATTGTGAGATTATCGTGGTTTGTGTTTGCTATTTTCTGCTACTATCACTTCTTCTAGTATATCACATTAAGTTAAATTAATAATTCGCAGTTTTGCAAGTTTAGAGAAAAGTCTAAATGGAATACATTTCAAATGAAATAATGCAGATTAAATATTGATTGATATTAAAAACTTGACACAAATTATTTTGCAGAATGTAAAGTATTGCCTTAAAAATTATGTCAACACATAAATAATAGAGTGTACAGCATGAAATGAAGTCTAGAGAAGAAACTATTGCGTTTAACAGTGTTAATAGGGTTTTTCCAGTCTAACAGATGAAAAGGTGAACCAAATCATTCTTCTATATATCCTTCATTTACTGAGCTTCAAAGTGGTTGGGAGCCAGTAACTTTATAGCAGGAAATTGTTATCAGTAGTCCAAATGGTCATTTGATGTAATGCTCTGTTACGGAAGATCGGAGTGAAAACAAAAGTAGCTACAGATTATATGGAACATACAACTGCAGGAAATTGGGTGGTCATGTACTGCGGAAGCAACATCAGAGTGTGTTTTCACAAATGAGTTTTAAATAAAGAAATCTGTGTTTTTCTTACAAGTGTTAATGTTTACAAGCTGGCTAGTCACCTTAATTGCCACATCAGAAATGTTTTCTATGTGTAAAAAAGAATAGTAGCAGTAATGGGGAAGTAAATTCAGAATTCTGCGTATATGCTAGCAAAGAGTGTAAAAATTGAGTGAATCAGAATATTTTTAGCAGCTTTATCTCATTAAGCAAGAGACTGATGGAACATTTTTGTGACTTTTGTCAACTTAGTGATAAATAACTTTTGAATTATTTCTCAGCTTATAAAATACTAGGCTATAATGAAGTGACTCACAGAAGCGATAGCTTCTTTTCTCATGGAATTATTGTGGTTTTTTTTTTTCTTTGTCTTTACAAAATACGTTGTGCATAGTTGGATGACATGATTTTTGTGAATCCGAAAAGGATTCCATCAGTTTTTTCCCAGCAATGATTAGTTTATTCTGCTCAGAGGAAAATGCTGTGTTTGCTGCTGTTCCCATCCCTGTGGCAGGATGCTTCTGCAGGAAACCACAGCAGCTTGAAAGCAATGCACTTTCTAAGGAAAAAACACATATCTGAAATAATTATCAACCTACTTCGCAGTCTTATGTTAAAACTACGTTGAAAGTTTGCATTACTCAGGATTGATACAAATTCCTTTAAAAAAAGGGCTTGAGTAACTGAAGAAGCAGAGTTTAACTGCTACTTGAGCTAATGTTTATGGTTAGTGCATCTGGAAGGAAGAATAGTTTGCCATATATTGTGTGTTTGGTGGAAAGGACATGCATCATCTTTTCATTATTCCTGCTCATTAAAAAAAAACAACTTGTGAAAGTAGAACTGTTTTATGAAACAACTTTGATGTATTTATAAGCATAATGTGGTTTTTTCATGTATACACGTAGACTATAATTACAATGACAGTTAAATTAGCTTCCTAAATTGTGAATAACATGGGCTGTATTTTCTATAAAACGTTAGTTCCAGTTTCTTTTTTAAGTACGGTTTTTGTGCCACTCAACAAAACTGCAAAGGGAACACATGTGGAGCCTTAAATATTTTTTTACCTCAAGTCCTTTATAGATGGGATATAAAAGCATGTTGTATAACATAATAAATTGTATGGAAAGGAACCACATGTTTTTCAAGTAGAAAAAAATGCATTTTAGTGATCTGTGTAGTATGTTTATATCCATATGGCATACTTTTAATCCTGTTTACTTACCTAACCATTCTTTCAATTCCTGCGTCATTTGTCAGTTTTCATATTCCAGTGACAGCTGTGTCTACTCTGGCAAGATTTCTTGCTGTTTAGAGTTGATAGGCTTAAATAAAAGCTAAAACTATGAAGATGCCCCAGTTCCGCATTTTGCTCTGGGGATTTTTATTTAGAGGTGATATAAAATAAAATGGTCCTTTCCCTTTGCCATAGTAGTTTCTAAAGCATAAAGATATATTTTGTTCTTAAAGATACTTTTCCCACCCAAAAGCTATATGTATGCAGAATGTATGCAAATCACTGCTACGAAATGTGAGTCTCATAGTAAGATGCAGAGATCCAGAGAATTGGGGGGAAAAACCAACCAACTTCCCCTCCCCTTCCATAAAAATAGTTTCTTTGTGGGGTTTGTCTCCCTGAGGAACTTCCTGGTACTTGGATACTCTGTCATGTGTAATTGGATTGTAGCTCTTTCTGAATACTGTTTTCTCCTCTTGACAGCATGGGGTAACCTTGGAAATGTTCTCAAGAGCCAGAGCAAGATTTCTGAAGCTGAAAGCGCCTATAGAAATGCCTTGTACTACCGCAGCAACATGGCTGATATGCTTTATAATTTGTAAGTATGCGTGGCTTTCCTGGGGTTGGATCGTCTGTGAAACCTGTTGTGAATGGAGCTATTGATTTACTTGCTGGAAATGGAGATGATGTTAGCTGTTGCTTTGTAATAGTCGTTTCATTAATCGTGCTCCTTAAACTATGGGGTGGACAGGACCTTTTCTTGGTCAACATTATCGTATATTCATGTATTTGGTATGAAGAAGGTAAACTTACAAATCTGTTTGCTTTAAAAGAAGCAAAAAACCCCACACTGAACAAAGTACAGATAGATGAGCTGGCAACAGTAGCACT
The DNA here is from genome assembly GCA_013389945.1 of Fregata magnificens. Lineage (NCBI taxonomy): Eukaryota > Metazoa > Chordata > Aves > Suliformes > Fregatidae > Fregata > Fregata magnificens. The sequence goes on along the minus strand of WAAD01010479.1, from coordinate 47,984 downwards.
TCGTCTGTTTCTGACTCTGCTAAAATATAGAGGTGTTATTTAGACTTCTTTTTTAAGTCTGAATAACAGTTGGTGGGGGGAGTGGGTGTAAACACTTCCTAGAATAAGCCAATACCCATTGGTTAGCTCCAGAGGTCTGAAATGTTAAAATAGCAAATTACTTTTCTCCTGTGACTGACTTCAGAGCAGCATAGGTTCAAGAAAGTTTAATTACTAGAATCGTGTTGTAGGTAGGTAGGAGAATAAATACCGTGACCATCAAAATAATTATAAATCAGGAAAAAAGAATTCCCAACTCATTAATGTACCAAATCATGAACACGGAAGCCAGCGTCGTGCTAAGCTGAAGTGTGATCGTGCCGTGTGCCCCAGCAGGGAGGGGGCTGATTCGCTGGGTGTCCTGGCTGGGCATCTCACCTGCTCCCTGAACAGCACTGCTTGTTGTGCTGGTGCTCACCCTTCCTTCCCCTCCTGCCATCACCCACCCAGCCCAAGCCCCCAGAGTGGGCTCTGCTGTGAGACAGGCTCATCACCTTCAATAGCCCGATGCTGTTATTTCATGATGTGTGCAGAGAACAAATCCAGATGACTGCCGTTCGTTAGGTAGTAGTATGAAAATAATGTCCCGTGTGCAGTAGAAAAGTATGTATGTGAGAGAAATGACGTGTGCAAAAATTAAATGCAAATAGTAAGCCTCTTTAAATAAATAAATATACAAATAATGTTCTGCCTGTAAGTCTAGTTTAAAATGGTCATTTATAATATCTGAAAATTAAGTTTACCATAATAAAGTTTTTCTTCTTTTCTCCTTGTTTAACAAGGAATAAGTTGCCCATTTCATTAATTTGCCTTCCAGGTAAACATACTGGAAACTCAAAATAATTTAATGATAGAATTTCTATTCCAAAATCAGATTCATATCTCAAAATATGTACATTTTAATAATCATACAATTACACACATACACGTATGCACATGACGGTTTTTGTCTCTGTTAGGCAATGGAGAGTGTCAAAAGCATATTTTTAAGAAGAAACTGCTTCTGCTCGCATTTAAAAAATAACTTCTGAACCCAGCAGAAGATTGTAGGAAAAAAAGTGTCAAGATTGATACTGCTAAATTTTTCATACACCTTTCATTTTGGGGATGAAAATATAACTATTAAAATTTTTTGTGTGCCTATACAGTACTTTTGTCTCTTACTCACTGTGTTATAGAGGGAAACTGAAGTTAATAGCAGGGTGAGAAGAGGAAAGGGGGTTGGGCAATAAAGACAGGGATATAAAAGAAATCAGATTTCAGTAGTTTTGCTGTTCTCAGAACAAGCTGATAATCTTTCAGCTTTCCATTGATATACAAATATATGCCTACAAACCTTCATTTCTGTTGAACAGAAAATCTCTTGGAATTCTACTGAATTTGTGTAAAAAGAATTTAACTGAAATGCTGGTTGGAATGTATAGGGCATGAAGCTACCTTACATATACCTGGGAAAGTAAAGGAAGTATATTCAGAGTGAAGTGTTTGCTATATAGTATGTGTATATGTATACATATGCAAAAAAGGATCTCTAATTCTTAACCTTTCTACTACTATCTTGAACGCAATTAATCTTTTTTTTTAAAAAAACTTCACAAAACCATTAGTTATTCAATAGAAATTGAAAAATCTTGCACCATTATTTTAATTCTTCTTTTTGTTTTTGCCATCTTGTTCTTTCCCTGTGTTGGATACTTCCATATTCAGCACAAAAGCTAGCTGATGAATGGAGTGGGCTTTGATATTACAAGACCACAAATGAATCCATTATTTTAAGCATAAACTCTGAAGAGCTCCCTTGCAAGTTCAGCCCATCCTTGGCATGCAGTTCTATGGGGGCCTTTTACAAAAAATACTGTAATGGCAAAATGCGTCTTGTATGTGCTTCCAAGAGGCCAGTTAGATTTGTTGTTTCTGGCTTTTAGTACGTACCTTTGAAACTGAAACAGTGATTTAGTAGAACTTTAGGAAAAAAGCACCCTTACAGTAATTTCTAATTACTGTATTTTGGGCATAATATATCCTAAGTATATTGTAGTCTCACATGCTCTTTATTTTTTCTTACCACTTATGCCTCAGTATTTGATACAAATTAATTGGCGCATGCAGCCCAGTGTTCACACACAGCAATAACAGATCAAAGTGCTATCTGATTGAGGAACAAATTATTAAGGATTAACTCACAATTTTTAATGGATAACAATGAAAGAGAGAAACTACATAAATAGTAGCATTTGATATGATCTCCTTTTTCAAGAAACTAAAATGTGAGGTTGGCTTAGCAGTTGGCTATTAATATATTAAAATCTAGAGAATTTAGCACACTAGATGAATGGCTGATTTCAGTGGTACTGTTTTCTTTTCTGACTGTTATACCTTATGGCTCTGTGTTACAGCTGCTTTTGCCATTCAGGACAATTTAAACTGCATTAATTTAGATTACATAATTACATAATCTCCATTTGAAGGCTTGCCTGAGTCTGAACATGTCATTTCCCATAGTGTTCAAGCATGTCAATTATGTAACCTTAAATAAATTCCTAAACTTTTAGAGATCAGCAGAATTTTTTAATTATTATTTTTATTTATTAAAAAAAAAAAAGAGGGGGGAAAAAAGGAAAAAAAAAAAGCCCTTGCTAACATTAATATTGAGTTGGTGGTTCATCACTACTTTAGATATGGGTTGAAATGGGTTTGTTCTGTTGACATTTTCTGAAGTCCAAATAAGTGAAACTCACACATAGCTTATACCTGAGGATAGCTTGTGACTGAGCCTGTCTTGAAGATAAGATCTGTGGCCTGGAATTTAGGAAACCTGAGCTCAGGCTAAGGACTTGAATTCTTGTTTGGAAGCTTGTTTTCTGAAACTCTCATGAAAAACCCAGGGTAAATTCCTGGCAACTCTGAAAGCATTTGAGATTTTCATAGCAATTTCAGTGCAGAAAGGATTTTAGTTGTTGTTTTATACTGTAGATGGAGAATGTATTACAATATGACTTTAATAAGGTAGTTTGTACTTCAAAAATACATATAAAGTGGCCTCCTATAAATAACTTCTCTGACACCTTGAGACTGCACTGCAGGTAATTTTTACAAATAAATCCCAAAGCCAACTCCTCAAAGCTATGCAACACTGCTGATTTCAGCTAGATTTCATAGGGTAGTAAATCAGCATAAACTGAGATCTCTTACCATGCCTTTTTTTTTAAACAAATGGAGAAATCCATGTATTTTAATACTGTGAAGTACCAAGGACAGAGCTGTAGAAAAACGGTAGTTTGTTCTTCCCAGCTAGGCAATGTTCAGTAGGTTAAAAACAAACTATTTTTAGTTTGTTTTGGCTTTTCAGTCTTTGTTGCCTTATGATTGTTACCTAAAGCTCATGGGGTTTTTTGTATTGTTTCAGATTGCTTCTAATTAATGCCTAAAGTAAAATTGCTTATCAGTCAAAAGACAGTTTTGCATATCGTTTCACTTGTATTCAGACCTAGCTGTGCTTAGAGTATTCTTTTGTTATCTGTATTAGTAGCCTATATTACCTTGAGTTTCTCAGCCGATTCTAAGGATGTTCGCAATCTCACATAAATATTGAATATTCCTTTAAAATGGTACTAATTACTTTAAATGTTGCATTTTTTGAGTATACAATGCCCTATAAAGGATAATTTTATACCAAACAGCTATCCCCTTGCTTCTCCCCCAAAATATCTCATTTTGCCTTTACTGATATAGGGATATGTGTACAAGTTTATTATTAAAATAATTTAATTTCTTTGAGTAAGTTCAAAGTATGAATTTCCATAAACTTTACTTTGGCAAACTTAGGGCATTATGTCAATAAATGTGGATTTTTTAGATTTCTGTTAGGTAAAGTCTTCAATAGTAGCTGGAATTTTAATTCTGTAGAGTCTTGGATTGCAGAAGTGTTTTATATGCAAACTTTAACTCCACATCCTTGGGTAAAAATCAATACGAGCAAAGTTCTTCCTTGTCTGTTTTTGTTAGCCTATATAACATCTGAAATTGTGTTCTCTCTGCTTCTGCTTTTTAAGGGTGCTGGCATAAAAATATCCTTTGCTGAGCTATCAGAGATGAAAAGCACTAAAAGCAGGCTAACCTACAAACCCATGTTGAACTGTATTTGAACCTGCCCTAGACAAAGTTGCTGCACCACTTCACATAGTAGGAAACGAGTCAAGGTTATGGTTCCTCTTCCTTGATAGCCCACAAGTTTTTATAATGCAGGATGTCGAGTTAAAAAGCAAAGAGGATGTGTCGTCTGCTAAGTACTTGATTATTTATTTCTCAGCTGTGAACGCAAGCTTGTTACAAACATGTTTGGAATTAATCTCTGCTTTGTCAGCTAGTTCTTCCTCTGTCAAAGGCACCGGCTGAAATTTGTGTCTTACTGTAACCAAAGTTGTCTTGATAAAATCTTGCTGTATTGTGAGACCGGCTCTTGAGGTAGCACCCAAAGGTCACTTTGGTGACCGGTGGTGTCCTGCAAGTGTAGACCTCTACGCTGGGGCTCTTTGTAGGGCCTGCATGAAGTAGATATTTTGTTAGTAATATTGGAGCTGAAACACATTCAATGACCTTGCTACTCAATTACCTGCCTCAATATTTGAAATTGTGGTGGTTCATAGTCCTTACATGAACTTTGTCCATTTTATAAAATCAGGAAAATAATTGTCGGACTCTGGGAGACTTTGCCTTTCAGTTTCGTAAAAGGCCCCTCTTGTAACAGGTTCTCTCCAGCTCTCAACCTACGTTGCCTGCTGAGGCATGAGGGGGAATAGACATCTTGTTTGAGGACTGCTGGCACAGCACAGCACTGCCCAGTGGCCAGAGGAGGGGGAAAGACAGGAGCAATGCTCCTCCCCGCCCCTATGGCAGCCCTCCCTCTGTCAAGGAAACAGGGGTTGTGAGAGTTGTTGCAGCGCTGAAATGGTAGTAGTCCCAACCAAACTGCCCCAGTAGCAGAGAAGAGAACAGGACTATATTTGCCGACCAATTTGCTTGCATTTGGAAAGCTCTTCCCTAGAACTGGGAGAACATGACAGAGTTTTGACTGTGCTGTCTGAAAGCCTAGAGGTGGTTTGTGGGCAATTGTTTTGTTTTGATTTTTTTTACTAATGGGGTTATGGATGACGGTGCTTAGTGGGTTCTGCAAAGGGAATGGTCATTCTGTCTTAATGCCTACTGGGTATGTGTGGGTTCTTATTGATTAAAAAAGTAGGATTTATGTTCCATTTACATATTTGCTAACAGGATGTTATTGGAAAACATTAGACGCGTTCCCTGTTTGTACTATTCCTTAATGATTGGCTTTCTTGTTAATGAAACCTAGTTGTAGACTCTTGCAAAAGGTTAGCACTGATTTGGTTGAGTAGTTAAATGGCTTAATTACCTAAAAAACAAAACAAAAAAGCCTTAATTAAAGACCAGACTTAATGGTTTCACGTATGGGGCTGCTGTAGCATCCATACCTGTCTTTCTACCCCCTAGTTTTGCAAACAACAATGAAAGAGTTGCCTTAGGCAAAGCATATCCTCTATTGCTGCGTGGCTGGAGACACAACTGTATGGGGAATAAAAGAGGCTTTTCTTCCATTTCTTTCTTTCTTTGCCAGTGTAGCATATAGGTAAATATAGTTCTTTTTAGATAATCCCACCTGAAATCAATGGGGTGAATGTGGCTTGAGGCATGGATGAAGTGCAGTCATGGCAAAATAGTAGCTAGCAGGCCCTGTATTAACTGTTATCAACCAGTAACCAAAATTGATTAGACTATTTCAATATTGTACCTGGCCTGAAAATTTATAAATATTTCACTAACATACATGTTTACCTTGATGACAGTTATGGTTCCTTTGTATTGTGCTTGGTCAGTTTATGCCAGCTTTAGTCACTGAGGAGTTTTGCTTTGCAAGTAGACTAGCTGGCTTTAATAGGACTGCAAAGGGAAGAAATTAATATGCAACTTGAGAAAAACAGTAGATTGTCTACTGCCTGTTTATATTTTGTGACTGCTTTCCAGTCCCCGAAAACAGTTTTGTGCCATTAGTATTCAGTGACTTTAGGTCAAAACCAAGGCAGAGAAGGAAGACAGGAAGATTTTTCAAGTTGTTGGTCAAGCAAGATACATAAAAGTTGGCAGCTTAAAGAATTCAGGATGGTTGCAAAGAACTCGTTTGGAGGAAATGTTTTCCTGCACGTATTTAAATGAGCAATTCTATCTATAGAAGTGATGTGTATCATTTCTAGATAGACAGAACTTGCTTCTCATTTTTTTCTTCTTTTTATTTTTCTTCATATTAGGCAAACAGGATTCTGAGACACTTCCTAAGTCACTGGGTGAAGTTTGCTACTCTTGCAAGCAGTCAGCACATATCCTCCATTTCGTAAATGATTCACACTCCACTGTAAAATTAGCTGGAAGCAATGCAGGCAAAAAAAATCCTGTTGTAAGGTTGTTCCAGAATGTTGCTGCTGTGATGGTTGGAACTTGTCTCCTACATAATCCTAAATTAGTTCATGGACAATTTATAACCATTTACTTTGTGTCCTGTGGTTTAAGTAGCTTTTTCTTTTCCAAGTAATTTCATCCTCATGTGTTTCTAGAGAGAAACTTTATTCTTCCACAGTATTTGTCTTACTAGGAGCCACTGACTTCCTCCCCACCATCCCTCCATTTGATAGACTTCACATTTTCCCAGTTATGTCAGTAAACTTTCTTTGAATGGAAGTTGCCTGTTTCAATTAACATTTTAAGTTATTTGCCTTACAATTGGGAGGTGGACTGGAGAGGAAGAAAAGTTTTGGAACTGCAAACTTGAAGCAACTGGTCCTGTTTTGGTTTTTTGGAGGCATTTTGGGCTTATGCTTTTTATTTATTTAGCTTGGTATTCTTAGCAACTGTAGGAAGTTTATTAAAAAGTGCCAGAAGACTTTAAGCTCTTCATCCAAGTTTATCACTTGAGCTTGCTCTTCTGTATCAAGCATCCTTATTTCAAGGACATGCTTTCCTTTGTTCATCCTTGTGTGAGGAAGAAGGAAGGCTTTGTGTCTCTATAACCACAAAAGATAGGTACGTACTCAACGCGTGCCAGGTGCTCCGCTCCACTACTGGCTTAAGTTGAATGCTTTACACTGTATCACTGCTTTTGTATTCTTTCTGTCCACTCCTCCCCTCTGCCAGCAATCTCCAAAGTGCCATTATCATTTTGAAGTGTAAACAAAGAAGGGGAAAGGCATGTCAAGAACAGATCCACTCCTGCCTATAGGAAGAACTTCCTTATGTAGCCATCTGCCCTGACCACTGGGAGGGGTGAGCTACTGGAGACTCAGCATTACCTGCAAGGTGTGAACTCCAGCTGAGGGACATTCTTCCTCTGCATCTAGAAAATGGTCATTCAGAGCAAACATTTTCTTTTTTCTGCGTTGCTATAGACAAAGGAACTGGCAATGTGAGATGAAAATCAACTGTCTTCTTTAAAAGGAAATGGAGTAGAACTATGTATTTGTTGAGCTTTACAAATGCACCTTGAACTTTTTAAAGATGTCTTCAATGTAATAAAGCATAGTAATAAGCATGACAAACAAACTTTACATTGTTTGATTGTGCAATTAGATAAATTTACGAGCCAAATTGGAAAGTTTTGACTAAACATTTAGTCTTCCCCCCCCCCAAAAAAAAGATGGAAATATGTGTGCACCAAACCCTTTTTAGAAAGAGTTTGCCATTTTTTACAGACTCACCATTAATCCATTATCACTCCTTTCTAGGTGAGTGGAGGGGAACTAATTTTTATCTAAAAGTTTTGAGAGCCAGTAGATGAGGAAGCACAGACTCCATCTGCCATTGCCAGTTTCTGACTTCAACCCCAGCAATCAGCTGGAGGGAAATGGGTTGTCTAAGGAAGGAAGGAAGGAACTGGGACTATCAAAATGGGGCTGAACAAACAGATGCTAAGAACTTCAAGGAGGTCACGGACTTTCATTGTTACCACCCATGGGTTTCAGTTCATCTGCTCTGTCCCTGCTTCTCTATTCTCTAGGTAGTCAGCTCATTGCTTGCAAGCTTAGCTGACTATGGTAATTGTGCAGCTATTAGTTCCCAGCTTATGACACCACAACTTCTTTCTGTACAACCATAGTCACTTTGCTTGAAGGGCGTTTTGCAATTCTGTAGTTGAATTGGCATAGAAAAGTTTTATTGCAAATTTTGCCCTTAATGTATCTTTATGAAGACACATCAGTTTTATTTTTAGTGATTTAAAAGTAATTCTGAGTATCTTTGATGAAAATTCTCTAGCTGGAAGACAGTAAATTCTAAAGGACGTGAAAATAAGACACAGGAGGCATATCGAACTTTCCTCTTGTGGCTTTGGCCTCTGTTCTGAAGTGAAAGAGACTCCAGATTCAACTCCAATGAAAAAGGAAGCGTTTCTGTAGCAAAATAACCCATACTTCACCTATTTCTGAAGGAGAAGGAAAGAATATATAATCAAACTTCCAGTTGAAGCTTGTTTTGAAGGGTTGTTGATGTAACTTAACAGACTGCAAAGGTAATTGTGTTCAACCTCTCAGCTTCTTTGGAAAGAACTTCAAGTGCTGAACAGACCCTTTTGGTAGTATTGGCTCTAATGACCTCGTTGCAACCATGTGTTGAAGGACACGCTCCCTTCAGATATTCCTCACTTGAGCCTATCTCTCTGCTCCATGTTTGTCTTGACAATGGTGAACAATTTTGAAGGCCAGCCGCTTTCAGAGGCAATGCCAGGACTTGCTGCCTGAACTCAGCGTTGCTGGAGCGGCCGGCAGAGCACCTTGAGAATGAGATCCTTGCTTCACTCCTTGAGCCCTTCCCTTGGGCTGCTGTTCCTTCACTGGCCCTGCTGTCTCTGCTGATCAAGTCCACTGATTTAGCAATGTGGTAGCAAGGCTGAACTGCGCTGTTCCTCAGAACCTCAGGTCTGCCTCTCAGATGTCTAGCTGAAAATCAGCATGATTTTTGTCTTGGAAGTGGCTTAGATGCTGTGAAATGCAGCAATGGAAAGGAGAATATAGGACCTCAGGACTTGCAGATTTTCTTGAATTAATTTTGAAATAAACAGTAGTTTGTCATTTGATTCTGGGGCTTATTTTGTATTTTGCTCAAAAGATAAATATTTATAACAAAGTGGTGGTGTTTTACTTGTAGAAACTGGAGACAGAAGCAAATATTGAACTATTGCTCATTTATATTCCTTCTGTGTGGTGAATGACACAGTAGACCTGTGGAAGTAATAGGGAGGAATAATGTAGTTAGAGACTGGGATTACAATACATGCTCTAAAAAGAGAAGTAGGACATTTCACAGGCAGTATTAATTTTGGCAGTAACTAAATTTGAAGTGTTTGGGTTTAGTTGCATTTTGTGAGTAATTAAATAGAGGTTGGTGAGCGTATTTATATGCCTGCATTTTGTTTGAACTTAAAGCTAGAGAGGATCTGATTTTTTCATCTTGGAAGTGAAATATATCTGCTCTTTAAACTCTTCTAATATTCACTGTAAATTCAGGAATGCTTTGCCATTTTAATGCAACGTTCATCATCTTAACTTTTTATCTATTGAATAACTATTTATCCCTTCATACGTGAACATCCAAGCCAGTTATCTCGCAGAAGCATGCCCCTCTAAGTGTTAATTTCATTCATCGAAAAATATTATTTTTTAATTTTCCTTTAAGCCTTTTCCTGACTTTGTTTAATCTGAAACTAGAACTAGAGACTCATAAATCTAGTTATTTTTGTACTGTCAGAAGCCACAGGGAAATCCAGTGATCAATCAGGACCAATTTCACATGGAGAAGAGGCAGTTTCATGCCTTGTCAAGGTTTTTTAGATTATATCCTTTTTTTTTTTTTCTTCTTTTTCTTCTACCAAACCTCATAACAAATAGAAATAAAATGCTAATTGTTTGCTGGAATTCAGCACTCAATCTTGCATCTGAGCAGCTTGTTTATATACATATAAATGTGTGTGAGAGAGGGAGAGACAGAGAATGTCTGTTAATGGAACAACTTTTAAAAGAAAAAAATGTCTTCTGGAAGAGGAATAGAAAAAACCTCCGCACCTTAAAGTATCAAGTAATTAATCAAGAGTGCCAGTAGTAGAGCATGTAGTGAACACAGAAGATGAATTTGTTAATACTTATAAATAAAAGTTCTTTTAATCCAAAAAAGCACAAATGTTATACACTTACTAAAGCAATTTATTTTGTTCAAGTTGACCAATTACTGTATTACTTCTCTTAATATGTGAAATTATTTATTCCAGAACTAAAATAAGAATGGAATTTCTTTGACAAATTTGTCCCAAAATTATGTGTAAGAATGTTTTTGGTTTTTCAAAAAGTAAGCAGCGGCTTAAATGTCAGACCATGCAACTCATTTACTTTTATGTTAATTCTACTGCTATCAACAGAAAACCGGATCAAATAATAATAATAATAATAATTATTATTATTATTTTTATTATTATTATTATTATTTTCCTTGAAATAATTGCAGTCTATAAAAATTTTTAGAGGTAACAAAATTCAGGTTCTAGAAAATTTAGAAAATGTTATTACTGTCCTGACTATCATACCTCTTGCCACCTGCAAGACCCTTGACAGTAGTTAAAAACCTTGCTACCATGCCAAAAAGTATCCTGAATGTTATTCCCTCATTGCTCATATTACTGCAAGTACCAACTAGGTGTAAGTTCTGTTAATATTAAAAGTGATTTACTATCTAATCCAAAGTTAGTTGAGAGACAGTTTCAAAAGCGAAGCCACGTGGTACTGATAGATAGTATAGAAAAAACCAGGATGTGTTCCTCCATTCTGTTAAATCCTAACCCAACAATAGAAAGCAAACAACATAGATGGTGGCTACTTCCTTAGCTAGCTGCCCTGCTCTTTTCTTCCCCCGAAGCCTACTGGTTTAATTCAAAAAGTTTTCCTGAGATTTTGGAGGAGAAAAAAAAAATCTTCTATTAGAGACTGGAGATGGAAGAAGTCCAAGCTCTTTGCAGTTCAAAAAGCTATCAGCAGATAAAAGCGTAGAGGAAGAAGAGAAAATTGCTGTAGATTAGGGAAACTACAAATAGATAGGATAACCCTCCCACCTAAAACAAATAGCTACATTTATTTTTTCCTGGATACTTTGAGGTATGTGAAGAGGGACATTACCCCTGGATAATAAGGTCTGAGTTTGCACTCTGAAATGACTGATTTTTAAGGATTTTTAAATCCTTGTGATGTTAATATATTTGCATATGTTTTTTTCAGTCTTCTCAAACTTTGGGAACACTGCAATGCTTTGAGCCTTCATTTAAGCATACAATTGTGAATTCATGTCAATGATGTCCAGACCACTTATTTCTCTAGAAATATGTGGGTGGCTGGTGTAAATTGTAATTCATAAGGATGCTTGCCTTAAAAGCTTTAATTAAAGCCCATGGATTATGAAACTAACTCAGAACTGGAAGTATTCGATATAATTTTTGATACCTCTTCAGTTATTAGATTTGTTCGGAGCAGAAAGAAGACAGGAAAAAATTGAACTGATGTAGGTGCTTAGCTGTACAGTGAATAATCTAGTGAAATTGCTCAACAAGGGGACTGGTTAAGGTAATACATCTGAAGTGTTAGGTGGTTAACTTTATTGTGCATTTGAAAAAGATCTGCTTATTTCAAGTCAAGAAAAGACAACAGGCTAAACATGTATGACTTAGTTACAAATAGCTCCACCATACTCCATCCACTTTAAAAAGTCTCACAGTCTACCATTTTCTCAACTGAGTAGATAAATCTCCTGGTTTCCAAGAAAGCCAAAACTATTGCATTTAACATCTGCTTTGTTAAAGCCATATGGATGCACCTGATGTCTATGAATTAATCCTGTTTTCACACAAAATAATTTTCCCACTGAATAATTAGTAACATACAGTGGTGTTATATCTCTGAAATATCAGTCAGCATATTTTTCTTCGTTACCTTAGTTTTGTTTTCAATATTTATTTTGCAGTTAACCTTTGCAGTAACCTCCCTGTCTCTTTTCTTTTTCTTTTTCTTTTTTTTTTTTTGTCCTTATGCAGAGGATTACTACTTCAGGAAAACAGCAGGTTTTCAGAGGCGTTGCATTACTATAAACTGGCAATTGGTAGCAGACCCACACTAGCTTGTAAGTATTTCAACTATACAAGCTTGCATAATATTGACTATTGTTTTTTAAGGAAATCTTCCAGCTCTTTAACAACACTTTCTTTTTTTTTCAGAAGTTTTTCATTGGGAAAACAAAAGGTGAAATTGTGTACTTTTCAGCTGAAAGCAGGTGTTTGTTAGTCAACAACTACATTTAATGTAGTGCAGGGAAGAAGCAGATAATGAGTTAACGCTGGGCAGCACTGCTAGAACCTAAAGTGTTTCTTTCTAATCTGGGGTGGTGAACCATAGATGCTGCTGCCCAAATTTTCAGGCTCCTGTTTTCTGTTTCTTACAGCCAGTCCCTGATTTTTACAGTATGTGGTGTGAGTGAATAATACAAATATTTTTTAAGTCCTTTCATTTTTCCTTTCTTGCCTGGGGGAAATGGGAAATAATCCATAGGATATTGCCAGTGATAGGTTCCAAAATTAAGTGGGTGCTTTTTAAGATTGCCGGCTTTTTTGTAGCTTAAGTATTAAATCTTCTATATATGTATATATACACATACATGTATATATGTATAAACATATGTATATATTTTTGTAACATTTCAAACAATGATGCTATATGCTTGATACAGTCCTAATAAGAGGAATGAAATGGAGCACCCTGCCTAACCAGTGTTCGCTTCCCTCCTTCCTCAATCTTTATAGCCACTTTCTCCTTTCCTTGTCTCTGAACTTCTACCTCTTATGTGTTCCTCTTTACACCAGTGATTGATCTATATTATACAAAAGCCAAATTAGATAACCATGGGATCTCTTTCAGATATTTGAAGTAAAACAAAGATTAGATAAAACATAATGGAACCCCAATTAAAAGATAACATTTTTTTCCCTCTTCACAGCTGCCTATTTAAATACTGGTATCATCCTGATGAACCAAGGGAAGACAGAGGAAGCCAGGAGGACTTTCTTGAAGTGTTCAGAGATCCCTGATGAAAATTTGAAAGATCCTCATGCTCATAAAAGCTCTGTTACTAGCTGTCTTTATAACTTAGGAAAACTTTTTCATGAACAAGGACACTATGAGGTAAGACTCCAGATTTGTCTACAATAACATGATAAAACCTTCACACGTAAATAATACCTATTGCTTCCATCCAGACTTTCAAAATACATCACAGGCACAAATTGATTGAATTTCACCAAATAAAGATTAGCGTTCTCTACAGACAATATTTATTCTCTACAGCCACAGGTGTGATGACATTAATTAACAGTGTGATATTCTGACGTCAGACTCAACATTAGCAATGGTTACATCTGATATGTGTTAATTCATTCTTTTTGGCTTTGTCCCCATGGCTGGTATGCAAAGGATATAGCCTGATTACGGACCAGCTGACCTAAAGTGTACTGGCTTTTTAATTCAAAATAGAGTAAGTCCGTCTTTAGTTGAAAAAATGCAATTATGGTTTCTTTTGAGTCTCCAAAAATAAGACCTAGCTGGAACAATTCAAAACTTCAGTGATTAAAAACATCCCATTATGTGCTATTTTCAGATAACTTGACCTAAGTGCTGAAGTGGGTTGGATATTTTTAATGTAATCATACGCTGCACCCAACCCATCCCAACTCATTTACGTGTGCAAATGTGACTGTTGTGAGTCCTCTCCGTTTCCCTGATGAAATTACTAAAACTGGACATTTGCTTGAGTTTTAACCTTTAGCAGTGTTTGAAAGGTCATCCTCTCTTTGCATTGCCAGGCATACTTCAGAACAGGAGTTACGCATGGTTTTGATCCATATAACTCTTCCTGACTGCGACAGTTACCTCAGCTGTTTAAGATTAGGCATGCACAAGCTCTATGGATTCTCTGTCATCTGTCTGCTGAGTCCAGCTCTGTCAGGTGGCAGTTACTAATTGGTTAAAACACAGACACAGACAGCTAATACATCCATAAAGATAAGAGAAAAGCAGCATGTTGTCTGCACAGCCGATAGAGTGTAGAGTTGGAGTGCAATGCCTGGGAAGTGCAAGGGATTTTAATAATATAAACGATCAGGTTTCTGCCTGGTGGTCATTGCAGTCTGACCCAAGCTTGATTGATCATACACTTAGATTCAAGCATATTTCAGCTTTCACAAGCTGCAACTATTTGATGGGATGATGTAGAAAATGGTGCAGAGCTAACAGACTGACCAGTAAGCATCCTAAGTGCTGAATGAATCATAAATGTGTGATCAAGTAATTCAAGGCACAGCACATTTGCGAAGGGAATCCAATTTTGACATTCTTGACGCTATAGTCCATCTCATTCTTTTTGTGGAGCAGACTTTAGTTGTGAGGATTATGTTTTATTACTTGGCAGTAGAAAATGATTTCTTTATTTTTAGGTCACTTACTGCCACTTAGTCATCAGAAAGTCCTTTGACTGCAGTTTGATATTCTTTGACAGCTTATAGAATTTTATATATGTTTATAAATTCATGAGTCATTAAGGGGTTTAAAAAATGTTCCTTTTATTTCCACCTGGGAAATTGGAACTAATTGGAAATTGCAATATTGGAACTAATTTGATCTCTTGTCAATACGCTTCACTGAATTTGGTAAAACTTTTGTAAATGACAAATGTGAACTTTCTGTGACATTTGTGATGTCAATGTGTTTTCTTTCTCTCTGCACCTTTCATTTGGGGAAGGAAGATAGTTTGGCTTTACTTTATATGTGGAAGACTGCTTTTGAAATTGGTGCTTTACTAATGATTTGTCCCACTTGTGTGTCTCTTTTCAGGATGCTCTTATGGTTTACAAAGAAGCAATACAGAAAATGCCAAGACAGTTTGCACCACAGAGCTTATACAACATGATGGGTAAGTGCATTGTTAGTGCTTCAGAAAGATACTTGAGGAGTCCGGCAGGGTGAAACAAAAGAGCTTAGCCAGGCAACTGATGCTGAAATGAATTAGCTAATAAAACCAAAAATAATTGCTTTCAGTAGAAGTGAGCCAAATCAGATTCAGAGCTTAAATGCCAGCAATTGCGATGCTGGATAAGGCACAATAAATGATGAGACTGTTAGATACTGGATATTTTTAAGAGTGTCCATGCAGCACTTTTACATTTAGAATGCATGGATTAGTGTTTTTCTCTGTCTCCAGAACCTCTCATCCAGTATCTTGGAGACCTCATGTGCAATTCATACAGGTTTTTTTAATCTCCCATTTAGTCATCTTTGAAACTAAGAAGAAATTGTATTTACTTCATAGAAAATGGAGTGAGATTGATTATAATATAAAATCTAGTGTGGGTGTTGGATGTTGAATTTCCTTGTAAACCAACAAGACGTCCAAACAGGGCCACAGAGATAGTTGGATTTTTTTTGCAGGTTGTGCCAAAAACTTATTTCCCAGCTGATGTACTGTTAGTTAGACATCTACAATGAGAGGACGCTTCTTCCAGGACCAGCCTATCTGTCCTTCAAAATTTTAGCAGAGTCCCTTGAGTACTGCAAGAAACATTAATTTAGCTGAGGTGTTTTTTTTTTTTTTAAACTTCAGCTCCTCGTATTCTTCATTGCATCTTTATACAGGATACATTAAAAAGATAAAAGAAAGAAGATAACATGAATTATTATTTATAGTATTCAGATCTGTAAACAAGAGGACAGGTTCTTCATTGTTCCAGAGATGCTTTTGAGTGGAATTCTCTCTGAAAGGGCATGTGTTTCTGCTAAGCAACCTCAGTGTCTGGCCCAGTAGACTCTATGAGCTCCTTATGACACCAAGCTCAGGGGTGCGGTTGACATGCCAGAAGGATGGGGTGTTATCCGAAGAGACCTAGACAAGCTGGAGAGGTGGGCCTGTGTGAAGCTTATGAGGTTCAACAAGGCCAAGTGCAAGGTACTGCACCTGGGTCAGGGCAACCCCCAATACCAATACAGGCTGAGGGATGCAGGGATTGAGAGCAGCCCTGCAGAGAAGGAGTTGGGACTCCTGGTGGGTGAAAAGGTGGACATGAGCCAACAATGTGCGCTCGCAACCCAGAAGGCCAACCATATCCTGGGCTGCATCAAAAGAAGCGTGGCCAGCAGGTTGAGGGAGGTGATTCTGCCCCTCTACTCTGCTCTGGCGAGACCTCACCTGGAGTACTGTGTCCAGCTCTGGAGCCCTCAACACAAGAAGGACATGGAACTGTTGGAGCGGGTCCAGAGGAGGGCCACAAAAATGATCAGAGGGCTGGAGCACCTCTCCTGCAAGGACAGGCTGAGAGAGTTGGAGTTTTTAAGCCTGGAGAAGAGAAGGCTGCAGGGAGACCTTATTGCAACCTTTCAGTACTTAAAGGGGGCCTATAGGAAAGATGGGGACAATCTTTTTAGCAAGGCCTGTTGTGACAAGACAAGGGGTAATGGTTTTAAACTAAGGGAGGGTAGATTTAGACTGGATATTAGGAAGAAATTTTTTACAATGAGGCTGGTGAAGTGCTGGAGTGGGTTGCCCAGAGAGGTGGTTAATGCCCCATCCCTAGAAACATTCAAGGTCAGGTTGGATGGGGCTCTGAGCAACCTGATCTAGTTAAAGGTGTCCCTGCTCACTGCAGGGGGGTTGGACTAGACGACCTCTAAAGGTCCCTTCTAACCCAAAGCATTCTATGATCTGGGACAGAAAAGGATGTAAGATGCCTTTAAAGTAGCTGAAAGTAGAGCAATTAAAAATATATGTAGAAACAATTAGGATCAACAGGAAGCATGTGGAGTTTCGTGGCTTTTTTCCTGCCGCCAATGCCTAAAATACAAGGGAATGTATTAGTTGATACCAGTTGGTTTGACACAGTTGTTGAAAGGAGGCACCACTAACTCTACTTATTTAGGGAAGGCATCTTTTATTATCGCCTTACAAGTACTTGGGCATAGGAAAAAAAAATTCTAAAATTGTAGTTGTAACTGATGCTACATGCTTGCAAATCTCTATAAATGCTAAATTAAGTACTTCTCTTGTCACAGTGACAAGGTATCTAATGTCAATAATAGTATAAACACTTCCTTAACAGTTCATACAGTTTAATGGAGAGTTACTTCTCCCTAAATGCTGAGCTTTATCAGATTAATGCAAATGGCTAAAATCCCTAAAATGCAGAAGTTGATTATTGCATGTACTTTTGTTCATAGAGAGTCTTAGCTGAACTATTATTTTATCAGTTTTATCTATCAGCATTTGCTGATAAATTTGGTGGGGTTATCAACAGTCACTACTCTGTGAATTAAGTCTCTACTTACTCTTGGTGTCCTGTGGTGACTGCTGAAGTACTGCAGTGCTCCAGCAAACCCTCCGAAGTTTGACTGCCCACTTTAGTGCAGAGATATATTTCATAATTCTGATAAAAGTGCTCCTCAGAAGTACAGAAATTGGAAAAAGTAAACCAATGCTGTTTCTAGCATGACGGTTGTTCCATTACAAAACAGGCCTGTGCCACCCTTTGTCTTTTCCCGTGAATAGACTCTCCCTTTAAAACCACTACGACCTGTAAGATTCTTTAATTTTTTACTTTTTTACCCATTGGTTAGTTTTTTAGGTTCAGGAGGCCTTTCTCAGCTTCCTTTATAAGCACAGTCCATGCCGTCCAAGTTCACTCTGTTCCTGGGATTTGCATTTATTAACTCACAAAGCAATAGTAAACACAAAGACCAGCTCAGTCCTTTGCCTGGGCTTGGCTGCTGCTACACTTCCTCCCTCCACTGCTTAGCCTGTGCTCTAGCTTCTGTTTTCTTTAGATAGCCACCAGCACTTCACGGATGTACTACCGGCATAACAAGTTAGGGTCAGCTGAGCTTACCTTAGCCCCTTTCAGCCTATTGCAAAGAGCAACAGGGTATTAGGGAGCTCTGTGAAGTATAACTTACCCTGAACGTAGCATATATTTGTATTTGGGTGGCTGTTGTGATGGCAGCTGTTGCAGGGAAACCAGAATTTGCTTCACACTAGGTGCTGAGGTGTGGCTTGTTGGCTATGCTGCAAAGGCAATCCACGAGGCTACATACAGAGTAGGGTAGTGACTCGAATTGAACGCAGCATTATTAACAGCAGGACTCAGGCTGGTTTGTTTAATCCTGTCCTGGATGCATCTATCCATGAGCATACATGATGGTAGTTAGACACATTGAATTAGGTTAGTCTCTCCTACCTGTAAAGGTTAGATGACAAGGCAGAGTTTGGCAGCTATGCTCACTTTATAGTGTGGAAAGAAAAAGATACCTCTGGGGAGTAATTAAGCCCATCTAAGACATCTATTTTAGATTATACAAATAATCCCCTGCAAGCATACTTCTCCTGTAAAAGGAGCTGCGATGACTAGCCTAGACTTGCTAGCTCAAGCTGGGTCAGATAAATCCTAAACATCTATTCGGTCATCAGTTTGCATTGGGTGTGACAGGAGAACAAGGCAACCACATCCATTATCAGGAGTGCATCCGCTCTGAAGCTCATACCATGTCATTGTGCACCAGAAGGCCGACAGGATTGTTTATTTCTGTTTTGATGTTCAAGATAAAATTATAAACATGTTCACTATAACACTTTCTTTGATAAATAGCATTACGTAAACTTGTCTGCCTACTTCTTGCCTTTAAAAGGGAGACTAGAGGAACTGAAATAGGCCAGTCCTGTCTCGTGTGCTTGGAACTGCATGAACCTGACTCTGAGCTGTGCCCACTCACCGTGTGCTCATTGCTGGGGAGGAAGGGGGAGAAACTGGGGAGTGCTCCCCATCTGCTTGGGAAGAAAGGGTCCTTCCCTGTCTCCCTATATGTGGAAAAAGTCTTCACGGCTTATCATGAAATCCAAGAATACAGTTTGAGGATTATCTGCTGCAGTTGTCGTTGTGATTGATATATTCTGAGTCTCTGGCAATCACTCTGCTTGGTTCAGTGTTAGATATTGGCATGTGATGTAAGAAAACGGTGCTTCCTCTAATTTTTAATAATTATTCACTCAATTCATTGAAGATTTTCTGGAGGCTTTTTTCCCG
This sequence comes from Fregata magnificens, assembly GCA_013389945.1. NCBI lineage: Eukaryota > Metazoa > Chordata > Aves > Suliformes > Fregatidae > Fregata > Fregata magnificens. The sequence continues at coordinate 28,744 of WAAD01010479.1, read as the reverse complement.
GTATGATGTACATGACATACTCGAAAGAGAATAAACAGGAGACGAACTGTTTAAACTGAATTAGGGTTTGAACTCCAGCACTCGGAGGGCGGTAGCATTAACACTCCAGCAGTGTAAAGCCTTTACACCACCTGCTTTCCCTGTTTGTGTTACACTTCTTTTCCTGCTCTTGCTTCGACTGGCCTTTTACTCTGACAGGCCCAGTGACTCATTCCTCTGGTGTGCCAGCCTGCCCGGCTGACTCTCGTCCTTTAAAACTCTAAGTAAGTTGCCTCTTAAAGGAAAAAGAAGTATTGGGCCTCAAGAAACAAGCCATCCATTTGACTTTGCATTTTATTCATGGTACAAAAGGCAGGACCAGAAGACCAGCATCAGATGTTCTAAGTTTGTGCATATGAAAAGTTGCAGGGTAGATTTTGGTCTCCTGTTGCTGTGATTTATTTTGCCAGGTGTGCAACAATTCAGCTAAGGAAACCATATGTTTCTCTGGCTTTGTACCAAGAAGTAAAACCTTTTCTTTTTTTTTTTTTTTTCCCCTTAAAAGAACCCAAACCAGCTGAAAATTAAAACTCTAAAACTAGAATCAAAATAATTATTCAACAAGCTGTATAGGGTTGGCTTGGTATTTATTTTCTCTGTGTCATATTTCTTTGATGTAAATTAAAAAGTACACGCTAAGGTTACACAGATTAATTTGCTTGGCATGGCAACATGCACTACAAAGGCCAGAGTCCAGCTCAGCTGCATTAAATAGGTAATATATTTTGTTTAAAGTTTCAATTAAAACCTGGGGTCAAAAGATAAAATGGTCCCTGTGGGATCTTGAACACTTTAATGCCAATATTAGGATTGCTTAAGGATCAGCCTCTGCTCTAGATGTCTTTTGCGTTCCTTGAAATCTGATATTGTACAGTTGATTGTATTACATTGCTTTTAAAACCACACTGGCCCACCTGCTACAGTAATTCGTACTCCTGCCAGTTAGGTGGTGTGAGGTGGACCATGGAGGCTTTATTTTAATACTGAACAGTAACAAGAAAGATGTTGGGGTGGTATTGTCCAGGTTTAGATTGGCAAAATACTGTCATAAAGACAAATATCTTGATCACACTTCATCTACCCTTGCCAACTAACATCTGAATGTCTATTTTCAAATGCATTTAATGCAAGGTCTTACAAACATTTTATTATGAGAAATGCAAGTTACAAAAGAAGCTAACATTGCAGGAGCGAATACAGTTAATGATGCACAGATTAGAGTTTAGATTTCTCCTTGCTAATCTGCTACATTGCACATGGACAGAAAACAAATCATATGCAAGTGGCAGCCAGGTACAGAACAGGAAAGGGGAGCCAGATTTTACATCTGGTGCAGAGGTTTGCATCATAAGTACCGAAGGCTTAGCATGCAGAGAGACTTTCTGTTTTGATGATTATAACATAACTATCGCTTTATTTGATTATGCTTTTGGGTGAATGTGGCTGTTTGTACAAACCTGTTAATATTGTTAAGGCTCCTATCCCATTTGCCCCTTGCTCCCATTAAATGCTTTTTTATTGAATTACTTTTAAATATTGTTTAGAACTCCAAAAACACTTTTGCTGGTGCAGTTTTACAGTCCATGCTGTGCAAGACTTACTTTTTAAGAGCCAGAGATGATTAAGCTGTGAAATACATATCCCACATCATAACTCATGCAGAGCATGGTACCTGCACTTGTCTGAGCTCCAGTCATCAGTGTGCTTCCTATGCATCTCATGAAGATTTACTGGTAATTTCTTACTAAAAAGTGCATTACAAACTTTTTTTTCTTTTAAAACTAGCTTTGTTGAAAGAAGGGATTTTTTTCTTTCATATGTATATTTTATGTTCTAGGGAAATAAGAATGGAGTCTGCTCCAATAGTGATGGGGGTAAAAGGCAGTGCTTCCTTCTCTCCCTCTCCCTGCTCCCATCCTGCTACTTTAACTCTTCCCTCTCTGAGAGTTTGCAGACTATGGGAGTTTATATCTGCTGCCCAAAGCTGAGTATAAATCTCTGAGCTGATTGCAATGTCTCCTGTTTTTTCACTTTGTTTTGTTTGAGGGATTCAAGCTGGGTATGAAGGTTACAGCAATGGATTGCTGAGGGGGTAGTGGACACAGTGTTTGAGACCAAGGGTTTTTTTCCAGGTTCTCAGATTTTCTTAGTTTGGACTATTGATCTATAATTTCATGTGAAATGCTTGAGTTTTCTTAGACAATATTCTGAAAAAGCTAAGAGTCTAATCCTCAAATGCATTTGTATTTTAAACATATGGGGTTTTGTATGAAAATAAGTATAATCGTAACATTTGTAGACCAAAAATATGGACTGAAATTGGACTACCCAATTTAGTTATCCCAGTTAGGCATGATTGTAATGGAAAGTGCTTCTATTACGAGTGTTTTAAAGAAACCTGTACTGGCATAATGTCTACAAAAAAATTCATCTTTAAAATGTGTGTAAATAAAGTAAAAGGCAAGACAAGAGTACAATCACTTGTTTAGTTATGAATTCTTAGTTTGTACCCTTATGATTTACTGCTGGTTGCACATCTGTTGGAAAACGAAATTATCTATCTCAGGTGAGCTCAATGTTTCTATTTGTGTCAATATACTTCTTTCACTGGAAGTCTTTCTACAGCAGGAGACAGCTGTGCAAAGTCCATGCTGTTCCACGCTGTAACTGATTTTATTTTGCCCTTCATTTATATCTGTTTTCCACTTTAGGTATTTTCCTTCAAAAGTAGCTTAGTGGTCTAATTAAATCAGATCAAAGGCTTTGCTTTGGCTAATTGAGGCCTATAAGAATCTGCTCAACCAAAGTAAATGTGGATTGACTCCCTCTTAAAATACAATGCAGATTATTCTGTAAAAGGGAAAAAACCAAACAGAATATGCTTAGCCTATACAGAAGTTGATGCTCATTAAGTTCACATGCTTCAGCTGTTTCAGAGAAGATGTGCATGCACTGCATATTTATCACCAAGACTGTTAATCTTTTGCAGTATATCTCAAACATCAGTATAGTATAACATCAAACTATGCTTCTAGATTTAATTTGTTATTGTATGCACTGGTACCTAAGGAAAGAAAGAAGGAAGTTATATATCTAGGGAAGTGCATTTACGGTAAGTACATCTACAGCCTTGATTTGCACAAGGAGGCTGCATGGTTGCATTATGAAAGACACAAACCCCTTGTGGTATTGTGGTACACAGGGGTGCAGACCTCTCCATCATTTTCTGAGGCAACCTGTTTATGTTCCCAATTCAAAGAAATGATGGAAAAATGAAATTTAAATCCTGACTGAGTGTATATCTTAGGGATTTTCCTTTTCAAAGTGCATCTCCGTCTTCCTTTCTGTTTTGATGTCTGCTCTTGTCAATGCCAAATTCTATATTTTCTATATTGCATTTTTACCATCCAGCAATTTGGGTGGCAGATAATTAACATATACAAGGATGATGCAAGGCAGATTTACCCTGCATTGTCTCCTTTACAGAGATAATTTTTCATTTGTCTTTTCAGCAATATCTTTTGGGGTCCTAAGAGGAGAACCACAGGAGGGAAATATGTTCTTAATCTGAAAGTGTGGGTACATAGCACCTATAGAGGAACAGTGCTATTACATCCATAGTTCTATTGTACTTGCTCATTGATAAGTCTAACATGCTTCCTGGAAGGAGACGGCCTTTGCTTAGTATGACAATGTGCATCTGAAAGAGAACAAATATGAAATCAGCAGATGAGAGGATAATCTAGAACAATGTAACGTACAGTCATGTAAATGGTACCTAATTTTGCTTTTTAATAATGTATGATATGTATCAGAAAATCTTAACCTCTGTCTTTTTTTTTTTTTTTTTGAAGGATTTGTATTAAGATCACATTCTACTTCATTATCAAGTATAAAGTTAGCCTTTCAGGGGAAATAACTGCTAGCAAGGTGATCCTTTATGAGTATTATTATTTAATGTAAATATTTAATGTTTAATATGATTGTTATTGGTTTTTAATTATTCTTAATTAATTTGATCTGGGATCATTTTAGTAGAGGTGGTTTTGTTGTTGTTTTAGTTTGTTGGGGGGTTTTTTGGTTTTTATTTATTTTGAAAGATTATTTTTCAGTCCCAAGGATTCTGGGGAAATACGGGGAGATACTGCTTTGGAGAATGGTAGTCTTGCAACTGATCTATCTCTATTGCAAAGAAAATCCACTTGAGTACCAGGATTTTAGTTAGAGTGGTGTAAGTCTAGTTGTCATAAAGTATTAATAAAGGTGTTAATGAACTGTGTATACACTCCTTTAAATAGTGTTTCAGTTGCGTATTAAGGTGTTTTCTTGTACTACAGTAGTTAATGAGAATTACAATTAAATAACCTATGTTCCTCCTTTTGGAATAGGCTAAGAAATGGGTGCATAAATAACAGAAAATATTAGATGAACTGTAAAAATTGAAGCATTTTTGAATGACTGATTTGTCTCCTTTTACTCCAGTTAGCTGTTGAATTTCTTGCCACCTCTCATTGTGCAGGCAATGTTGCACATGGCTGCGTGTTGATATGGATTAGGGAACTGAAATAACTGTCAATTTATGTCTTAAGGTTTCCACTGCCATGAATTTCGTTCTTTGTTGTTTTTACCTTTAATAGAAAAGTAGAATGCAACTCTCTTGAACTTTATATATTGGACAAGTTTCATTAAGAAATTGTGTTTGTGTGTGACCTTTCAGATTTTTAACATGAGTTTTGAAAGATTTTACAAATTAAGTAATTGTTAAAGTAAATATAGAAAGCTGCTCATATGTACCATTGGTTTGCATATTTTCTGCCGATGGGCATTCTGTTATTTTCCTAATGACTAAATCATTCATGTTGCAAGTTTATAAAAATACACAATTGTAAATGACAAATATTGTTTTTCTTATTTTAATCTCAGACACACAAATGCATCCTGAATGACAGAAGTCAATCCATACATGTTTTCTTTGTCATTTTGTTGGACAACTATCTAAAGCTGGACTAGCTTTTATTAAAATTGCATCTAACACATAAAATCACCTGATTGAATTAACCCTTCAATTAACAGTTGCTTGATTTTATTCTGGTCTTTGCGTATGGTGGTGGCAGAGCCTCTCTCAGTTTTCAACTAACTTTGATTTCTTTTTAGATAGGAGTCTCATTGTAAATCATTTAGAAGAGGAAATTAAATAACAGACCCCCTAACAGTACTTGCTTCTATAGTAATGACATGTTCTAATTGCTTATAATATAGCAATTCCTGATGATATCAGGCTTATGGGCAGAAAACAGACTCTTCAGAAGAAAAATGTTCAGCTGTAGAGAATTCCCTGTAAAGTCTTCAGGGGAATAAAATTCCTTTTTCTACAGTTTGACATTTAGATTGACATATTGTAGCTTCACTTCTAGATGTGCCAGTCAGAAGTACCCTCAAAGTTTTAGGAGGTTAGCTTGTAAAGTAATTGAGCTCTTAAAACCTATTAAAAATTGAATTTGCCAGTACTCTGAAGATGTTAATCTCTTCTTATATCAGAATCCATCATGGAAAATAGATGAGAACCTTGGATCTTTTTGAAATTTGGCAGTGCATTCAGCATATACTACCAGCAGATAATGACGCCATCTCTTATGGCTGTTTACATTTCTCTTTAAAGGATCTTGTTGTTAATTGCTTGAAACTTTGCCAAGCTGTAGCAGGTTGGGCTGGAATTTTCCACTTAAAGAAAAGAAAAGAAAAGAGCAATATGGATTCATCATTTCCTGTATGCTAAATGAAGCAGGGGCCTGTGGGAAAAATAGTATGCAATCAAATAATTAGACATTCTGCCATAAAGCGTACAGCTAGGGAGAGAAGTTGAGGGGAGCATATAGCTTGACTTCTGGCTTCTTCCATCCTTTCAGCACTTAACTTCATGACTTTATTTTGTGCATAACAAAGTATAATGTTACGTCACTTATTTGTGAGTGCTGGCATAGTGGAAAAAAAATGCATTTGACATTGATATCCCTATATTTGATCATGGGTTTTGGGGGGTGTTTGTGTTCTTTTGGGGTTTCTTTCCTGTTTGGATTTTTGTTTTAATTTGGCTTGTTTTTTTGGGGAATTGTTCTTTTAGTTTGGCCCTAACGAGCAATAGAATGACTTGAGTTCTTCTGGGACTGAAACATCAGCTACTTCTGTGTATGTAATCAGATATACAGACCAGTGCATGAGTACAGAATGCTCTGTAGATCCTTGAATTAGAAATCCTGGTCTGCTAGATTTACAAGTTTGCACCCCATTTTGGAAAAACTCTATTTGCTCATAAAAACCATATTGGCTTCCCTTAGCCTTGGCTCAGTGTGACTTCTGACTCTACATCATGCTCATTTTATCTGTGGGCTGTGATTTGGTCATTTTGCGTTCACTGCACCCTAACTCCTGAAACTCAAACTTACGTGCCACGTTTTGCCTGGGATCCCTATCCTCTGGTGACAAAGATAGGGAGAAAAAAGAAAAAAATCTAACTGGACCTCGTCCAATTTTCTTTCATCGAGAAAATCCTCCATAGCCCCTATAAATACTCAAGGTGAAGTATCACTCCCATGATAGGAGTTCCTTCTATTTTCTTTCTTTGAGCATGTAGGTGATACCTTTTTCTCTGAGTTTTAGGGGTGTGATAGTTGGCATCAGGCTTGAACAGAGCACGCTGGTCCTTCTCTCTCTCTCTGATGCACTCACAGTTATTCATTTCCGTGTGATGCAGAACTGGGGGCAGTGGCTCACCTGGAGACAGCCTTAGCCATCCGCTACTTGGGTTAGATGTAGTCCTCTCTTGATCCTCCAGTGGTGGCACTGGATAAACTGTGACTTCATAATTTTGGGATGATACTTAGCCATTTATTTGGAATGAATCAGCTGGTGAGATGGTGAAATCCTGACTCTGCTGTAAGCATTTTCAGTCTGTCATTGGCTCAGGGAGGGGCACATTTACATGTAGGTTCTTGATGTATTATGATTAAATGCAAGGACATTCTGTATTCTCCCTACCACTCCATGATGTTCAATGTAGATTGATGGAAAAGAAGTAACTTCTCTATAGTAGATGTGATAAAAATGCTGTTATTTTGAGACTTTTGACTCAAACTTAGCAGCTGGAGCGCTCTCTTGAAATTCTGTTCCAACAAGACTTTCATCTCAGCCATGCTCTTTCAGCACTAATAAGGCCATAATTCAATCTCTTCACTCAAGTGTTTGTAAGGCTATTTTGCTTTTTCATTGCAGGTGTTCAAAGCACTTCACCCTTTTCAAGGTCTCTGCCCATTGAATAAACATCAAATTATAAATGAGATGATAAATTCTGGAGACCTTGAGAAATTTGGGGCATTCTCACTAACATTTGTTTCACCCTGTAGGAGAAGCCTATATGAGAATGAGCCGGCTGCCAGAAGCAGAGCGCTGGTACGTGGAGTCACTGCGATCCAAGAGCGACCATATCCCAGCCCATCTCACGTATGGAAAACTGCTGGCTCTGACGGTGAGTTGATCAGCAGCTCCTGGGAGCTGGTGCCAGGCTGTTTAAGTAGGTGAGGTAAAGGGACGGGAAGACTTTGTCCTGAAAATTGCTTATCGCCCTATTTGTCACACTATTTCAGTCATGGCTTCTAATTAAGGATTTTGACAGTGTTGGTTTTTTGTGAAACATTGCATCCATTCCTGAAATATTGACACCTCCATGTTGCGAATGCATGATTTAGATCGCTTAAAGAACCACTGTCAAAGATATTAGCAAAAGTGGTTTCAATATCATGTTGTAAAAGTGCAACTTAACAAAGTTTGATGGCAAGGTTCACTCTATTGCTGTATGACACAGTCATTTGAACAGTGATTCAAAACTACCAAGGCACAAATCAAAGTTACCAAGACAAAATCAAAGTTACCAAGTCAAAATGAAAGTTATCATGCTACAAGGTTATGCATGTTATCGGTCACTTACCAAAGATCTGCCACTGGTAAAACGTCTCTCTGCCTCGAGGAGCAACCTTGAGAGGCGTCCCAGCTCACGGGGAGATCACTGCCATGCAGCCAGGCTGCTTAGCTGGGAGAGCTCAAAGAAGGCTCACTTACGCTGTCATATTTATGGAATAAAGTGATTGGCTTGTAGTCAAATTACATGTGATGGGAAAGGTATGCGTGAGACTCCTTGTACCCACAACCTTCTTTGGCCTTGATAAATGAGTCTTGGAAAAGCCACCCGCTATTCATGTGTCAATCGTATGACTGGTGTTCCAAGCTCATATACATCGATGCTCACTGTGTCACTCTGCTCCTTTGTGGGTTTTCAGAGAACAGACAGAAACTAGAGGAGTTCTTGGCCCATTCATGGCTTAGTCCTTTACCTCCTTTGGAGCCTGAACCAAACTACCGCTAGCTTGGTTAAGGGGTCGAGTGCATCTGTCACACTCTGTACCCAAAGAAAACAGTTATAATAGCGTAGGAACTTCGTAACAGGTAGTACGGAGTTCTCTGGTTTAAAAAACCTTTATTAGAAGCAGTTTAGATCACAAGTAATGACATTAATACAAAAGGATATTCGGTGTTTGACCCAGGGTGGTTGTAGCAGCCTGTGGCAGAGCTAGAGGTGTCACCTATACTTTGTGAATTACATGTCTCATGCTTTGAATTTTCACTTCTTTAGGAGTATCTCTTTGAGCATGTGAAAAGAACTACTCAACTACTAAGGGCTAGTTCAAAAAAATCAGAAGAGTTGGACTTTCATTTCTTCAAAATTTACTTTGCCTTTTGAGTATAGATGAGCTTGTAGCTCCAGCTAAACTAGCCCCGTATGACAGTTACAGCAGAGCACCAGTCCCTCCTTGGTTTTCACATATTTTGAAGGTGAAAATGGATTTCTATTTTATTCACTAAAATAATTCAATTTTAAAACTGCCTTTCACTTGTTTTCCATTTCTCATTCCCATTTTTCTGATCATATCCTCTTTCCTGTCTATCTCTTCCACATTTGCTCTCATTGTTCACCCCAAGCGGTTTCATATTTCCTTCTGTGCTCTACTGATATGCCTTTGTATGGCTCTTCAGTCCTTGTGCCTCAGTCTGAATATATTCCTCAACTTTTCAGCTAGCTGTAAGCTTTTACTCTGACCTTGTTTATGCCCTGTCCAGTCTTCAAGCAAAAAATGTTCTTGGACACAGGGTAGAGATCCAGTGAAGAAAAATAGCTCATAATTAATTTCAGCAGATCCATTGCTGCTAAAAGTATCTGAATTCGGAAAAGGGGGAGAAATTAGAACAGAAGTTTTCTATATGAGCAACAAGTGACAAAATAATTAGAAAGAATTAAAAATTGTTCAGTGTTATCATGTAATGTCAAATACAGAGTTTGATTAAAAGCTATCTGGATTGGAATTTTTAGCTTGTAATGGAAGTCAAAGTGCTAGTGTTACATCCCCACTGCCTGTCAGTTCCAGGCCCTGGAAAGGCAGTTTTTTGCTACAATTTCCAGTTACAGTTAAAATGTCTTGCATATTGACAGATACATGCACTCACTGATTACCTTCCTCTGGGATAGAACTGTAAGTAGGTTATACAGCAAAATTTCCTAATTTACCTTGCTTTTCTGGCAGATATCTTCATATCTTGCACTGAAGAATAATAGCAGAAAGTCAGCATTATTGGTTTCTTCTTAGCAGATCTTTGACACAAAAGTTCTAATTTATTAGAATTGCTGTGGGGAAAGAGTTTTCTCAATTAAAGTTCAAATCTTTTTTTTTTTTTTTCTTTTTTTCTTCTTTTCTATTGCACACACGCCACCCTACCCCAGTACTCCTCTGGTTATTTTTGCATTTTCTGAACTGCTGAGTATGTGAAATATGAGGTCTGCTAGGGAAAGTCTTGAAACTGTTCTGGGAAACAAGTTCTCACAGTTTTCTTCAGAAAAATAAAATACCCAAATCCCATAACTGTACAAACATTGTGAGCCACTAAAAAGAAATTTTTAATTTTGTCCCCTCATTATGGAAGTTCAGTTATAGGATTAAACATTAGTGGCATACCCCAACTTTGGGAAGGAAGTGATGAAAAATGTACATGAATCTTTATAGTAGAATTGATACTCCAAGAATATAAACGCAAGATACACGTGAGGTGGATTGTGCCTTGAGGATCTGAACTATGTTTGTGGAAGAATGTGTCTCATTAGCAAAAAGGACAGGAGCTGTATACAACTTTGAACACTGAATACTGCACCATGATAGGCAATAAAATACTCTGCCTGTCCTTTCTCAAAACACACTTGCTTACCTATACTTGCTCTGTTCCATTAGTGCAGTCTGTTCTCATCATGTTTGTTTGTTATCATCTCTTGACACTTTTTTCTTTTATTACTGTTGCTTCTTCTCATATTCATGGCAATATGTACAGATAGGGTTCATGTCCATTCTATTAACAGCAGCATAAGCTGAAAAGATAGTGCTGATGTCCTGTTGACACAGGACTTCATAAACACATAACGAGGCAACACGTTGATGGCAAAGTAATTAGCGATGGCAGAAAACTTTTCAGGTGCTTATTTCATTCATGGAAAAAAAAAGTTCATTTATCTTTGATCTATTGAAATTTGGCATTTATTTCATTTAATTCTTTCAGCTACAAAGTCTAAAAAGACATTCAACAGGAAAATGGATGATGAAGAGATTTGGCAATAGAATATGGATTTTTGTCTCCATGTTGGTCACTTATCCTTAATCAGTTTTGCAGCCTACCATCTTCTCAGTGATTCACATTAAATGAATTTTGTCTAGTTTCTAGTATACTGAACTGTACTAGTATTAGTTCCCATCGCAAATATATGATTGCTGTAACTGACTCGCTTCCTGGAAGTCTGCATAGACTTCCTTGGGATTCAGTAGCATTAGAGCTGCTCCCTTTGGCATAGTTGTTTCAGCCCATACCTAACTTGAGGTACCACTGTGATTTATTCTTCTGCTAAACCTTGCTACCTAGGCTCATGGTAAATTTCTCACAGCCTGTATATTTAGGAGAGGGAAAAGCCTACTTCAGTCAGTTTTCAGATGTTAGAGGAGAGATGTTTTAGAGGCTTCTTTCCCCTTATCTGTTGGAAACAAACCTTCAGACTTTTTGGAATCCTGTTGCTGAATATAAGTGCTGAGACAAAACTATTGATAACACTTCTCTGTGTCTCTTTTCCAGGAGAGAAATGTGAGATGGTTGATGAAGTGAAGGGTGGAAGTGGGTGCTAATATGGATAGAAAGTTTTTCTCTGTCAGTGAAATTGGGAGGTGAGGGTGGAGAGGAGGAAGGTTTCAGACAAGTTCCTCAGTTCCAGCCAAAGGCAATTCTAGTATGAAAACCAATAGCAGTAAAGTCAAACCTGTAAAGTTCACAAATTCAGCTATGTTTTACTTCCTGACTTAAATTCCAATGAAGTGGCTTAATTTTAACCCCAGCTTTTCTGCCTCCTCAAGTCTGTTGCCAGTATTAATGCTTACTAAAAGCAGCATGACATGATTCATTTAATCCCTTAGTGCCATTCTGGATACCTGGACCGCCTTCTCGTACCTTCTTTTTTCCTTGCCTTCGCATAAGGAACTGTGAAGGTGACCTGTGCCCAGTGTGTAGACTCCTTTCCCAACTTTCAGCGAAAGCTTTTCAAAATTTCATTAACAGGGACATAGAAATAAATGAGAGTTCTAGAGTGTAAGGTGTTTGTTCATGTTGTCTGGCCTTGGTTCTGTCAAACACAAACTAGGAACTCTGCACATTTTCTAAATCCACAATGACCTGTGTCTGTCTTTTCTTTTTCTTTTTTATTTTAATATTGAGTTCCACAGCACACTTAAAATAAAGGCACCATGTACTAGATGAGTTTATTAGCTTAACAATGAAAAATATGTTTGTTTGTTTGTTTGTTTTTAATTATTTCTAACTTGAACAATAACCTGCACAAGCAGTCTGGTCTAAATAAAATGTTAACTCTACGTTGAGCAGGGGATTGGACAGGGTGATATCTCAAGGTCTCTTCCACATGGATCGTTCTATGATTCTGTGTACCTTTCTTTGTTTTCATACCGCAGCTAGTTCCAGTTTGCTAAAATGCAGTGTTTTGAATCAAAGTCGAGGTACAGACATGTATTTAATATTAAAACCTGTTATCCTCTCTTACTGAAAAGAGATTTTAGAGGAGGATTAGCTTCTACCAGAATGGGTTACCTTTTGCAAGGTCATGAGTGGCATGTAAAACTGTAAAGAAGGTAAATCACAATTCATCTACTGTGATAAACTTAAAAATTATTATAACCATGCTGTAAGTGACAGATACTAATTCATGTCATCACCTCAGGTTGATTTTACCAGTTTCCCATTTGCACGTAGCTAATATCACAACTGTTCCAAAGGGCAATTTAAATTTTAAACTTGCATTTTGTGAGACATGAAATGAACGATAGTAAGAAAAAGCGTAATCTATGCTATTTAATTTTACTTGTGCTAGTTCTTTTGGTTTTGTATATAGAATAGAATGGACTATTTCAGTTGGAAGGGACCTACAATGATCATCTGGTCCAACTGCCTGACCAATTCAGGGTTGACCAATTTAAAGCATGTTATTAAGGGCATTGGCCAAATGCCTCTTAAACACTGACAGGCTTGGGGCAGCAACCACCTCTCTAGGAAGCCTGTTCCAGTGTTTGACCACACTCTCGGTTAAAGAAATGCTTCCTCATGTCCAGTCTAAACCTCCCCTGGTGCAGCTTTGAACCATTCCCACGTGTCCTATCACTGGATACCAGGGAGAAGAGATCAGCACCTCCCTCTCCACTTCCCCACCTCAGGAAGCTGGAGAGAGCAATGAGGTCGCCCCTCAGCCTTCTTTTCTCCAAACTAGACAAGCCCAAAGTCCTTAGCCACTCCTCACAGGACATTCTTTCCAGCCCTTTCGCCAGCTTTGTTGCCCTCCTCTGGACACGTTCAAGGACTTTCGCATCCTTCTGAAATTGTGGGCCCAGAACTGCGCACAGTACTCCAGGTGAGGCCGCACCAACGCTGAATAAAATATGCTCAATAAAAGCACATACAACTTGTAAATTTTTTCATTCATAAGTTATATATTTCAGAAGAAGTCTTCAAAAGACAACACAATGTTTTGTTATTTCTGTGCAACATTCTCTTCTGAGATGAACATCACTGACAACCTTTGAGGGTGTTAATAAGTAGTTTGTTTACTTCTAGAAACGTTTTACTGAACAGTTAAAATGTATTTATTCAAGGACAGGAGAATTCCTGAGAAAGGATTTTATTTTTTCTGAGTTTAGAAGTATGTGAAAATTGAGAGTATAGAGTGTTACAAGCCCAGTCTCTGACAGGTGATTAGACAAACCTGAAGAAATAATATTTTCTTCTCCAACACCTACACAAATTTTTCCATGTGTGTATCTGGGAATATGGAAAGATGGAAAACCAAAGTAACCCAATAAAGTAAAAAGTGAAATAAAAATGCAAATAAGACAAGCTTCCGTTCCCTACCCCTGAAAACCTGCTGGTGACAAACTCTTATCAATCAATAATAATTTTAACTACTAGACATGGCATTTCTGCACAAAATTATTCTCAGTAAAGTTTACTTCCTGAATAACTTTAAAGATACATTCGTAAAGCTCAGAATATGCTGTTCAGCTTGTAATAACTGTAATTTACATTGACACAAAATAAACCAACCAACCAAACGAAAAACAAACCAAAGATAGCTGTTAATTTTTCATGGATTCTTGAAATACATAAGTGGTATAGTTCTAATTTGCATGCAGTAAAACCTTTGGAGTAAAAAATTACTTATTACTACTAAAACAATTCTCTGTTTTTATTTTAGTGCAAATATTTGTCCCGAGGCTTGTTAGCTCTTTTGGGATACAAGAAATGCCAGGTGGACTTGGGCATGCTGCTGTAAATGCAGAAAAAACCAGACCAACTTAAGAGCTCCAAAGGAATAGCTAATGAATTTACAGTCTTCTTACCTGATATCATAAGTCACAAGTATTTCATAACCCCTATATTGGATAATGTTATATGTTCATATCTAAAAATTACAGCTCACTAAGCTACAATTTTCCTAAAAATATATTAGAACAGCATAATTTAGTGGTTGAAAAGCATGATTAGTAGCTCAGTTAGTAGAATAATTGGAAAATAGCCAGTTGTCTGGGGCTTAAGTTTGTGCTTTTCTTTTTTTTATTATTTATTTTTCAGAAACAACATGTAGCTGTTTAGGACTGCAGTGCTTTAGCATTATGTATTTCCAAGTGCTTCTCATATCTTTAACTTGTTAAGCTGCATAAATTACTTGAGAAATTTATTTGTCAATGTGACATGTTAGTTGACCTAGCCAATCTCCTGGTAGCATGGGAGTTTGGTACCACAGCATCTGAGTCTCATCCCTTACTTAGGTAATTTATTTCTATATCACAAAGAAAAGCATAATTTTTGTAAAAGGCTTTAAAATTGCAAGGCTCCCAGTACTAAGATAAAAATGAGCCTGTCAAAAATGACAGTGCCAGGTGAGGCCTTGAACATGTGCTGTAATTCATTTTCCATTTTATGAGCAGACCTTCTAGAAGAGAAAGGGTTGGCTATCATGCTAAAAAAAAAATCCTTTTTAAGTACGGCTTTTAAATTTTTTTTCTCCTCTCACTTTAAGAAACGCTACCTCCTAATGGCTGGCCTCTCTGCCATCAGGCAGTGGATGATTGTTATAGTAGTAGCACGCTAGTCTGAGAAGCTTTATTTCAATTATAAATAAATCTGTTTTGAAGTTTTGTTTTATCTGTTTTAAGTGAACTTGAGCCCACAAACCACCCCTCATAGTTTGCAGTAGTGCCTATAATTGCTAAAGTACTTAGGGGCAGCCCCATATTGTAACATTTAGCGTGTTGCATCTAGGAATTACAGGCTTTGCTGTATTTCTTTGGAAAAAATTGCACAGTGTTTTCTTGCATTTTACATGGCACCACACAGTGCTGTTAATCTCCTGTTTTTTACTGGCTTGGAAAATCACCCAAAGTGCTGTAAGAAGAAATTACTTTGCCTTGTAAAATTTCTGTGTTACAGCTCCAAACCATATTAAATTCAGTAATAATCACCCTAGAAGATTCCCTAAAATCTAGAATATTTTATTTTAAAACGTTTTCTCCAAAGGGGCATGGGGAGAAAGCAGACACAGACATGATAGAGACTGGCAGTGTTTTGGATTAAAATAAAAGAAACAGGATTGTGACAGTCAAGTATCAACACTGAAGTTAAATACTTCTTTTAAGTTTCAAAATACTCCCTCCTCAGTGGGTGGCCATATTTTTCCCTGCAGTTGTTTGTAGCTTATGTTCCTGACAAACAGAAGGCCAGAGAGGTGTCCTGCCATTTTTGTTTAGTTATGAAATTACTCAGAGTGCCACTATCACTATACTGTATTCAGTAATTTTTGTAGTCCTTGAAAGTGATCTCAAAATAAATATAAATAAATGACAACATAGAAATAAACGGAAGGTAGTAAGAACAGAAAGGAATGGCACATCAGGGGAAAAGGGGAACAAAGTGCAATAATGAATAGACTAATTCAGCATTTACTATTTCTGTAATTACTTGCTGCTTATGTTCCAGCACAGAAAGGAAATTTGCATTTCTGTTGGACAGCTCTGTCATATTGTCATTTTTTATGTCACTGGTTGATTGCTACTCTTCTTCTGTCTCTCTAGATTTACACAAATTGGAAGAAAGCAGGGATGAGGTGGAACAGTCATGATGTCGAAAGAATCATGACTGTTTTTAAGACATAGCAATTGAAATGCTATATGTTAAATTTAGGTATGATATTCTAGAACAGTTTATCCCTTCTTTTAGTAATCAATTCCGTTCAAACAAAAAAAATATGTATTTTTAGTAATACTTCTTTTGGGAATGATAAATAAATGCCTACACATATAGAAATCTTTAATCGATGAAAAGACATTTTCTGAATGGGTCAATTTAATGAGATGAGCAAAGCTGTTAGATATTTTTTCTCCTCTCACTTTAGTCTTCTTAAAGAGAAGACTAAGAAACGCTACCTCCTAATGGCTGGCCTCTCTGCCATTCACTTTGGGAGGCTAAATCCCTTGGCTGTTAGTACTGCTTCCAGGAAGAATTTTTTAATGAAAATTGGATATTTCAGTTAAACTCCCATCTTTATAAAGTATAAATGACATTGAATCCTTGAGAAGGCCCTCCTTAAGAAGGCAGGTTAAGCCAAGCAATAGCCACTGGTACTTTTGTGTCCTGTATTCAGTTTGTCTATGGAGTCTGACACAGACTTTTTTCTTGCTACTTGAAATCCCTTGAGGGTTAAAACTGATCCAAGCACAAAGTTTGGATTTAGTTCTGAAATTTTCAAAATGTCAGAAGTTGTTTTCATTTTTGTTTCCAGTTTACAAGCAATTCACTTGTAGTGGCTGGAAGGGGTGGGTTTCCCTCTTCAATGTGGAAAGTCATGTTTATTGACTTCAGGACCACAAGCCCTATTTTTTTAAGGTTTGGTCATCTGGTGTATCTGGAACATTAACACCTCCAGGCTGAATGTCAGGATTTCCAAACTACAGAAATTTCAATAGCTGACATCTATTGAGCTTGTATTTCTTCTGAGGTTGGCCGCATGCCATAAGTATTGCATCCATAGATATACTTTTCAGTCCCCTTAGGACATGTGTTTGGCTGCATGCCAAATGTAACAGAATTAATTGTAAAATGGAGTATTTTCATTTAAATTTAACATATCTGTGTAACTAGTTGGTAAATTAGTCTGGAGCAGGTATTTAGGCACATAACCCCTCACTAACCTCCTTTAGGGATCTCATCTTCTGTATCTTGTTTCTAACTTCCTGTAGACAGGAAAAGGGGAGCCCTAAACTTCTCACTTTACTCAACATAAATTTAAAGCTTGTTGTAGAAAACATCACCGACACAGGATGAACTGCTTTCATGAAAGAAAGAGATCTTTTTGTTTTGCTACATGGTTGAATATAGCTGCCAGTCACCTGTTATTACTCTGTGTGTAGTAATTTTGTCAGTAATCATAGAAAAATGCATGATATGGGCCAAATTTAGCTTAGAAGAAGCTCATAGGACTCAGTGAAAACAGTATGTGGAGATAGTGAATTTATATTCTACTGACTGGCCAGTGAAATATGAGTAGATATTAATACACTACTTTATCAGAAAATATAAAATGTGGCTTAAGACTGAATGGAAAAGAAAGTACCTAACATGGAAATTTACTTCACATTTCATTACATACTCTTGATATAAAATAATCTAAAGCTTAATGGTTGAGGTGAACATTTCATTATGGGTCTAGACAGTAAATAAATCACAAGGTGTCGAATGAAATCTGTTCTTTAAAAGTTTACTTAAGACTGTACACAATCTTTCTTGGTTTTAACAGTGACGTAATGAGGTAAATTCCTTTTAGAGTTCAGGTTGCCCAAAAAGAAGGACTAAAAAATGGGTATATATTTAAAAAAAACCCAAACAAAACAACCAAAAAAGTTTTCAAGGGAAAAAAAAAAATCCTATGCCTATATTTCTTTCCTGTATCATTTTGAATGCTTTAATAAAACAAGAATGCTTTTTGTGATATGAGACCCATAAAACAAGAAAATGGATGTCAAATAGCTCTAATATATTATTGCTTAATCAGATACATACTGCTTACTTGAAGAAAATATCACCTTAATGGGCTCTGAATCATGCCCCAAGCCAGTAAAGTTATGAGCTGTGCTTTAGATTCCTAAATCTATGTATAAGCAGTGGTGTCACATTCAAAAATGCTTAAGCTCCAGTGGATTCCCACCAAAGTCAATTGGCAATGCTTGAATCTCAGCTCTCTGGTTATCATTCCATTAATTATCCCCATAGATGTAGACTCAAGAACACAGTTTATGTTATTACTCTCTAAAATAACCTTGGCTCGTAGAAAAATCACGCCGACTTCAGTAGAATCTCAGTCAGGCTAGTAGATGGATTTTTAGTCAACAAAAATCCACCTGTGGTTGAAGGAGGACTAACGTGATATATTTAGATGGAAATGAACCACTTAAGGTGCAAATAGAGGATTAAACTAAAACAAGACATTGCATTTTATTAATCCTACCAAGGTTTATTTCTAAAAGTAATTTACTGGATTACACAAGGAGTATGCATAGACTCACCTGTGTGTGAGGACCCTGGTCCAGTGAAATGACTGGGAAGGAGAGTCATGACCTCAGGGCAAAGGGTATGTGAATGCGTCACATTGGACAATAATGAGAAAGTTGCCTCACATTTACTATGAGGTAAAGATTAGTATATGGTGAATTATCGTGGATTAGTAGATACAGATTTATACCCTAATTTTCTCCAAAGTAATCCAGTTCTTGCTCCCATACACTGAGATTAATATATTACACCAAAGAGGAATAATATTCTCATGTTCTTGCAGTTGTTAGCCAAAACTTGAGAGGATGAGTACTAGCAACAGTATCGTTTCTCACTGTGACCATCTAAGGATATGAGAGAGGAAAACTTTGTTTGAAAAGACAGCATCTTTTACAAGCCCACTGATATTAGTTGGGCAAAGAAGGGCTTTGCACGACTGTAAACTCCTCCCCCCACAATATTTGTTTTTCTAATGAAATATATGGTGCTTCTCACTACAAATCATTTCTCATTACAAATCTTGCCTTGTGTCTGTGTTTTTCTGGGCCAGATGTTAACCTTTAGAAGTCATTGCTTCTCTGCCCTGTTCAGCTGTTTTTATTTTTTTATGATAAAGATGAGATGAAGAGGCAAGATTTATCTCTTTGCTGCACAGGACGTATAGAGACTGAGATAAATTTTGGACCTTTGATGTGAATAATGGAAGTCCCATGTATTTCAGTGAGACTAGCATTTCACATACAAATTATGGTGCAAGATATTCACACTGTAAATCAGAGTGAAGAAGGAAGAGTTGTAGAAATAACAGCAAAATGAGGGGAAAAGAAGAATCCATCCATTTAGCTACTAAATACTAGGTATTAAAGTCATTTCTAAGTCTTAATATTTAGAGGAGGGATGGGAAGCTTGAATATGTCAGTGACCTCATTGTAAGATGCAACTCTCTAGTTCCTGTTTTCTTAGTCCAGCTAACTAAAAACTTTTCAAGACTTTATTACTAATTTACTCAGTTATACACCATTTAAATCGTGTTTTGCCTGTCCCCTGACAACTTTTGTAAGGCAGAAGGAACTGGTTATGAAACAGATATGCAGGTCTGCAATAACTTAAAGAAACATGAAATGAAGTCACAAGTTCAGTTCAGTCCTTTTTACTGTCCTTGTGCAGTCTCTCTGTGACTTTAAAATGTCCTAGAGAGGAAGAAGGAAAT
>WAAD01010478.1:9295-26554 GCA_013389945.1 Fregata magnificens | reverse complement strand
GGAGGTGCTGATCTCTTCTCCCTGGTATCCAGTGACAGGATGCCTAGGAATGCCTCAAAGCTGCGTCCGTCAGGGGAGGTTCAGACTTGACATTAGGAAACATTTCTTTGCCAACAGGGTGGTCAAACACTGGAACAGGCTTCCTAGAGGGGTGATCGATGCCCCATGCCTGTCAGTGTTGAAGAGGCACTTGGACAATGCCCTTAATAACATGCTTTAACTTTTGGTCAGCCCTGAAATGGTCAGGCACTTGGACCAGGGTTATAGGTCCCTTCCAACTGAAATATTCTATTCTAGTCTAGTCTAGTCTAGTCTAGCCTCCCCAGCTGATTGCCCAAGACTTGTCTACACAGTTTCATTTCTGTCTCTTTTCTCATTCTGATACAAAGGATGTTGGATACTCTCTGAAAAATTGAAGTTATGACAACAGGACCTCACTCATCTCACCCTTCCAGACTGTCGATGCCTACAACTGAGCGAGTAGAAAGTACAGGTTTGAATGCCTGCAAACATCTGCATGCTTGTGGAATTCAGGTAGCGCTGGCCTATGTAGGATGAACAAGTCAATAGTTGTCTATGTTTCTAGCTTTTCTTTGGGCCTCATAATAAAGTAAGAGAAGAGCCTTGAGCAGTCTGAGAGACATTCTGTTCAGTTGCAGAGGCAAAAGCCATAGGGGATGCCAAAGGGAGAAAAAGGAAGACTCCTCTGGAAGATAAAATCGGCAACTAATGCCGTCAGGCAGTATTGAGCTACAGTCTTCAAGACCATAGCTTTGTATTTAGGTACTTAACTGCAAACTCAGAGCAGCTCTGCATACCAAGTACTTTCAGACTTACCCCTGAAGACACATTATAGAGAGTATGCCGAAACAGAGCCCAGAGCTGTGCATCTACAGCAATCACATGTTTAAAACTTTTCCAGCTATGGTAGGCATTACTCTAGCCTTCAACAAAGACAAGTTGCATGTTTGGGGCTGACTGATCGAGCTGACATATCTCAGACTGAATCAAGTAAATATTTGCCATTTCTAACACAGTCTAGACTGTCCTGAAAAAAAGGGTTCTATACAACCTTCAAAACTACAGATGGATTACTGAAAATGCAACTGGTTCAGCCGTCTGTTTGTAACAGTAGTTTCATCTTGCTTACTTTAATTTTAATCTTCTTTTACTGTAAACACTCTGCTTGTGCTAATAGTTCTATCTGTAAGCAATGAGCATATTTCTGTCCCAGTGCTCCCTTTTAGAATGTCAGACTTAATAGGTTTATATGAGACACATCATGCGGGATGCATAGTTGCAACAAAATTAATCTGTTACATGAATATACGTCGTGCAGGCAGGGCTCTCTGAGTGATTTCAGATGCCAGACCCAGTAAGCCCCTCCCAAATGATAGAGCAATCCCTTTCAAAAAACATAAAACAAAGCCAACCTTCTGTTGAAGAAAATGGGAAATTTCGCTAGTGAACTCAGTGTACTTAAAATTCTTCCTGTTTCAAACAGTCTTTTTTCCTATTAGATTTAGGTTGACATTAAATAAAAAAGATACAATGTGAAAGCTGCCACATGGTTAATGTTATTCTATTTCCTGCCCTCAAACTTGGTCTTTTCTTCTCATGTATCTTTGTCATTCCACGTCCCTGCTACTTCACACTACTTTGTAATCCTTGTGTGCGTATTATCACTTCACTGAAATAGGGTTGCTGCCAACAACTTTAATCCTTAAGAATACATCATGTTAGAGACCCTAACCCCTTCATGCAATGATGTATAAGGTATTAAAATCTTATAACCGAAATCAGAATTCAGCTAAGTGAGCATGGAAATCTTTGACGAAGTGGGTTAAGCAAGCAAAAACTTTTTTCAGTTACATATAATGGAGAGGGAACAATATTTGATAAAGCCATTGAATATGATACATAATTATTTTATAAATTATAAATTTTTATATAATTAACTGTTAAGCAGAATATGATGCATAATTTCTACAAGTTGTCTCCTGCAAGACATGTTTGAATAATTATATGGACATGGAAGAGTGTAATTGATAGACATAAAGACATGTCTTTGCCCTCACTGAGATTATATGCTATTTGGTGATTTAATGAATCTGTGGAAACACCTCATTTGGTTAGAAGGACTTAATCTTTCATCTTGCACTCATTTTTCACTGATCAGTAGCTCCCTAACTGACTTACAACTTAACTGGCATGAAATTGGGAATCACACTTCAGCAAAATAGTTGGATTGTTTATAATCTTGAGCAGCTGTAATAGGGGTGAGTATCTTGAAATAGGACCTGAAAGAGTCTTAGGGAGAACTTCCTTTCATGCAGGGGAACTTGTCAAGCTAGTGGAGGAGCTCTGTCAGTTCTGACTCCAATGTACATACCTTAGTTACAGCTCCTGTGTTTGATGATCCTCCAGGCAACAGGATGCTGTGGTTATGTTTGCTTGGAAATCACAATTAAGCCTTGTAACTTATGCCAGTTCTTCTTACTCTCCTTAATCTACTGCACATTTTTTTCATTTCCTTTTTGAGTTCTTGTG
Organism: Fregata magnificens; assembly: GCA_013389945.1. Lineage (NCBI taxonomy): Eukaryota > Metazoa > Chordata > Aves > Suliformes > Fregatidae > Fregata > Fregata magnificens. The sequence continues at coordinate 24,004 of WAAD01010478.1, read as the reverse complement.
AGTGCTGAAGATTTTTCCTCTTTTGTTCCTTTTTTCTTGGTTATGGACAGTACAACTAACATTTTTCCGTGAAGATATTCTAAACACACAGAAATGCTTTTTCATAAAATAAACATGATAAACATAGCAAAAACTCAGAGAAAAACAGTGAAACTTTTTTCTGTGTCAGCATGACTTGGAGTGACCTTTGATTAGGATTTCTTTTCAAGGTGGCATGCATGCTCTGTTGTCTTCTAGGGTGTGGAAAAATTAGCTTGAAACTCATTACAAATGCCTGAAAATCCTTTTCAGGTGGTGCAATATACGTATATGGACACTTCAGTTTGCTGCTTTTATCTGTTACTTTGCATAACATAAATATCCAAATCGTGCACTTCAGAGATCGTTGGATGGGCACAAGAGAGTGAATGCTTCTGTGGCTTATTCGTAGCACCTTCATGATGACTGTTTGCTATTGAGCAAATGAGGGATAATCATGGATCTCACATCACAAATGTTTATGTGGGAAGACCATTATAATGTCTTTTGTAGTACTTGGACAAATCAAGAGATACTGCTGTTTACTCACTTAGTACCAAATGCTGAATTGTTGTATCAGAAGGAATGGGAAAAGTGAGATATTGTCCTTTAGAGGGAATCAGAGATTTAAATGGGCATGTAAATGACACAGTTTCAAAAGATTTCTGCAACTGTTTAGGAGAAAAGCTAGCTGCAGTACAGAAGTTGACTTCTGTTGCCAGTAGTGATGGAGTACAATTGGTCAGGTAGTTTTATGATCAGTCAAGGGATTGATACCTTGGAAAATTCTGACGCATTGAAACATAAATTTCTTTCCAGGCCTGTGCTGTTTTGAAAAACTTCCAGTGGAAATACTGGAAATTTTTGGTCAAACTAAAGAGCAATGGATGCTACAAAAGAAACAATAGTGTGGTGGCCTGAACACTCAGCAACAATAGGAGACCTACCTTTAAGTCCTTGTTTCAATTCAGAGCAGGGACCTGTACCTTTTTATACCATTATTGCAAGGGAGAACTTTGGCCACAGGACTGTTACCTCATTTGTGGTGAATCTCCCTTTGTGTTTCCACAGTTTCCTACAGAAACATGAATGTTTTTGACATGATGAACATATCCTCTTTATAAGGCAATTTTTTTCATTTTGGTCTAATGTACACACGTGTATCAAAGCCATTTCCTCCCTGTGGTGGGTTGACCCCGGCTGGATGCCAGGTGCCACCAAGCAGCTCTATCACTCCCCTCCTCAGCAGGACAGGGCAGGGGGAGAAAATGAGGTGGAAAGAAACCTCGTGGGCCAAGACAAAGGCAGTTTAATGAAACAAAGACCACGTGCGGAAGCAAAAGGAAAGGGCCAGCAGAGCCCCCCTCCCCGCCTCTCCCCACNGGGGCTGGGCAGGCACCGCCCGGCAGCGGCCCGAACGCCGGTGCCGCCTCCCGCCACCGGCACGAAGCGCAGCGGGCTGCCGCGGGGAAAACCAGCTCCCCCTCAGCCGGACACGGTACACTCCACGTGGAGAGGGATGAATCAAAAAGTTGGTTAAATGCATGTATCCCCTCACTGAGAGGGAGTGAGGTTCTAAAGGAAGCCGCAGCTGGTGGAAAGCCCATGCTGAAGCAGGCTCCTGGCAGGAGCTGAGGTCTGTGGAGAGAAGCCCGTGCAGGAGCAGGTTTTCTGGAAGTAACTGTGGCGCGTTGGGGACGCATGCTGGAGCAGACTGTTCCTGATGGACTGTACCCCATGGAGAGGATCCATGTTGGAGCAGTTCTTGGAGAACTGCAGCCCATGGGAAGGACCCATGCTGGAGCAGTTAGTGAGGGCCTGGAACTGTGTGGCTTTTCTCTGGAAAAGATTAGGGAGGGCTGACCAAAAAGCAAGAGTATTCTTGTCCTTGTGAGGAAACTGTGAGTTCACTGTAATGGGTACGTTAGGCCTGGAGAACATTTGGGTCTTCCTATTGAATTAATGCGGCCCCAGTGAAGTTCTCCTCTTTCCCATCTGCAAATTGGTTGACTACTTGATTTAGCAGTGTACCTAATTTAATCTGTTGGGATTCCTCTTCTGTCTTTCACTCCTCCTCTATGAAGTCAAAATCTGGATGGGTTCCTGACCTCTTGAACTTACCTGGCTATCTTATGGTCCTTGCACTAAGATTCATAAACAGCAAATACCATGCCCACCATATTTCCTGTGCAGCTTGAATGAGATGCAAGACAGCATGCAGAGGGAGATATAAATTGTAATCTAAGTTACATAATAAAGGTGTTTTGTTGGCTGCATACTGCCCAGAATTACGCCCTGGAAGTGCGTATGTCTGTACAGTGCAATCCCTTATGAAAGAACCTGGTCTGTTTCTGCAGCAGAAGCAATGAATGTACTGCTTCACAAACACTCAAGTCTTATCAAAGTTAGGGCATATCTTTATGTTTGGCAAGGGTTCTTTCTAGGAGATGGCCTGGATGTACAGTTAGCCCTGGGATTTTCAATGTTGGAATAAATATGACATCTGAATTCAAAAGGCAATAATGTGTACTGTTTTGTGCAGCCGTATGTTTGAAAAAATATTATTATTGTTGCTTAGCAGCTAATGTACTAGCAGTATGTTCCTTGTGAATGTAGTCTTCATATCAAGTGTCAGCTCCTGAACATTCTCTTTCCCATATTTCAGTCAGATAGCTCATGCAAAAACATATGAGTAATACAGTTGTTCTGGGGCTGTTAGCTAAGACTGCTGCATTCCCTGGTTATTAGACACTTTTAATTAATTTCTATGGCTTAATCAATATGAAGATGTTCAGCCTCATACCAGAAGTCTAATACCTGCAGCCTAAAGTCTGATGATGTCATCAGAAGAAGTTTGAAATTTCTCCTGTGCTACATATTATCATTACAATGCAATGTCGAATATGACACAAAAGGTCTGAATCAAGTGTTAGGTGTCTAACTGTTGTTAAATCAAAGCAGGCAGCAAGATGCAGCAAGAGGCAAGCCTAACATCATGTGTATGCATCTTTCCCAAATAATGATCATAGTTACAGCTTCTACATTTTGCAGCTGCAAATACGCACAAGAATATTCCTATTGTCAAGCACCATCATAGTGGTGGGGTAGTTGGGATTTCATTCTGGAAGCCACTGTCTCCAACTTTTACCACTCTGAGCTAGTGGCCTTTTTCTGGTCTTCTGAGGAGACACACGAGATAACTAACAGGCTTAAATATATTTCGTCACCATAGATGCAAGTGGCAAGTGAGAAAGATTATAGCTTTGCCACACCAGAAAATATGGTGTGGCAGAGAAGCAGAGATCTGTTTTCTGTCTGTTCTCTTAAAAGATCTTGGGAAAGCCAGCTTTGCATAGACCAGCTAAAAGTCTGGGCTTGGTGCCAGACTTTTTTTCTAGAAGAGGAGAAGAGTATGAGTATCTCTCTTTCAGATGAGTAGCAGAGGTGTGTAAGACAGGCCCAAGGCTATAGCGTCTTCCTTCTGTGTAGAGAACAGTTTCTAACTCTGCCTTACATTTTAGAACTTTAGTATGTGTTACATAAAATCATTTTCAGAAAGTTATGCAAATGGGGTAATGACAGACACTCATTACCATATGGTGCCATTTTCATAGTGCAATCAGAAAGCATTTTCTTTCTTTGATCTTGTTTGTAAACTTTGCCAGGATGATTCTTGTTCCTACAAAATAAATACTTTCCCTACTGTATGCAGTAGTCAAACCAACCAAGACATATGTGTGCATTTTCTGCTCTTTCTTTCCTCGTTCTTACATCAAACACTTTTTTAGATATATTTCAGGTATATAATGTTTTTGCTTAATGTTAATTATCTCTATGTGTTGAGCTGAAGGAAATGAAAAGATCATTTTTCTAAGTCTCTGTTTCTACACCGCCTTTCATTTGTGTAATCTCTCCCTGACTGGATCTTCCAGGTACTGGGATAGAGTAATAACGATATGAATAATGAAAATACCATGTTAACAGTATTGAAATTTTAGCCATTTTAGAAAAAATGAAACATAGGAGAAAGTCCGTTCACATGTCTTTGATATTGTCATTCTGAGATATTTTGTTTTCTTTCCCAGACCCTGCTGTCCACTATAAGGCATTTTGTGTTTAAATAAGATCAGATCTATGGGATAATTTTCGGAATTTTGGACTACTGCTTTTGGACAGCTTTATGAGTTTATAAACATTCATTTTTGTGTGTGTATTGTCCCTTTTGAAACTATAGATCTGCACCACATTGTGCTGTGTGTTAAAATGAATCCTAATAAAAAAATTTTTCCAGAAGGATCTCTGGGAGAAAAAGCAGAAGATAAAGTTTCAAAGTTTAACTGTACAGGACAATGTTAACGTATATAACTGTTTCTCTGTTCTCGTGACAAATCATAATACCTAATATGAGAGGGATGAAAGATTACTCAGAAGTCTTGATTTGTTTGCCTGTTGATTGAAAGAAAATTGGTCTTTAAGAACTCAGCTGTCTATTGGAAATTTCCTAACTGTGGAATCTGTAGGCAAAATCATAGGGTGGAAAGCATAATTGTTTTAAATACTCACAGCACACAGTCTGAAAGAATGTTAGGCCATTTGGGATTATTAAATCCCTTTGTGGGCTAGCAGTCCTGCTGTGCATAAGTACTTATTTTTAAAAGGAGACACTTCTATGGCACAGCTGGACATGAAGATGAAAAAAGATTTTCAGGTTCTAAACAACCTAAAATTTCTTTCCTGTGATTTTGTGAATATTTTTTTGTGTGAGGGACTTCGTGTGATTTTTGGTGTAGCTCCATGATTTGAAAAACTGCAGCAGAATGGGCTTTATAGTATCTTGATATTATTTTCTCCCATTACTGGGGTTAGAAGTATTTTATAGAAGGAAACTATTGTACCTGATTAAATTTTGTTAGGGATACTGAGGATAGAAATGACATATTTTCTTTCAGTTTTTCCCAGATTTTATTCTGTGAAAGGTATATAATGTCTAGCTCCTGGATGATGAAGTTACTGCTTTATAGCAAGTTTGTCACTGTGCCACAGGATTTGGTGGACTTTGGACATCTAGATTGTCCCTTTGAGACTAACATTAGGTATTGGTGGGCTACTTTTTTGTTCACAAAGTAGAACTAATATTCTGAGAAGGAGGCATTGATTTCAGTATCTTTTGGGGTTTGCTGTGACTCTTTTAGTGTGAGGGGGTAAGTCTCTAACAGCATCTAGAATGAGCAGAAAAGCAACTGGTTTTAGTTCCTAGAGTATGGTATATCAGATCTTTAGATTTGCATGAAAAAAGTGTGCTTACACATGTACATATGTTGGCAGCACTGCTGCCATAGCCTGACCACTCTAGAATTTCATCACCATCCTTGCAGCCAACAGCGCTGCTTTTCTTTTTTTTCCCTTTTAAACCTCTTCTAACAGTCATAACATCTCATTTCTTTAAGTGGCAACTTCACTATTTACACATTTTCACAGTGCTGTGGCTGTTAAAAGTGACTTCTTCCTGGCATTGACCAGCCTTAATAATTTAGTCATGCAACACACCTTTGCTTCTTGTCTCTTACGTTGCTGCCCAGCAGATGTCAACTCAACCAGTTCCATTAAGGCACAAATAACTCTGTAAGCATGTGTACTGCATTATGCATGCTTATTTTAGAGAATATGCAGAATATACTCCCATCTTCCTGCATAACTCCTCTATAATTCCAGAAATACATTATCCTTTCTACTGCAAAAATACAGAATACTGCTCAGTTTTCACCTACTCTGAATACTTCTGATGCCAGATGTGGAGGCATAGTAGAATATTTTAATGAGTAGAACAGGTTTATCTTTCTAATTATTTCTTTATTGGGACATTTTCATCAGTAATGAAGAAATCTGAAGTAATTACATGTTCACTATGATTTTTGATGCCAATACTGGTTGTATTTTACCCTTTGGGCCCTGTAACCCCAAAGGTCTGCCTTTGTTTTTTCACCCAGACACTCCCCATTATCAGGTCTACCTGATGGATTTCCCTGCAATTCCTTTCCGGACAAATCCTGTTCTGTCACTTGTTGATACTCCTGTCCCTGACCAGTTCTGTTCAGCCTGCGTACCTCAGAAGACGTAATCTTCAGCAGATGTCCATGCAGGCATCTGTTTATTTTTGTCATGTTTCTCCTGTGCCTTGACTTCGTCCACTGCTGTTAAACAGCCTTTCCCCTGGATGTTGAACAACTACTCAACAGTTGGTTTCCTTTTGCTCCAATTAAGTGTGACTCTTTGTGGCCCAAATTTGTGGTCTCATGCTATTTGTCTATCACCTGTGCCTGAAGATCAACGCTCAGAAATAGGCTTTCTGGCAAGCTCCAGTGCAAAAATGACCTCTTTTGAGAATTCATGATGCTGTTTTCTTAGCAGACATTGAGAAAGCATGAGAAGAGGATTAATCACTCCAACTTTAATAAATAATAAATTAATGTAGTCATATAAGCTTAACTGGGGGCAGTGAACAAGAGGTGAGAAATAGTGCACTAACTATTCATCATACAGCAAGAGGGGTAATTTTCGATGTTGAAGAAAAAAACAAAGGGTGTATTTGGGACTTCTTTTGGGAAAAATTGGCGCCTTGCTAGAAGAACAGGTACATGAGTAGGAAAGCTATGTCTAGAATCTATAAATGTTGAAATTTCTTAGAAATCACCTAAAAATGTTGGAAGGAAGTAAATGGAAATTAAAGCTAGTTTTAGATAGAGAGCTTAGAGAATAAAATATTGGTTCAGCCAGTAGGGACTGCTGATCAGAGGCTTGGAAATCATTCTAGCCGAAGTTAGGAAAGCTTCCAGTTTCATAAAACCACAGAAATCAGAAATGGAAAAGGACTCTTATGTCATTTAGTTGCCTCATTGCCTTCTGCCAATACTCCCTAATGTATTCCTGATCTTGACTGCTTTCTCACATCTAATTGGACAAGACTCAAGTGACAGAACTCTCATTGCTTCCCTTGGGGCGAGGGGGTTTAATTGATCTCATGGTAAGAAAATTACTTCTTACGGTGCAGGAAGTAGTTCTTAAGAACATGTCCTGGTAACTGATAGAGATTTGCATAAAATCTTATTGAGGAGGGAAAGCTGCTTAACGTACTTTTGGAAATTCAGTAGCCATGTTAGCTCTTTGCTTCATATTCACCAGAAGGTGAAAGCTAGCATGTGAATTGAGCTGGCTCTGCTATCTTGTGCATTCTCTAATATGTGCCATCTTACCCCGCAATCATAACATTCACTTTTGCAGGAGGGCAGTGGCACCATGTTGTTAAGGTGCAGAGGTATATATCCTTCCATTTAGATTTCTGGCAAGGACTAAACAGCTGCATGCTGCTAGGTTTAGAACTTAACTAGACTCATGTAAGAGTCTATAAATAAAAACTGTATCACACTGCAAATCAGATTCAACCCTTTATATAAAACTCCTACGGAATTTAATGGGGATGAGGCTGTGGGAAGCAAAACAGTCTCAACTCAGAGAATTTTTACTGAATGCGATGTATTGCAGTTTATTAACATAAACGTCTAGTCATTGATTCAGGTATTGAGAAAAAGAAAACAAAAAAAAAAACAATTAAAGAAACACTTAGGGAGACAGTTTTCCTCCCTCTTTCCCAGGCTCAACTTCAGTCAAACACCTCCCCTCTCCCCTTCCTAGTCTCACCTTCCCTTGTTTTCACTGGATGTTACACTCACCCATCCCAGTCCCTTTGGTGTGGCAAAGGGCACCTGGGAGGCTGGGGTCGCACGTGTAGTGGTTTGTGTATGACACTCCTTGCATCCTACTCATTTTCCTCTGCTCCAGAAAGCATCATCCATGGGCTGCAGTTCCTCTGTGGGTGTCCATGCCCTGGTGTGGGTCGCCCTAGGCTGCAGTCCTTCAGGAATGTCCCTGAGTGATACTCCTGTCCTGGAGTATCTCCTTTCAAACATGCATCTCTAGCTCTGTCCCCAGCAGTATCTCCTTCCATGTGCTTCCTCCCCAACTTTTCCCTCTCGAAGCTGCAACTTTTTCTTAAATGTGTGTGGGCTAGGGTGTGAGCAGGGGCTCCCCTGCCTGACTGCAGTGGTTTTTTTTGCGGGCAATGGGGTTTTGACAGTCATCTCAGAGACATCTGGAAACATCTGTGATTGGTACTGGGCAGTTCCTGGCCATGTCCCAGGCAGAGCACCCTCCAGTTCCTTGCTAGGGTGCTCCATGCAGTAGCCAGTAGGATTCTGTAGAAATTGTGATGAGGCTGGTGTAGTATCTCTTTTATGGAGCCATAGACCAATTTGAAAATTATGCTGAAGTATTCTCTACTAAAGATCCTGGTTAGCTCTTCCCTACACACACATGCTTTTAGGCACATGGGAAGGCACATGCCCATGTGTGAAGAGGCTGGAAAACTTGAGGAACATTGCTTCTATTTTTCCTCTTCTTCCTTTGCATATCAGTGCCCTGGTCCGAGAAGAAACACCTTGATAAAGGCATAGAACATAGTATTGGGATTCCCATGGCAGTTGCTTCTGCTTTAGAGCAGCACTGTCTCTAGGATACTCATTGCTATCTGAGGAAATGTGCGAGGTTGAAGACACTAAGAAGTACTCTCCATTTCTAAAGGTAGTATTCAGAACTTTGGTAGGCACTACTGGAGTACTGTTGCATGGGAAGCACAGGATTTGTATATGGAAATAGTATGTTAAATACACACCCTTCTGCACCTTTATCAAGAATACCACAAGGACTTAATGTCGAAGTTCCTGCTCTATTGAAGGTACACTACTGCATATTATGTACCTTTAGCATTATGAGACATGGAATTTCAGTTCACAGTTGAACTGCTCTGAGAGGGCCAATGTTGTTTTGTGCTGATAAGTTAATTTACTCTAATTACATGAGTCACTTCTAAACCTGATCACTCCTTAGGTTTCAGACTTTCTCTCTTTTTTTTAACTGACTGATTCAGAGACTTACTTGGTGCTTCAAAAACTATGCAGTTGAAGAAAGAGTTTTTGTCTTAAACTGGTGCCCATGACAATAGGACTCTTAAGCTTGCACTTTGTCTTAGTTTCTCAAAGACTGGATCACGCATTATGACTTATGTGTAGCTAGCTGAATCTCAGTCTGCTAGTTGAAGAATAGTCATTGTGATTTTGATTTCTTTTTAATGGCATTAAGAATATTTTAAATTAAAAGAAAAAATAGGGTTTACTTTGTTTTCTAATAAAAGTAATGGCTATGATTTTACAGCTAGTGAGTAGTTACTACTACAGTGAGTAGCCTGGATCTCCCAAGCCTCACTGGCCCTCTTGTAAAGCAGCACACTGAAAATTATAGACCTGTTAAAAGGGTTAGCAAGAATCAGTTTATATGCACTTTAGACACCTACAGTAGTGCAGATAAATATGACAATTCTGATAAGATGGTATGAAAAGCTGCATTACCCTCCCAGCCAATTGATAACCAGCTAATTTGTATTGTTGAGATGCTTGTAGGGCTTAGTACTGTGTAATCTATTTTCCTTTCGGAAATGTGGTTCATACAGGGTGATGCCAGATACATATCAGTGACTGTGCTTGCATTAAAATAATGCTGAAGACCAAGAGCTGCAGCATATTCACAGCATGTAACATGTGAATCCAATGAATCTTTAGGGATTTTTGTAAAGGAGTGGTCATTCTGTTTTAAGATTTTCAAAAGCAGACAGAGGAATCTCCCTGCTAAAAGCATTTCTATGCATTTTTGTGAAAGAACATACTGTCAAATGAAACAGTTGTTGCGGGTCTGCAATATCATGCTTTGAATATAAATGTCTGCTGAGGTAATATGTACCAGTTAGGTGGGATCTGCCTGTGCCTCTCAAGAGTTCTTCTTCATGATAAGACTGTGCAAAAGTGGGATTGTGATCAGCAGGATGCTGTTCTGACATTTCAAGCATTACACTGTGCCTTCTTTAACTGGTGTCAGCTGAAAATGCCAGCCAGCCTTACTGGGGACCACGCTTCAGTGACAAGACATAACTCTGGCCAGTGTTATTCACTGGGGAAGAGCCCAACCCTACAGAATGGTAATAGTCTTTGATTCCCTTTTCTAAGCACTGACACTCCTGTTGCCAGTTTCTGTACTGTAGAGCTTGACAGATGCCTTGATCCAAATTTCCTTAGCCTTTTGATAAATGTATTCATAAGATAAGCTAGTCACTGGATTTTTGTCATGGTGCCAGCTGCTGGGACTTCATAGTGCATCTCAGCACTACCAAGTGCCAGAGCAAACCCTCTAGCTCATGAGAGAAAATACAAGCTATATATCTGATCATATGAAAGATGCTTATTCTTAGGAGCCTGCAGGGTAGCTTATAGGTTGAAATCTTTCTTTAAACTGTTCTTGTTTTACTTTGAATCATATTTGAGCAGTTTCAAAGCTCCAATGTATAGGGCAGCTGAAGAATAGCAGAAAAAGACATCTTTTGGACTCTCTGGAAAACGCTTTCATAAGCATTGTTCAGTGCCTAAAATATTGTGGTAATAGAATGCGATTTTTACCACTGATCAGGGCATCCTCAGATGTGTAATAAAAAATGTGTTTGTAAAAGCAGTATACAAGTAGCCACATGCTGGATTTAGCTTTCATATTTTGCTATAAAGCTTCCTCAGTTTCCTGAATACTAGCTGGACTCATTTGATGCAGTGAGCTTTTGCAGTGCTCTTTTGCTGGGTCACTGACTTTCTGACTGTTTTTATTTCATTGAGTGGCATTATTGGTATCATTTGGGTTCACTCACTCTTTTACAATAGTAGCTGTTAAGCAATGTCACATCAAAGGAAGTCTTTTTTTTGGATGATGTGGTGAATGAGCTCACCTTGATTGAGGCCTGAATGACAGCTTCTAATTTGAGCGGGACTTAACAACCATTTCCACCTTATAATGATTCTATTAGAGCTGTTTAGTCACTCCATATAAATTGGATTTGACTCTCCTCTAGAATTTCTCAATGCCTGATCTGGTTTTGTTGTCTTAAAACAAAGAGCCCCAAATGGTAATATCTTCCGCATGTTAAAGTTTTTCTGCTTTTGTTCAGACCTCAAAGTATTAGATAAGGATTAGAACTTTCAGCATTTTCTGAAACTGCTGTCTTTTGAGACCTCCAATAAGATACTGTTCATTGTTTTCTGTCTTAAGTCTTGAGTACATGTTGTTTTGCTGTTCTAGGCTAATAGAAAAACAAGAGTAGCCTTCAACAGCTCTTATTTACCCACATTTCTCCAGCCTGTTTCCTTTTCTCTACATTCCAGCTACAAAGTATTGATTGGAGAAGAAATCTGGGCTGTAAGAACTGTAGGAAGGAGTTATAGAAATAGATCTCTCCAGAATGGCAGGAACACATAAAAAGACAAGTGGGTAAGTAAAAGACCAAAAATCTGCAACACCGGAAAAATGAATATGTACTGCAGACAGTTGATCTCAAGCCAGACCATTTGATTTCCCATTTCCTTTTGATGGTTTAGTCACTGTCAGCAGTTGGGAGCCTTTGACTGTGCTGGCATCAAGCAGGACCAGACTACACTTTTCCTGCCAAGGCATTGAATTTATTCAATAGAATAAGCATGGTGTGTGGACAAAAAGACTGCAGTCTCCCAAGTGATTAATTTATAGTTCTGTCTGACCTGCCTGTCTGTCCTTGGGTAATTTGGAATTAGGAGTTTCTTTGCTTGTACTCCCTTTCTTTCAACAGTTTAAGAAAACCTAGCAGCTTGTGGTTGTTAACTTGGAAGCCATATTGTTTAGCTGGACACATGCTTTGTTATTTATCCCTTTAACTGCTTTCTTGATGATCTGTCAGACTTTGCTGAATTTGTGAATCACATCATATCTCAAAAGTTGCAACAACCTAACCAAGGAGCCTAAATGGACAAACTCAATGTTCATTTCCTTATTTCACACTTCAGTGTGAGAAGTGACAAAAAAAAGCTGTACCATGTCTTCATTATGTACATATGTGGAGAGTCATGCAAGCTTTCCAAAAGAATAAGAAACCCCTCTGGATGCTGCAGCAACTTGTAAAGTTTGGCTTATCACTTAATGCAAAAGAAAAACAGGTCACAATGTTAGTGTTCATATTTCATTGAAAATACAGTGTAGTCAAAAATAGATTTCCATTGGTCTCAAGAGAGTCTTTAGTAAGTAGCTAGAATCATGTGAGGAGCTGGCTGACAGGTGATCTTTCAGTACCATAGGATTATACTCAGCTGGCAGTAGTTAGAACAACTGCAAAAGGTATTGACAGAATCTGCGTTGTGAGGGATCATGAGGATGAAAGGCAAGAAAGAGAACCTCGCCTATCAATCACCATGGTGGAAGTATCTTCATTGCCTGACCTATACTTCAGGTTTCTTCTTTCCACTTTTAGCAATAACAATATAGACTAAAAGATACGTGAAAGCAAATGATTAAAATTCAGGGCTTTAAAAATTATTGCTTATGATCTGTTTGGTCTTTTTGAGTTTTACTGATGCACATTTTTTTTCTTCTTTAGAAATGCTTTCAATGGAAGAAAAATCCTCCCTGGCAATGGCTATCAGTTAGAAGTTCTACTGGAAGGTCTTTTCTTTAGTTGCAGTTAAATGAGACTGATTTAAAGCATAAGAACTTCCTCTCCCCTGTAATCACCTCAGCAATTGTGCAGGTGCAACTGTTTGTGAGGTTTCACTGACATGATTCGCATTAAAAGTAATCTCTTTTCTTTGTTTGTGTTTTACAGTACATTTTTTACCCAGATAATTTCAATGATGCAGTTGAATATATGATCGTACAGCCCAACTCAGGGACTGGTGAAGTGAAGCCCTGGTGAATTGGGATGAAATTTCTTGAACTGGCTTTGCTGTTAAAACTAGCATCCCATGACAATATAGTCTCCCTGACTCTTCATTTATACTTTCAGTCCTGTCTGTCAAGGGATGTTATGAGCAGCCACGTCCTGCAGCAGCCCTGGCCTAGGACTCCCTCCTGCCTGGCTGCTGGAGCCCAGCCCAGTGTGCTACGCAGACACAGACACACACACGCACAGACAGACATGCATGCATGCACACACGGACACACACACAGAGGACACTGACATGGCCAGTCACACGCACTGCCACAGAGGAGGAGCAGCCTCTGACAGCACCCTCATAGAGGGCACACACAAACAAAAGGGCAGACAGCCCAGCCCCCTCCTCCTCCTGGGCTGGCAGAGACAGAGGTCCCTAGTGCAGCACACAGGGGACGCTCTCCACGTTCACAAGCACATGCACGTTCGCAGATCCCCCGAGTACTGGCACAGCCCCTCTCTGCCTGTCCAGTATCCCTGCTCCAATCCTTGGCCCCCTTGCCTGCCCCACAGGTGCCCGACTTGCTGGCTGGTCCAGCTTGAAGTTTGCTGGTGATTCCATGTGCACACCCCATGCATACCAAGTTTGGGGAGGATGCAGTCACTCACCCCCCTCCAGCCGCCGGCACTAAGCCCCTCACTCATGCTGGTGCCCCCCAGTAGCCAGTTTTTTGGGACACACATTGTTCCCACCCCATAGCTAACTCCAGTCGCTCACACTGAGACCCCTCCACTCGCTTCAGTACACACCAGGAGTGCCCAAACCTCCAGTCTGACTCCAGCATCTGGCACCCAGTCCACTCATGCTAGTCCTCCCAGTAGCTGGCACTCATTAGCAATTCAAGGGATGACTACAAGCTCATTTTAGACCAAGGCCTTAGACAGCTCAAACAAAAAACCTAAGAAGTTTACATTCAATTTATATTCTTTTCAACCAGTTTTGAGTTAACTATATGCCTGATATAAGTGCATGGATCTCTAAAGTGAGGTATATAGGAGACTATCTTGGACCACAGTCATTGCTTCCTCTGACATGAAGAAAGCAACAGAACTGACCTCCCTTTTTATTATATCAGGAAGTGCTTTAATGTATTAAATCATCTTTCCTTGCTTATAATGCTAACAACTAGTCAAATTTCTTTTCTTGTACTATGACATTGCCAGTGTAATATGAGCTTGGCTATAGAGATTAGTGGAATAGCTAGCTCTCGTGAATATATACAACTGTGTATTATTGGTTGTGTGCAGTGGTCATAATTTTCAAAGGAGAAAAATTTTCAATAGAAATCAAAAGGAACCATGAAAACTCTGGGTAAGTTGGTTTTTGGATTTGTAAATGGATGTCATTCGTGATAGTTACCTGTGATTGCATGTTGAAATTACAGGATGTTCTGTCTGGTTTTATACTCCTATAGTACTTCATGATGGACTTCTTCTTTCTTGAATTGTACATTTTACTAACATCAAGCTATGTTTGATTTACTCTTTTTCCCCAAAATTCTCTGGAGGGGTTCTTTAGACATATTGTGAGAGTAAATATTGCACGTTTACATTTAATGGTACAAGTATGTCTCTCTTTTACCATTATACCTGATTATCAAATATTAATTTAAGGAGTGTGGTGGTTTGACCCCGGCTGGACGCCAGGTGCCAGCAAGCCGCCCTATCACTCCCCTCCTTAGCAGGGCAGGGGGAGAAAATGAGGTGGAAAGAAACCTCGTGGGCCAAGGCAAAGGCAGTTTAATGAAACAAAGACCACGTGCGGAAGCAAAAGGAAAGGGCCAGCAGAGACCCCCTCCCCGCCTCTCCCC
>WAAD01010476.1:43488-61185 GCA_013389945.1 Fregata magnificens | reverse complement strand
GTCAACCCTGGAGGCGTTCGAAAAAGGTATGGACGTGGCACTCCAGGGCATAGTTTAGGAGTCGTGGTGGTGTTAGTTGATGGTTGGACTTGATGATCTTAGAGGTCTTTTCCAACCTTACTGATTCTATGATTCTATGATTCTATAAAGTGTTATTAAAACCAAAGTTCAGCTTGTGGTGAAAATGATGAAATCTTAGAGACTTTACAGTTACAGCTTTGATTTAACAATCCATATATGTACTTTCAACCTACAGCACATGAGACTGTAGCCTCTCCAATGGAAAGCTGACAGGGAGATTTAGGTATTCAGTACTAATTCCTGGAAAAAAACTTTTTACATTCTCTGATAGAGGTCAGAATAGGGTGATTTAATAGCCACTCTTTTTTTAAGCTCTATATATTTATGACTCAAGGTTTTCTGACTTTCTGTAATGTGCTATGTTGATCTTTGTATACACAAAAACTGTCACATAAAAGAGATATAGTTGGACAACTCTTAATGAAGGGTTGAGCTTTCATTTGTTTTATGCAGTGGTAAATTGTAAATAATACTAATGAATTTTGGGATTGAAATGAAATTGATTCAAGCTATTTTCTTCATATCAATATAATTACAATGTAACAATGTACTTAATATGTACAGGTATATATCAATCAGAAAGTGGGATATTTATCAATTGGCAGAGGTTTCAAAAATTGCCAGATGACTTCATCTTTGGAGCATAAATCAAAATTGAGTATTTCATACCAATGGAAATTTAGCAAAAGCAAAAAAATTATAATTTTTAAGAAAAGATTTCACATAAAATTCTGTCTTTTGTATATTCCCATCTTCCTCACAGCTGATAAAAGCATTCAGAAATAGAGGACTGCAATTCTACTGTTTGCCAAGATGATGTAAGTTACCTCTCCAAACATGCTAAGTCAGCACGAGGAATGTCACACCTCACACTGTGGTTTAGAATGTGTTAGAGAAACATTTAAAGTTATTTCCAGTAGTGCCAGAATTATTATAATCTGGGGTGTGTGTGTGTGCCTTTGTGTGTGTGGAATCCAGTGCTACCATTGCTTCCACATTGTTTAAGATACTTTATACATTTTCAGAGAAGTAATTTTTGTAGTCCTGATTAGGAATGGTAGGCCGTGTAAGATTATGTGATGAATCACTATCAAAATGTTTTACACTACATACTAATACAGGTGACAGCAATCTACAGCAAATGAGAAACATGGGAAAAAATGGTGAAACTCTCAAATGTCCCTTTTGCTAGTAAACATCCAAATTTCAAGGTACTAACACAAATATCTGAGGTGTGAAACCAGTGATAGTGTCTCAGTAATATATGTGTATTCAAAGCAAGCTACAAGCTTTCATCTTCTAGGACCTTACTGAACAATTCACAGGAACCCCTACCATGTACTGCAAAGTGCTTTTCATGCAGGTAAATCTGCCATTTCTCTTGGAGCTAAGATTTCAGGTGAGCTTCACCAAGAGATACTTTTGTCCCATTATCTAGCTTATTTTTTTCTTCCACTATTATAAATTCTTTAGAATATATTATGTATTTTTACAACACCAACAATGAGGCTAGCACATAATACTTTAAATATGATCCCTACCCAGGAGATCCTTATTTCTAAATCCTAAGCAGATATAGGAGAGGACAAATGATGACAGGGAAGGATTATGATGAAAGAACAGCATTTAAAAGAAGATAAAATTTAGCAAAACTACAAGTACAACATTTTATTGATGTTTCCCACTTAAGTTTTAATGAGGTTTAAATGAATATATTTACATTAAATTTTTGTATTATTATTATTATTATTGCATAATCTGGCTACCTTGCATGGGATTCATCTCACTTATCTTTAAACATAATAACTGAGGTGTCTAACTGATCTACTTACTATAGGCATTTCCAACATAGTCACTTCCTGAAAGTGATTAATCTGACCTATCATGGATATCTAATTAAGCATGAGAAGAATCATCCCCTGGGGATGTCTACATCTTTCTCTAAGGGGAGTCTTGGCTATTTAGCTCGCATACAAACATTTATCTTTGAGGTACTTAGGGAAGAGATAATAAATTCCAGCAGTGTGCATTCTGCATATGTGGTATGTGAACAGGAACTTGTAAGCCATTTTTTTTTCCAACAATAGCTTTCAACAGCTACTGACCATTTCCTTACTACCTGTCCCTTCATAACTATTTTATTTCTCTTTGTCTCCTTATTCCATTTTGAGTAAGTATTCATGACAATCCCAAAATATTTCATCGCTTGGTATTTATATCAAGAAAGTATTTCCAGAGCTGTATTCTGTTTAGGTGTTGTTCACTTAACATGTAAAAGTAACTCCACCAGCTTTTCAGTTGTTTGTATGTGTGGTTTTCCTCAACTTTATTTCAAGTCTTGTGTCATTTCAGTAGCCAAAACTCAGAAATGCACTTACTTTTCTTGTCGTGGTTTCAAGAGTGCTCATACAGATTATGACATGCTTTTCCCGTATGTGCAGCCTAAGCTTGGGTGGTCTTTTTGTGCCTTCCTATTACATTGCAAGCTCAATACCTAATTTACTGTGTACTATCCATCATCCCTAGATCTTTTGCAGCGTTACAGCTTTCCAAGGCTCTCCCTCCCTTTGAATTGCATTTGAGAATATTTTTTCGAAGATATATTATCTTACACCTTCTATTCTGAACCACATTTCATTATTTCTCAGATGTTTCTAACTTCCCTGCATGTTTCATCTGTATTATCTTGTTTCTTTCAGTCTTGCAATCCTTAATATATGACCATACACATTTGAAATCAGCAGGTAAATTTAAGCAGAAACATAAAAATGTCTTTGATTACATCTTGCTGTTGTCACAAATATAATGCACCATATTGCAAGCTCATGGTACAATGATATCCATGTCCATGGACTAAGCTGCTGTTTTTTTCATTTACATAAGTTCAGGTGCATAAAGTCCATTTTCTTTGGAGAAGATCTAGTATGATTAATTTAGATATGTGATTTAGATGCTAGAACACCTACATTCTAGGACCTTAACTCTGATGAATGTGAGTGTGGCCCAGATTATTTCTTCTAAAATAAGTATCAGTGGGAAAAGAATACCTGGAGGTCTCCAAAGATTTACAGGTCCAATTCTGAAAAGAATTTGCTTTTTTGTCATTAATCTCCTTAAAGTCTTCAGTCAATGGCATAACTCTGACCCTACAAAGGACTTTGACAAGAATTGCAATTTTGGTTTTGTGCAAAAAAATTAATGAAGTAACATCTCTTTATCAGAACTGTGGTACAAAATTGACTCATTTCAAAGATTATGAAATGTTAGGAGACTGCTCATACACTATCTCCTAATACTAACGCACTTTATGACAGAGGGACAAAACCTTTTCCTTATTATAACATTTGAATCACAATTCGTATTTCTACTATGTCATCACCTAAGCTTTCTGCAGCTGGACATGGCCCTCTTCCAAATCAACCCCAGTCTCCATCTTCCAACTCACTACAAGTTCTGCAGCTCTCTCACATTAATTTTTGTTTATTATTCATCTGGCTATTTTACAGTGACAATGTACATACTTATACAGTATGACAATGAACATACACATTAAAAATTTTGAATAATTTTTCTATGAGACTCCACATGGCACTGTAACAAATGATTAATCTATGGCTGTTTTTGCTAAGGAAAACCTTATTTTCCCTATCTGCTCTTTTTTCCCAAATGATTTAAGGACATGTTAAAAACAATTCCTTAGCAGTAATCACAGTAAATTCTCACAAGTGAGAAAATAAAATTTTTATTTCTCTTTTACCCTGCCCTATCCTTCTTTCTTATCCTTTTACCAATTACCTATCAATGTAAGGACTCTACGTGCTATTTCACGGCACCCTAAATTCTATAACAACCATTAGTGAAAGACCTTGCTGAGTGCCTTTTAGAAATAACGGTGAACTCTCACAACTTCATCTTCACCAGCAACATGGTAACTGACTCCCTCAAAACAACTGATTTGTTTTATGAAGCATTTATAAAATCCATATCACTTAAAAAAAAAAAAAGTATTGCCTTTATTGTTAG
This sequence comes from Fregata magnificens, assembly GCA_013389945.1. Taxonomy (NCBI): domain Eukaryota; kingdom Metazoa; phylum Chordata; class Aves; order Suliformes; family Fregatidae; genus Fregata; species Fregata magnificens. The sequence goes on along the minus strand of WAAD01010476.1, from coordinate 57,081 downwards.
ATTTCTGTGTTTACTAACTTTGTTCTTTAATATAATTTCTACAAATTTAGGCAAATTTTACACTCATCTGCACTTCTCTGGATGCCCACCAGAACTGCATCTAAAACCTGATGTCATGTTTGACCCTTTCCTTTCTTGTGCATCAAGACAGTTCTGAGTGAGAGGCTGCAGGCAGCAGAGTCAATAGTTCAGCTATTTTGTATCTGAATTCCTTTAGAACATTTGAGTAAATACAATCTAGTTCTAGTGATGGCTATGGTGCATTTGGAGGGTTTCTTTTCTATGACATCTTCTAGTCACACTTTGGTAATAAGAAGGTGGGAGAATCAGCACATGGTTTACTTGCAGCAGTTCTCGTAGTTGTAAATTTGTATATTACAAATAGGCAGCAAAATGACTTAAAATGCTTGTCAAAGTCACTCATTTGATTGGGTATACTAAAGTATACTAAGCTGTATGCTATTGTTTATTATAAAGCAACATGTCAGCAGAGAAAGGAGTGGGAAAAGTCAGTTTGCATAACTGAACTTAAGGGAGGTCAGTTTCAGCAGGACTTTTTAGTCTTTGATTTTTTGATTCTGCCATTGATAGTACTACATATATGCTATGTATCTGCTTAAACTACAAAAGTAAGGGGGTTATTTTGCCTTTCTGTGTTACGTTTATGTTGTGGTTTAACCTGGCAGGCAGCTAAACACCACACAGCCGCTCACTCACCCCCCCACCTCCCAGTGGGATGGGGGAGAGAATCGGGAGTGCAAAAGCAAGAAAACTCATGGGTTGAGATAAGAACAGTTTAATAACTAAAGTAAAATAATGGAAATAATAATAATAATAGTATTGATAATAGTAATAATAATATTGTAATGAAAAGGAAAACGACGAGAGAGAGAGAGAGAGAAAACGAAACAAAACAAAACCAGGTGATACACCTGCTCACCACCTGCCGACCAGCGCCCAGCCAGTCCCCGAGCAGTGGTTCCCCCCAGCCAGCTCCCTACCATTAATATACTGAGCATGACGTTATATGGTATGGAATAGCCCTTTGGCCAGTTTGGATCAACAATTTTAGCTGTGTCCCCTCCCCTCCCAGCTTCTTGTGCACCTGGTGGAGCATGGGAGGCTAGAAAAGTCCTTGACTAGTGCAAGCACTACCCAGCAACAACTAAAACATCTCTGCATTATCAACACTGTTTTCAGCACAAATCCAAAACATAGCCCCATACTAGCCACCATAAAGAGAACTAACTCTATTCCAGCCAAAACCAGCACAGTTTAAGAAAAATGGTTTGTTACTGTTGCATACGATTGACAAAATTTGTCTCTTCTGTAACTGTACTACAAACAAAACAGCTGGGATGGTTTTATGATGAGTTATATCAAAGCACATACTGGCTTTCCAGCAATTAAAAAAAATTACTAAGAATAAGAAAGAAAACAAATGTCCTTCACAAGTGCAGAGTTTACTCAATTTTCCAGGGAAAAAGTGTAATAATGCTCCTTTGGCTTTATATCTAGTTCTCATGTGTTCCTTGATCCTCAGATCACATAATAGTTAAGGGCTCCAGGTAAATGTTAGGATTTGAGCAGGTTTGAAGTTTAACAAATTCCTACTGAGATTGGGAAAATGAAGAATGTGTCTTGAAGGCAAGGGAAATACACATCTGCCATATATCTTGGAGAGCACAGGTCTTAAATTACTTTTTTAGTTTAAAAAGTGACAACATCACATCAGGATAAAAGTGATTATTTTGATAACAAAACCCTCAAACATTTAAGGTTTGCCATGTCGAGTATGTGGAGACATGCAGAGTTCCCCTTTTTTATGTTTGCAAAATACTTAGCAGAGATAATCTCCAGAGAACGGATAAAAACCTACATCTCCAAGATGGCTGAAAATAGCTGTGTTTATTCTATATCTTGTTAATAATGAAAAACTGAGAAAAGTACTATCACTGCAGAAGGCTGTGAAAAAGCACAGATGTAATCTCTGAAATCAAACAGGGAGACAGAAAAAGAGCTCTCTTTACCTTAATAATTTCTGGCTGCATAGGATAGAGCTGGGATTTGCACCAGCATTCACAGTATTTAAAATTTTGGATGTTTTCCATCAATCTCCTCATGTTGATGAGAGCAAAAAATGCTGCTGAACAGCCAGAACTTTAAACAAGCAAGATGTTCTTCATTCCATTTAATTCCTTTCATCTAATCTGGGCTCTGTCCTGCCCAAGTGACAATGATAGATCCCCTATCCTATATTCACTTTTTTAAAAGGATTAGCAAAAGTCAGTGCATTCATGAGAATCTTTGAAGACAAAAAAACTTCAGAGTTGAAATGTATGTTTTTCATTTTCATAGTTTTAATTTTTCCACTTGTCCTTGTGATCTTAGTGTTTTACTTTCTCTGAGAAAGTCAGGCTCTTGATACTTGAAGTACATAACTTATGAGTTCTCAATTCCTCTGCTGTATTTAATGTCAAAGGAGGAAACGTTCTCATTATGTTTCATAAGCTGTTTCAGCTGTTTGAAAAACCTAATATTTTCTCTTGATTCTGTTTTCTGGCTTAGCATTGGGATCTGCCACTGCCACTTCAACATCAGTGGAAGACAACTCCGTCTGCCCTTGCAGATGGCCTGGCATATGTTTGGATTTTGTTACTCTGACCATCAATGGCAGTACCCCAACAAGTTAAATTTGATGTGGGTTTATCATAAAAAAACAGAACGAGTCATGAATTTCATCAGCCCTGTGGCATTAAAATACAGAACATAGAATCATAGAATCATAGCACCATTAAGGTTGGAAAAGACCTCTAAGATCATCAAGTCCAACCATCAACTAACACCACCATGACTCCTAAACCAGGCCCTGAAGTGCCACGTCTACACCTTTTTTGAACGCCTCCAGGGATGACGACTCCGCCACCTCTCTGTCAGCCTGTTCCAATGCTTAACCACTCTTTCAGTAAAGAAATTTTTCCTGATATCCAATCTAAACCTCTCCTGATGCAACTTGAGGCCATTTCCTCTCATCCTATTGCTAGTTACCTGGGCAAAGAGTCCAAGACCCGCTTCCCTACAACCTCCTTTCAGGTAGTTGTAGAGAGCGATAAGGTCTCCCCTCAGCCTCCTCTTCTCCAGACTAAACAATCCCAGTTCTCTCAGCTGCTCCTCATAAGACTTGTGCTCTAGACCCTTCACCAGCTTCGTTGCCCTTCTCTGGACACGCTCCAGCACCTCAGTGTCCTTCTTGTACTGAGGGGCCCAAAACTGAACACAGTACTCGAGGTGCGGCCTCACCAGTGCCGAGTCCAGGGGCACGATCACTTCCCTACTCCTGCCGGCCACACTATTCCTGATGCAAGCCAGGATGCCATTGGCCTTCTTGGCCACCTGGGCACACTGCTGGCTCATGTTCAGCCGGCTGTCAACCAGCACCCCCAGGTCCTTTTCTGCCGGGCAGCTCTCCAGCCACTCTTCCCCAAGCCTGTAGCGTTGCATGGGGTTGTTGTGACCAAAGTGCAGGACCCGGCACTTGGCCTTGTTGAACCTCATACAGTTGGCCTCGGCCCATCGATCCAGCCTATCCAGATCCCTCTGCAGAGCCTTCCTTCCCTCGAGCAGATCGACACTCCCACCCAGCTTGGTGTCATCTGCAAACTTGCTGAGGGTGCACTCAATCCCCTCATCCAGATCATTGATGAAAACATTGAACAAAACCGGCCCCAGAACCGAGCCCTGGGGAACACCGCTCGTGACCGGCCGCCAACTGGATTTCACTCCATTCACCACCACTCTCTGGGCTCGGCCATCCAGCCAGTTTCTTACCCAGCAAAGTGTATGCCCATCCAAGCCGTGAGCTGCCAACTTCTCCAGGAGAATGCCGTGGGAGACCGTGTCAAAGGCCTTACTAAAGTCCAGGTAGACAACATCCACAGCCTTGCCCTCATCTACTAGGCGGGTCACCCGGTCATAGAAGGAGATCAGGTTGGTCAGGCAGGACCTGCCTTTCATGAAGCCATGCTGGCTGGGCCTGATCCCCTGGTTGTCCCGCACCTGCCTGGTGAGCGCACTCAAGATGAGCCGCTCCATGATCTTCCCCGGCACTGAGGTCAGGCTGACTGGCCTGTAGTTCCCCACATCCTCCTTCCAGCCCTTCTTGTAGATGGCTGTCACATTTGCTGACTTCCAGTCATCTGGGACCTCCCTTGTTGACCAGGACTGCTGATAAAGGATGGAGAGCAGCTTAGCAAGCTCCTCCGCCAGCTCCCTCAGCACTCTCGGGTGGATCCCATCTGGCCCCATAGACTTGTGAGTGTCCAGGCGGCGCAGCAGGTCGCTGACCGCTTCCTCCTGGACTGTTGAGGGTTTATTCTGCACCCCTTAGTAACACATGCACCCCTTAGTAACAGTATAAATATAGAATCATAGAAACATAGAATGGTCTGGGTTGGAAGCGACATTAAAGATCATCTAGTTCCAACCCCCCTGCCATGGGTAGGGACACCTTCCACTAGACCAGGTTGCTCAAAGACTCATCCAACATGGCCTTGAACACTTCCAGGGATGGGCCATCCACAGTTTCTCTGGGCAACCTGTTCCAGTGCATTACCACCCTCAAGGTGAAGAATTTCTTCCTAATGTCTAATCTAAATGTACCCTCTTTCAGGTTAAAGCCACTACCCCTTGTCCTATTGCTACATTCACTTGTAAAGAGTCCCTCTCCAGCTTTCTTGTAGACCCCCTTTAAGTACTGGAAGGATGCTATAAGGTCTCCCCACAGCCTTCTCTTCTCCAGGCTGAACAACCTCAACTCTCTCAGCCTGTCCTCATAGGAGAGGTGCTCCAGCCCCCTGATCATCTTCATGGCCCTCCTCTGGACCTGCTCCAACAGGTCCATGTCTTTCTTATGTTGGGGACCCCAGAGCTGAACTCAGTACTCCAGGTGGGGTCTCACCAGAGCAGAGTAGAGGGCAGAACCACCTCCCTTGACCTGTTAGCCACCCTTCTTTTTATGCAGTCCAGGATACGGTTGGCATTCTGGGCTGAAAGAGCACATTGCTGGCTCATGCTGAGCTTCTCATCAACGAACACCCCCAAGTCCTTCTCCTCAGGGCTGCTCTCAAAGCACTCATTGCCCAGCCTGTATTTGTACTTGGGATTGCCCTAACCCAGGTGCAGGACCTTGCACTTGGCCTTGTTGAACTTCATGAGGGTCGCATGGGTCCACCTCTCAAGCCTGTCAAGGTCCCTCTGGATGGCATCCCTTTCCTCCAGCGTATCGACCGCACCACACAGCTTGGTGTCATCAGTGAACTTGCTGAGGGTGCACTCAATCTCACTGTCCATGTCACCGACAAAATTGTTAAATAATACTAATCCCAATAGAGACCCCTGAGGGACACCACTCATCACTGGTCTCCACTTGGACATCGAGCTGTTGATCACAACTTTTTGAGTGCGAGCATCCAGGCAATTCCTTATCCACTGAGTGGTCCATCCATCAAATCTGTGTCTCTACAATTTAGAGACAAGGATGTTGTATGGGACAGGATCAAATGCTTTGCATAAGTCCAGGTAGATGATGTCAGTTGCTCTTCCTTTATCCACTAATGCTGTAACCCCATCGTAGAAGGCCACCAAGTTTGTCAGGCACGATTTGCCCTTAGTGAAGCCATGTTGGCTGTCACCAGTCACCTCCCTGTTTTCCATGTGCCTTAGCATAGTTTCCAGGAGGATCTGCTTCATGATCTTGCCAGGCACAGAGGTGAGACTGACTGGCCTGTAGTTCCCTGGGTCTTCCTTTTTTCCCTTTTCAAAAATGGGAAGAACAGGAGTGACAATGTGTAATCCTATGGGATGTGCATTGAGAAATCTCCCTTTGGAGGTTTCACACATATTCAGGGAAAGGATTACCCTTGTCATGGTTAACAGAGAGCACTGATCCAGCACATGTTTTTATCTGCAAGTGGGTGGCAACAGCTACAGCTAAACTACTCAAATTCCATAGATGCATGGATGAAGAAACCAGTTAGCATTCATAATGGCAAGAGACAGAAGCTTCCTCTACAAGATGTTTTATATGCTTATGTGGTCAAAGTACATGGAGAGAGCCACCCACAGTGTATATTTCATCAACTAAGCAGAAATGTTTTGTAGGTTTAAAAAAATAATCTTGGAAAAAAAAAGGAGAAGAAAGAAATAGAAGCAAAGAATAAAGAGTCAAGTATCCTTGTGTGTTGGAAAGATAAAACAATGGCATTGAAATCCAAGAATCAATTCTGCTATTTTAAAGCACATTGATTCAGCCAGGAAAGTTATGGCAAAGATCCAAGCAGACAAGAAAAGTGACCAAGGTGCTATTGTTCTCTTCTGGCTGGAACCTAGAGGGAAATAATTTTTTGCTGGGGGCATTCTGAGGCTTTGGCAATACAACACCATCAATAAAGACTGAGTGGTCTGAAGTGAGAAATTAAGCCTGTAACCTTGCAGTTAATTCAGAGCATTTTTATCAATTATCAGCCTATAATTAGCTGGTGCAGTAGTAATGTTTTAAAACTGTACAGCACTAACTCTTAAACCATGAACTGATCCTTTTTCAACACATTTTCCTTACAAAACAGCCATTGGAGAGGATTTCCATGATACATTAAATTTAAGCTATTTGTTTTTCCTGATTGCTTAAATATTTACAACATGATCTGCCAGCTTCTTTCCTTCAGATACAGTCATGGAGTTTTCAATGCTGTGTGTGCTATTTGAATATATAACAAGAAGAAAGTAAGTGCATGTGTTAACAGCTGTTAGAGGCATATGGCATTTTCAAAGCTGGTGCAAATATTTACACACATGTGGATGTCTGTATGCGGCTCTATTTCTTCACTTGACAGCAGTCATTGCTATAGTCTACAGTTTTTGTTGTGCAGAGCTTATGGAAAAAGACAAATAGATAGGCAGTTTACAGTAAACTCAAGTGAACAGCAGGAAATGAAAGCATTCTCTTGTCTTTTCTGTTTAAAAGTATACGCGCTTCTAAATAAAGCTGAGAATTCTACTGTTTTGATAGCTTAGAAAATGCATGTAAGACTTCAGGTTAGAAAGATCCAAGGTATCAGAAAAATCTTAATGTAAAACTCAGCTGCAAGCTGAAGCAGTCTAATGAATGCATAAAACAAAATAGATTATATTAGTAAAATTGTTTTAAAGCAAGCCTACAGTAACTAGGTTGTTATTGTTAATAGTGAAAATCATATTTATGTTAAACTTTTTCCTAATTTCTTTATTTCAATCACTTTTTTCATGTTGATACTATTCAAAGAGGAATGGGTTTTTTTGTTCATCTTCCTTTTGGTGTAGCAACGCGATAGTGAGTCATGCATGCAGTTTAATAAGCCTTGCTAATTTTCTGTCAATTCAAGGGGCTATTGATTTTACCCATTGTAGATATTTGGCTCAAATTTGAAATAGGCTCATTTGCAAAACTGAAAAGCATGTCATTTGTTAAAATTGAAAGCTAAGCTTTACTCTAAGCAAAACAATATTTGGCCTAAATAAACAACTACTCCATGAGCCAAGACAGTCTGGTCTTTAGATTATGCTGTTGAGTTATTCTGCTCAGCAAAGGTTCCTTTAGAAATTACATCCATTGTTCATTTATCTGAAACAAAGTATCTCAATTAAATAGCAAGATATTTTCAATGGTCGGAAATATTATCACATAAACTCAGACAGTTTCTTTGGTCTTTGACATCATCCATGACACCAGCTGTGATATGATTAGATGTGATCGATTATAATTTGCTGGATGTACTTGTATATCCCAGTGCAGACCTGACATACAATACTGCTGTTATGAGATGACGGTGTTTCAAGCCTAGCTGGGATTGTCAATATAGGGCCCATAGGTGCAAATGGTGCAACAAAAATAAATGCATAAATGCAAGAGTTACGTTGGTCTTTTTAACACAGAGAACAGAATAGAAACTATATTCTGGTATTAACCTTTTTGTTAACTGCACGAAAGAAAGCAAAGTCCTGGGGAAATCAGCTCCAAGACTGAGAAGTAAAAACAAGAGGACACCTGTTTTTAACTGGTGCTTTAAAATGCTGCTTCATCAAGCAAAAGTTTTTACATTAGTGCTTTCTTTGACAAAAGATTCTTTATTTATAGGAAAAATGCATTAAGTCATTTTGTAAGATGATTTGACTGTAAAATGATAAAAGCATGCATGTAAATTGGTATATTCAAAGTAAGGTTGCAGTGAAAGTTTTTCTGAGTGCTCATTCTAAATTACTTTTATTGGGTTTAAATGGAAAATAAATATCTTGGCTTATTCCCACTGTTTTTACTTTTGCTGTTACTTTTAATATTTCTTTGACACTTTGTAGCCATTGACAATATCCAATACACCAGTGGAAGAGAAACTGAGTCCAATTTTGCCTTCTTTTAATTGTTTAATGTTTTACTGAATTTAAGAAAACAGTGCAATTTTTTTTTTTTTTTTAAGCTTCCTGTTATGGAAGCTTTTCCCAACTGTCCTACTTTTAAGTATTATATCAAAGAACAAAATTTTTCTCTTCAGTTATGTTACTCTTCCTTTATATGGAAAGACCTGTACTCCTGAGACTGGCTCTAACAACTGTCTCCACAAAAGGAGTCAACACTCTCTTTTCTGGTGTACTTTAGCTGAGATATTGATTTCTCATTCAACTCCAGAAATTCCGAATAGTGTTTAAATTCAGTCTCTTCATGGATTCTCTCCATTAATCTACTTATAGGCTATGCAGCTGAAAGCAGGAAATGGCAGTCCTGAATTTCATTTGTGGCTAAATAACTCTTTTGTTTTTTTTTTTTTAAATGGCAATGACTTATTTGTTCTCAAATACACCCTCTGCTACAAAGCCATTTTCACAACAGACTAGATGCAGTAGATATAAATTTAGAAATACCAAAGTATTTGGATTATAGGGTTTTTTTTAAAAAAAAGTTCTACCCCAGTAGTATTTTCCTATTCTATTATCATAATTACAGGGAAGAAAACACTTTCTTTCTTTGTTGCTTTTTGCTTCTATAATGTAAGTGTGTATTTGGTCTTCTATTCCCATATATTTTAATTTTCTGGTATTTTTATCTTTTGAAGCTTGAGAAAGACAGTGTCCTTGAGACAATTAATAGTCTTTGCTCCTTTAACATCTGTTGTTATACTGCATCTCTTCCAGGCAGAGAAGTCTGGGTTTCTTGTCTTAAGTGCAGGTAGGGGAAGCCCTCTAAACAGGACTGATTTCATACAAAGCCTCTCTTTGCAAGGTATATGGACAGTATGAGGGACAGGAAGAGTTGCTTCTTGCGCCAAATAACAAAATTAGTTCAGATGGACATGTTATCAGTTACAAGGTCCCTTCACACATGAGAGTTTAGTTCTTATTTTCAGCTGTGAATAAATGTCATGATGTCTCCAGTTCTTATGTTGTAGAAACAATCATAGAATGTGCATACAGAATGTGAATTTTTACAAACCATCTTATTATAAAGGCTTTCATTTTTACTGTGAACGGATGAAAAATAAAGACATCTGGAGACATATCACCTACTGAATATAGTCAGTGATTATGTTTATTTCAGTAAGAGCAGAACTAGGCCTTTAATATTCAGTACCAAAATGCTTACATAATGACCACCTTTATGAAGCTATTTGCCTCATGTCAGAGATCTACAGTTACCTTTTTATGATTTATTTTTGAAACTTTTATAGCCAGATCATAATTTCATAAACCCATGCATAGTATAATATTCTATTTCCAAATTAGAGTTTCAAGAAACCCAATTCACCATTCTTTCCTGGTTTCTAAGATGCACAGAAATGGCATGTTGAATACATTCTAACTGAGAAAAACTTTTGAACAAATATTATTTTTTGTATAGTCTATCAGACCCCAGAGTGCTGTTATGATATTTGGTCCGAGATAAATAATCTCTATTACATTTTGTAGCCTGCTTAAATTTCAAAGTACAAAATCCCCATGCTCCCTTAATTACCCTCAGAAAATCAAGAACTCTTAGTCAAAATGGCTGCATGCTTCAAATAAGATAATTAAAATATCTGGCATCTGCTGTCTGAAGCAGGTATGTTAACATGGATAAGCTAAATAGTCATCCCAATGATGGGCCCTTGCTTCTCCAAGAGTTCTTTCACAGGTGTAAGTGAGCTTCTTCCTTTTGCTAAGTGCTTATACCTGTTCTCTACTTTTGACAATACCCCAGCTGCGCTCATGAAATGGCAGGAACACAAAGGGAGCTGCCCATGCATATTACTGCTGAATTGCTTCAGGCTAAAATATTAGTAATTGTAGTTATTAGGAGGCTGCTGTGGAACAGCACTATTTCTTGGGAGCTGCAGATTGCAGAGAGATACTGACTAAAATGCAAATTTATTCTTGTGAAAATGCATAGAGCACTTTTTAAAACTGTGTTTTGAGAGAAAAGATTTTCAGTCAAGCAAACAGTTCAATAAGAAACAAGATAGCACTTTTTTATGGAGACTCAAACAAAGGTGCTTTTAGTTTGTAGCTTTCCTCGTGTTTGCTTCAAGTTTCACCTGAAGAAAAATAAATAAATAAAAGAATTTAAAATTATTCCATCAATTGTACAATATGATAAAATACATGACATTTTATTTTCTCAGAATTGCAGAGAGTTTGGAATTCTGCAGAAAAGGTGAGTAAGGAAAACATAGTTAACATTTTGAAACCATTTGAGAGTAGTGAAGAATATATTTCATCTCTCTTTGGGTGTCACTAAGCAACACCTTCAGAATAAATAGAATAGTTGTTATCTGAATTGCTAACAATCAAGCAGACTTGTTCAGGATATTTTATGATTATTTTTAGACATTACCACACTCACATTCTCTTACTTAAATTAGTTTGTTAGGTTTGCACCTCTACCTATGTATTTACATACCTACATTTACATATGCTATTGAGAATAATAGATTTAAAAAAAAAAAAAAAAGGAATTTCAAAAAGGAAAGATTTTTTTCTTACTTGACTACTTCTGAAAGCATAAACTTGCAAATGAATCAATGGAAAACTCCCTTTTTTTTCCCTATGTCCCTTCTGTCAGGTTTTCAGATGTCTTTAATGCCCGCTTTTGAAAGAAAATCTGCCAGTAAGCAAGATACAGATCCATGGACATTTTACAAAACTTTACTTCCTTTAATGCAGACAGCCAATGATGGAAACTTGTGAGATGTTTTAAACTGGCAGAGCCTTGAATATTGAAAGAACTGTGTCCAAAATGAGACAAAATGCCTTCATATGAATTGTATGCAAACCAGTTTGCAAGTGTTCTGCCTTCCCCCGTCACACTGCTCTTCTAACAGCTATGGTCTCATCAGAGAGCTCAGTAGATAGTCCTGGTTGCTGAATCGTGATAAGTGAGGAGGACTGGAGAAAGATCATCTGTTTTTCCAAACCATATTTCCTTGATAACTACCCATCCTGTAAGACTTTTACAAGCTCTAAGGGGAGCTAATTAGCTACTTCCCCACACCCCCAAACCTGTAATAGTTACTATACATTTGTGCTTCATCGTGAACCTAAAGAGTTATCTTCAACCTGGCCTAATAACCTTTAACTGGATTCACAGGGGTACAAGAAAGGATTTAAACATTTGCCATGCAGCCACTTAATTCAGATCCTCAAAGCCCCTACACGGTTTCCATCTAGCCTTGGAAATACATGGTAGCTGGAGTTTCCCCTATGACATTTCACTGGAAGTTCATGCTACATTTCTGTGCATGGCCAGGGGCATACCTGTTTGGCAATGTTGATCAGTTCAGCACCTACAGCTCTCTCTTAACATGCAGCTGTCTTACCTGCAAGACCCCATCCTATAGGCACAGTAATGACATCCTTCTCAGATTAATCTCTGCACCAAATGTAGCTGAGGTGTGGCACCCTTCATCTTCAGCGCAGGAGCTCACTAACTCCGTATTAGCTCTCTGTGTAACTGGAGAGCAGGATGAAGTATTTTACATGGGATAACTCAATATGCACTTTGCCAGAACAAATGAGCCATGGGTTTCTGTGAGGTAGAAGAGTGATGTGGTGGATTCTGATCCCCGATTCAATGAATAGTGGGAATAAAACCAGAAAATGTCGCTATCCTACAAAGAGGTGAACATGTCTGAGTTTAAGGATCATATATAAGGCAATATTTATATATATACACATATATATATTTCTTCATAGAAGTTCATCGGTCAGCTGAAAGAAGAAAAAGATACAGAAAATGCTACAAAATCTGATAACCTGTAACAGTTTTACATTGAGACTATCGAGGAAAACAAGAAACTAGGATGAAATTCAGGGCCTAACACAAATTCAGACACTATGTTTAAAGCACTCATCATTACAATTAAAAGAAGAGGTGAAAAATGTAAAAATATGGAGTACTTTGCTTATGCTTAACTAATTCTGAAATGTCATTGAATTAATAGCTTCACCATTTTTCTTCTGTGCTGAAGCAATTTCTCATTTTATTGCCATGTGATTTTTTTTTTTTTTTTCACTTGCTCAAGTCTTTAAGAAAGACATGTTTTGTTAGGGAGGAAGTAGAAAAGTAAAATGCCTACTGCAGATTTCCCATGTAACCGTGGCTTATTATTGGATTTGTACCTCAATTTCCCACTCATACGATGGGGTATAGAGGGGGAATGGACTTATTTTTTTCCTGAAGATGTAGGTTGAAAATTAATCTGTTAAACTGTGTGATGATATCTTGATAAGAGAAACAATCATGCATTATTATGACAACCTTGAAAGAGATAGTATATAGACATAACGGAGAATAAAATGCTGCTTTTTTTTCTAGCTGCAAGAAGACTCAGGTCCCAGATGTTGAAAATTATTGACCAACACAGTGTTATTACAATTAAATCTCATTAAATGCAATTAAAATGAAAAAAAGCCCAACAAACAAACCTCAAAAATATAAGCACTGGTGGATTATTTCAACCATTTGGCATTAAAAAGTCATTGACAAAATGTTTTTTCTAATATAACTTAAAAATAGAAAAGGATAAAGGAAAATAATAAAAAAAAAAACAAAAACAAAAAAGGAAAACTTCAGACAACCAACAACTTACTCTGAGCTATTTAGTCATTCTGAAAAATGAAGTTATTGCAGAATTTGTTGTCAGTTATGTATAACACAGAAATATGCACTATGGTGGATGCTGGAACTTCCAATATTCAAAATCATGCTGATCTGAAAGTAAAGAGAAAATACACTAAAATAATTGTCTTCAGCTTTTTGTTGAAATATTGTTTGAGCAGTATGCCTGTAAGATTATGATTAACAGTTATTTAAAGTATCTTCTAACAACCCAAATTTACATTCATATCAGAATTATTTATTTTGTTTAAAGTAGAGAAATCTCCCTATATATATATATATGGCTTTGTTTCCACTGTCTTTCATACTGAATCTGTGTGCTGCCAGACCAACCACAAATACATAGTTGATCTTCATCTGACATCAGAACATAATCACCTTTTTGTTCCACCAGCGCAGCGTACTGTCCCTTGCAG
>WAAD01010476.1:29704-43002 GCA_013389945.1 Fregata magnificens | reverse complement strand
GAGTCTCTGAACCAGAATGCTTTCTAGTGACCCAAAGAGTTTAAAACATTCTCCTAGGAGTTAATGCACTTCTAATCTAACCAGGGGCAAAAAAAACCCTTTAGAGAGTATATAGAACACTGGAAAATATAAAGACATATAAATATACACACACATACACATTTCACCTTATAATACCAATGGATTTAAAGGAATTAAATATTTTTTTAACCATAAAAAATGTTACTTTTCTTTTGTGTAAAGATGATCTTTATTATAGATGTTGATAGCTAGTGCAAATGTCTCACATGCTTCTAGCTCATTATAATATTTCTTATTTAAGGGCATGGGGAAGTAAGAAGCTAAATCAAATAGGCTTAATAATTTGCATCATGCTAGTACACTTTCTGAAGTATGCTGTTAAATATTAATGAATGTCATTCTCCTGAGATAAAGTTTAGATCCGTGTAATTTTTATGAGTTCATGTATATGCTTATACGCTCACAAATACCCACGTGTACCATATATAAAAAAAAACCTACAAAAAACCAAACCAACAGTCTAATTGCTTCCATCCTCCCATTTATTTCCTGCTGTAATTTATTGAGTCTCACTGATCTCACTATCTAAAAGATTTGGTTATAATTCTGTCACACAACTTTAGCTCCACTTACCTAAGTGGAGTTAGAAGGAAGTTGACGAATTCATACCTTCCCATATTCTAGTCTATTTCTGTATTGAACAATATAAAATGATACATGAATTCACATTATTATTGCTCTGATAACATGGCAATAATATTTGGACATAGACATGCTGAGCTTCTTTGCAATTCATTGTCAAAATCAACCGCCAAAGAGCAAAACTCTCTGAAGGAAAAGCTGAGATCACAGCTTTGCAACTGGGAGTTATCACAGATTTAGCTTAGTTGGGTCCACCTTGATCTAACCAAGCAAGGCCCTGGTTAAATAGGACATTCTGCTAAATACTTTGCTCTCTTTAACATCCTTAGAGGTACTACGTAAGACCAGCTACAAACTTTTCAGTTTCATAAATGTTAACTTGATCTTTAGCCTTCTTTCTGGTTTCTTCCAGGTTTAAGATGAGCATTTGGGGAGAAGAGTCAAAGACGAATGCTAGTGCCATCATTTAGAATTTTTATTTCTGATCCAGGACATTTGAAAGGAACAAAAACAGAGGCCTGGAAAAGAACCCATAAATATTTGAATCCAATCCTTTGTTATTGAAAGCGACTAAATTATACATTCTCTTCTAGAGATTTTCTAGTTCGTTTGATTCCAAATGGCTTTGAATGACAGAGAGCATGGACACAATGCAAGGTAGAAAGACAGAATCTAAAACATGAAATGTGGTGAAACATTTTTTACAAGTACTAGGTAAATCAAAGAATAGCTTTAAGAATATACTAAAATGAACTACGTGGAAGCAGCAGACATTGAAGTGAGGTTTGATTTTTCTTTGATAAATCAAACATGTATTACTTTCCTTTTCTACATTCACCTTGTACTAACTTATGTCAATGCTAAAGATGATAACTGAAACATTCAATACAATGTTAACTATTGTAAACTTATTTTCACAATTACCTATATTTAGGTACCTTGATATACTTTAATCCAGAAGTCATATAAAATGCATATACACTATTTTTTTCTTTGACTCAGTTCTAGACTGAACTCTTTAGCTCAAAAAACCTGAAAAACAGCTCTGCTAACTTGAAAATCCAATTGCTAACTTATTTCTGTTATTTTACTTCATCAAAAGTATAAGATAGGGGTAAGAGAAGGGTATTTACCAGAGGACAATATTTCAGCAGAAATATATATGGGTTTTTTTTTCAGTCACATGGGGAAAGCATTACAGAATATGTAGAAAGTGTGTATGGATAATGCTAGAGGGAATGTGATAATGGTAAGTAATGCATGTAAAAGATTACAAGGAAAAGAGAATAAATAGAAGTGGTGTAGCTGAGGGGCTGTAGAAGAAGTAATGAACTTCTCACTTCCACATCTAGAACTGACTACAGAATGAGATCAAACTGGTTTAGTCAATCACAGGATATAAATATTAGATTAAGGTTAATTCTAATCTGCTTAAAAACAGGTAACAAATTAACTAAATCAACTTATTTGTAGTAATGCAGCTTCATTTTGGAGATAACAAAAGAAATGCTTTTTCCCTGGAGTGGTGGTGTCTGGCATTCTTCTGAACTTGTGTTCATGCTGAGATTCTTATTTGCAAGTATAAAAAGACTATCACTTCTTCACAACATCTGAAGCTAGTATGAATTTTAGTTCTAGTACTGGCCACCTATTTAATATTTAGTTAACTATTTAATGAAGTGGTAACATATTAGACCTCCGAATATCATGAAAGTTATTTCTTCTCTTCAGTTTTAATTTTTTTTTGCCTTTTCCATCTGATATTCAGTATCTGCTGTATTTTCTGATTCATATTTTCAGTCAAGTTCTTTAAAAGTAATTTGGACACTTTTTTTAAACTCTCTTCCCCCCCCCCAGCAACTCATTCATAGAACTCTTTTGTTTCTCAGCCAATTCCGGGGAGCAATGGTTTCCTTCCTTCCCACACACTTAACGAAGAAAAAAAAATGTAGGATTGCAAAGACAAAACAGGAATGACTCCTCCTATGCAGTTTTGTTTACTGACACACAAAGACCAGCACAAGTGCCATTGGTAAAATTATATTCATGTTTCTTTTTAATTATTTTAAAATTATTGCTAGATAACAGTGACAGCTTTGTTTTTTTCTCTGCATACTTAACAAACTCAGGTGAAAGCACTTTTGTATGAAATCTAGTATGATGAGGATGAACAATTTATGTAGTAGTCCTCTGTTTCTTGTTTTTCAACACTTGCTGAATGAAACTGAGGCATTTGGATGGAAAAATTTGGCAGCCATTTTTTCATAATTTCCCTTAGACAAAAAAGAGGGAAACTCTCAGAATAGTAGCATAGCTACTGTAGTTTTATGTGCACTTTGTGAGTTTGTAATGTTTTGAAGAGGAGAAAGAGGAAACAATCTGCCTAACTACCTTCTCGGTAATATTTTAATGAATTACATTAGACATAAGTGAAATAGTACAGTTTTATCCCATCTTCCGCTTATCACCATAATCACACCACTACATAAAGACAGAGGCCTGATACATTTTCCAAATAATGTCTTACTGGAGCCATGCAGCCCCAGCAGATTCATTGTGACTCAGTTTTATCACATAAAGTAGAAAATGCAAGAGAATAATAAGAATGCCGCAACAAGAATTCCTGTATTTTGGAGGGTAAGGAAAGCAAGTGAGACAATTCCCAAGGACACACACCAGAATTAACAGACTTGTTTTGCAAAGTGAGCTTTCTGCTGCAAGGCAAGTCCTTATTTCTTGTTCTTTTCAGTCCTGGCAATTGACCTAAAGCGGTGTATAAGGTTTACATTTCAGTGGTATCTACTGGAGGTCATACCATTCAGCTTCAATCTGTGGACTGCCAATACCCCTCCAAGTCTGACCATTTCCTTGATTTTCACTGTTACATGTACTAGAAACACAAGTACTATGAAATCCAGTAGAAGCCATAGAGCTAAGGTTTAATATAGTCACTGGAAAATACAGAAGCAAAAAATAGTCATGTATGCTAAAGGCAACTATACTGTTGCCTATTTCTATTCCATGATCATTGGCCACAGTAGAATTTCAGAGGAAAATACGGTCTCAGAATCAGGGTCCAGACACACACCCCCCAATACCTTTTCCTCCCTTTTTCTTGCCATAACATCTCCATGAATGAAAAAAATGTATTGTCAGTTTTCCTACAGACATTTCAATTTCATACTTCAGTTTGATCTTCCTCTTCTGTATTTTTCTGGTGCCCTTCAACTATATTACCAGAATTTGATGCATCAGCAATTATCAGTGTGAAAATCTAGCATGAAATATCATGCTACAGAGAAGATAAAAAGATATTGCAATAGAAAATACCCTCACATTGTTCATGTCCAAGGTAGGACAGAAAATAAATACAAATTTATGTAATTTATTATTTATTTAATTGCTATTTATAGTTTTTAGTAAGTAAATGCAATTTATTCATTAACATTTGAACTAAAGTGATAATTCAGCCAACTATGAATACATTTCACAGAAAACCTTTCTTTTCTCTTTAGAAAGGTATAATTCAAGAAAAACTTTAATAACTGAATATTATTGATACCACTTTAAAATTAAAATATTTATATATTTTTGTTTTTCTTCTTTCCCAGTCTACTTGAAAAACTGAGCATCTCAAAGTAGAAGAGTAACAGTGAGAAAAAGAGCAGTTAACAGCCAGGTAAGCACATTTTAAGCAAAATATTTTTTATGTAGATTACAGAGAAAAAATGAATGGTTAACAATTTAGTATTACCTGAGGCATCTTTTAACACATTGTCAAAAGCTCATAAGAGAAGACAAGTAAAGGTGTTTATTTGCGTACAGTAGAATATATGCTTATCTCTTCAAGCACAGATTTATAGCAAAGAAGCCCTCAGGACTGGACTGTATTAAACTTATCTTCTTGAGTTGCTTTCTCTTTTATTTTCTCACCCAAGAGTGTGATAAAAATTATAATAAGATAGTTAATAGATAAAATAAGGATGATAATAACAAAGATAATAAGATAGAAGTGTTACAACTTGGTGCTACAAACTCATTACAATCAGAAACAAAGTAATTGGATTACAAAAATATATCACTGGACTGTTCTTGATTTTAGAATATATTTGTAGACCTACACCAATAGACTTCAATTTCAAGAATCTTAAATTAAATATAATGTTTGCTGATGAATATAAAAAACCCCAACCACTTATTTAATATATATACATTTATTTTTTTAAGCTTTAAAAAAAATGTTATTAATTTGATTATTTTGGGAAAACACATCCGTTTTTATATGAAACCACCAACTGGACATCAGCCCATATATTTAGTCTTTTGAGAAGACCATTTTTTCAAAAAGAAGCCCTTCAGGTCATTATCTTCACTGTCTTATACATTAACGGGTACCATTTTGATATGTGTTACCTTCTCAGACTTTATCCATGTCGGAGTCCAATAGTCTTTGACCAGGTTCTTTTAGATATTCCCTGCAAGGAGGGTTTAAATTTTAATTCCAAATTCACTTATCTGAAGATATTTGATGTCACTTGGGCAATATAATGAAATCACAACACAGCACAGTATAGTAATTGCCATATACAGTTGGATGACAATACAAACATTATTCCCATTACTGATCTCTGTATTCTCACTGTCACAACATTGGGTGTCCCCAGTCATCAGGAAGGAATCATAAAATAATAGAATCATAGAATAGTTTGGGTTGGAAGGAGCAATTAAAGGTCATCTAGTCCAACACCCCTGCAATGAGCAGGGACATCTTCAACTAGATCAGGTTGCTCAGAACCCCATCCAACCTGGCCTTAAATGTTTCCAGGGATGGGGATCTACCACCCTTCTGGGCAATCTGTTCCAGTGTTTCATCACCATAATTGTAAAAATTTTCTTCCTTATATCTAGCCTGAATCTACCCTCTTTTTTAAAACCATTACCCCTTGTCCTATCACAACAGTCTAAAAGTCTGTCCCCATCTTTCTTATAAGCCCCCTTTAAGTACTGAAATGCTGCAGTAAGATGTCTCCAGAACCTTCTCTTCTCCAGTCTGAACAACCTCAACTCTCTCAGCCTTTCCTCATAGGACAGGTTTTCCAAACTTCTGATCATTTTTGTGGCCCTCCTCTGGACCAACTCCAACAGGTCCATGTCTTTCCTGTGCTGAGGACCACAGAGCTGGATGCAGTACTGCAGGTGGGGTCTCACCAGAGCAGACAGGCAGAATCACCTCCCTCAATCTGCTGGCCTCGCTTCTTTTGATGCAGCCCAGGATACAGTTGACATTCTGGGCTGCAAGCGCACATTGCTGGGTCATGTCCAGCTTTTCATCCACCAGTACCCCCAAGTCCTTCTCTGCAGGGCTGCTCTCAAGCCCTTCATCCCCCAGTCTGTTTTGATATTGGGGATTGCCTGGACCCAGGTGCAGGACCTTGCACTTGGCCTTGTTGAACATCATGAAGGAGGTTGCACTAGATGGTCTTTAAAGGCCCTTTCCAACCCAAACCATTCTATGATTCTATGATTTTAGATGTCAGTCTTAGGATAAATCCCACCCTTCAAAGCCTTATTTCTTTCCATGCAATACACTGGAAACCAAGAGTGACTAGCTCAGCTGAAGAGATATACATTAGATTAAATGAGTTCCATCTGTGATGTTACAAAGTCATTAGATACTATTTTTTGGTAATGGCCAAAAGTCATTTTTTGAATGTTTCATTAGAGCTTGCAGGTTTTGCCTCAATGTGTTGAAAAGGGCCTTAAAGCATATACATATATGAACAACTGTGGTGGACGCCAGGTGCCACCAAGCCTCTCTATCACTCCCCTCCTCAGCAAGACAGGGGGAGAAAATGAGATGGAAAAAAAACCTCGTGCGTCAAGACAAAGGCAGTTTAATACAAGAAAATGTGTATGGAAACAAATGGAAAGGAAAACAAAGACGCCACTCCCCACCTCTCACCAGCAGCGACGCCCAGCCACCTCCCGGGAAGCAGGGCCCCAGCACGTGCAGCGGCTACTCCTGAAGACAAACGTCACAAACCACGAATGCCCCCCACCCTCCTCCTTTCTCCCAGCTTCTATCCCTGAGCAGACGTCACACAGTACGGAATAGCCCTGGTCAGCCTGGGTCGGCTGTCCTGGCCACCCCTCTCCCAAGATCCTGCCCACCCCCAGCCCATGGAGGTGGGGGGAGAAATGCTGGAGAGAAAGCCTGGATGCTGTGCAAGCACTGCTCAGCAGCAGCCAAAACACTGGTATCACCTCCAGCCACCAACACAAAGCACAGCAGGCTGCCACGGGGAGAACCAACGCCACCTCAGCCAGACCCAGTACAACAACTTAAATGGTTGCAGGGTTTTTTTAAATTTAAGAATCCAGCATGTACAGTGTCATCTAATTAATTTCACAAAAGATACAATTAGATTAAAATAAGTCTGCTCTGAAGTTTTCTGTCCTTTGATTTTCTTGAAAATATACATTCAAACTTTCCCCACACAACAAAGTCACACTCACTAACCTTTAATTGTGTGCTTTGAAACCTTAATGAAAATAAGAAGAAATATCACACTTACATTACATGAGCAAGATTTTATTTTACTGGGAAGTGAAACAGGGAAAAAAAATCATCTATTCAAAAAGAGAAATTATTTGGCTAATGCTTTGTAAACAACTGCAAATTCACATAAATAAAAGGCCTGAAAAATTTCACTGAAGTGGCAAATGCAGGGAAAATTTGAGTATAATGAAGCCATAGCTTCCGAACTGCTATAAAGCATCACTTGCTAAAATTTCTTCAGTTCTGAAATTGGAGTGTATCTGTTCTTTGACTTTTGAAGAGCTATTGTAGAATGCAAGTGATCTAGGCAAAGCGTCAATGCACTACATCATATCAATGTATTAACTACAGGGTACGTGTCACATAACACTGGTAGTTTCAGTACAGAGTCTTTGTGTTCAAAGGGTGGGCAGAAAGACTGCTGCAAGACATAGAACTATTAATATGATCTTATTTCCATAAGCTTGTCTTCAAACGTACGCAGTCATTATTATATAATTTCCTTGAACAATGCTTTAAGTAGGAAAGACTCAGTAATAATACGATAGTTTTATCCAGAAGCCTACAATGAAACAAAGCGGTGTATATTTGTTCCTGAATTTCTCACACCATATAATGAATAGCAGCAATTATAGGAAAGAACAATATTAGTTTTACAGTTATTATCTTAAAGTACTAAGAATAAAATCCCATATTTCACTAGATAGTCCAATCACCGCCAAAATATGTGAGGAAAATTTTATGATCTCTGTATTTCACACTGACTGCATAAATAGAATTTGGCAGAGCCAAGCATTGTATTGGGTTTGCGTGGCAAGGTTTTGGTAGTGGGGGGGGCTTCAGGGGTGACTTCTGTGAGAAGTTGCTAGAAGCTTCCCCTATGTCCAATAGAGCCAGTGCCAGCCGGCTCCAAGACAGACCCACTGCTGGCCAAGGCCGAGCCAATCAGTGATGGTGGTAGCACGTCTGTGATAACATATTAAAAAAGGGGGAGAAAAACCTGCGCAACTGCAGCCAGAGAGAGGAGTAAGAATATGTGAGAGGAACAACCCTGCAGACACCAAGGTCAGGGAAGAAGGAGGGGGAGGAGGTGCTCCAGGCGCCGGAGCAGAGATTCCCCTGCAGCCCGTGGTGAAGACCATGGTGAGGCAGGCTGTCCCCCTGCAGCCCATGGAGGTTAATGGTGGGGCAGATATCCACCTGCAGCCCGTGGACGACCCCACACCAGAGCAGCGGATGCCCGAAGGAGGCTGTGACCCCATGGAGAGCATGCACTGGAGCAGGCTCCTGCCAGGACCTGTGTACCTGTGGTGACAGCAGTCCACGGTGGAGCAGATTTGCTGGCAGGACTTGTGACCCTGTGTGGGGGACCCACGCTGGAGCAGTCTATTCCTGAAAGACTGTCTCCCATGGGAGGGACCTCATGCTGGAGCAGGGGAAGAGTGTGAGGAGTTCTCCCCCTGAGGAGGAAGGAGCGGCAGAGACAATGTGTGATGAACTGACCACAACCCCCATTCCCTGTACCCCTGCGCCACTGGTGGGGAGGAGGTAGAGAATTTGGGAGTAAAGTTGAGCCTGGGAAGAAGGTAGGGGTGGGAGAAAGGTAATAAGTTAAGCTAATTTCCCCAAGTAGAGTCTGTTTTGCCTGTGATGGTAACTGCTGAGTGATCTCTCCCTGTCCTTATCTCGACCCACGAGCCTTTCATTATATTATCTCTCCCCTGTCCAGCTGAGGAGGGGGAGTGATAGAGCAGCTTTGGTGAGCACCTGGCGTCCAGCCAGGGTCAACCCACCACAGTCATTTATATCTCTTTATTACCGGATAGCAGAAGGTTTTGAGAATATGGGGCTAGTGATGGATATTATTATAGCAGATGTTTTATTCTCTTTTACTGTAGTAAGTATACTTCAGATTAGTTCCACTGTAGTTTATTAAAGTAGGGGAAAGAGATTATTAATAGGAGAACAAGACACACAACTTGCTTACTCTTGTTTTGTGGAAGAAGCCACATTTATACAGAAATGGAGACTGTTTAGGTAGAATCAGAGTTCCTTTATTTATAACTTTAGATCTTATTATGCTGTGTAATTCATTTAAACTGATGCAAAATTTACTTAAATACTGGACAATTATTTAAATGGAATATTTCTATTGCAAATTAGATTTCCACTAAGTATATTACACAAATATTTCTCTCAAAGGGTAAAATGTACCTAAATGCAGAAAGCCCAACTAAATTAGCGGATTAAGTGAGACTAAAATACTGTAAAAATACTTTTGATAGTTCTTCCAATGGGGTGAACTACACTCAAAGTGAACAGATTTAACTGAATGGAAACCAGAATATTTGATATGTTTGCACACTTCTGTGTTGTTTTTCCAGGTAGTTGAACTATAATAACAATATTCAATTGATATACTTCACTTCTAGATTCAAAGTTCAAAATAACCCAGCTACTTACAGACATGTTCTTATGTGCAGAGGTTGCTAGGGTCCAAATTCAGCCTAAATCACTGTCTGTAGCATGTCTGGCAGCATAGAAGCAGCCAATAGGATACCA
Organism: Fregata magnificens; assembly: GCA_013389945.1. NCBI lineage: Eukaryota > Metazoa > Chordata > Aves > Suliformes > Fregatidae > Fregata > Fregata magnificens. The sequence continues at coordinate 33,218 of WAAD01010476.1, read as the reverse complement.
TAGTCCCAGGGCCAGCTTATTTTGGCACTTGAGATTTTTGGGATAAAAAAAAAATTTCACTGGTTTGCATTGCCACATATTCATCAGCTCTGAAAATGAACATGGATTTTGTGGAATACGCACCCTTGCAGCAAAAGCGGCCAGCAGCTTTCTGAGCTGCATTAGGAGGAGTGTTGTCAGCAGGTCAAGGGAAGTGATCCTTCCCCTCTACTCTGACCTGGTGAGAGACATCTGGAGTTCTGGGTCTAATCCTGGACACTCCAGTATAAGGGAGACATGGACATTCTGGAGCAAGTCCAGCAAAGGGCCATGAAGATGAATAAGGGTTTGGAACATCCCTCCTATGGGGAAAGGCTGAGAGAGCTGGGACTGTCCAGCCTGGAGTATAGAAGGCTCAGGGAGGATATAATCAATCTGTATAAATACCTTATGGGAGGTAGTAAAGGAGACAGTGCCCAATCCTCCAGAGTAGTGGTCACTGAGAGGACAAGTGGCAATGGACCCAATCTGAAATACAGGAAATTCCACTTAAGCATAACAAACCCCATTTTTTACTCTGAGTGTGGTCGAACAGGAGTCTCAGTACTTGGAGATATTTGAAACCTGACTGGTCATGGTCCTGGGTGACCTGTTTTAGCTGACCCTGCTTTGAGCAGGGCAGTTGGACTAGATGATCTCCAGACACTCCATCCAACTGCAACTATTATGTGTGATTCTGTGATTGCCGTATTGACTTTAGCAGTGCCAATATAAGAGGGCTAAAACATAAATGGCACAAGGCCCTATCTGCAGCATCTATTTGTAGTATTTCTGCTTGATCTTAAAATACTTCAAGTTGTCAACCTTTCCACTACAACTTTCAATTTACAGTCTGTCAATGAGATCATCTAAGATAGAAATGAGAATCAGGTATCCTACTCTGCTGACAGTCAAAGGGAGTGAGGTGCCAAACAAAGCTTTCTGTCCTTTAAAATGGATTAAATGAATAATTAAATGTCTACCAAATTATATTCCTGAAAGTAAAAGCAATAGCTCAAAAAAAAAAAAAATTAAATGCGTTCATTTTAACAGTGTTGTATATTCACAGATAGGACGCTAAGTTTTAAGAGATTCCTCCAAGTCCCCAATTCTGTTTTCATTTATTTGAACAAATTGGAGCACTTGGAACATATAATCAATACTACTTCAGAAAATTCAAGTTAATACCATGAGAATGTTATAGTTAGAAAGGTCTATAGTTGTTCTCAGATTATTCAACATCCACCTAATTTTAGCAGATTGTATCTGGAGAATGTAAATCCAGCGTGTACTGCTTACTTCATTCATGTTGGTTAGCTTTTTTTTACACACAGCCTGAACTACACACTTGGTAGCAAGATGGAAAGGGTCTTTTCACTTTTTTGTGAAAATATTTCTGTAACAGAAATTCATGCATTTGAGATAAAAATGAAGAGTCACAATAACTTTCGTTTCCTCTGCAAAACTCATTATGTGTGGTAACTATTCTAAAAAAAAAGCAGTTTGAGTCATGTTATTTTCTGATTTTGTTATTAAATTGACTATAGTGGTGTCATTCGAGTAGACTGCATATTTTTTCCACCCCCTTGGTAAAAACGGTTGGCTAGAAACCTAGAAACAAGACATGCTGCAGTGTCTAGAAATCAGTTATGGATTTAGAGAAGGGAAGTTCTTCAAAGAAAAGTAACCTCTCCATGTCCCTGTCAGTGCAAGTCTCTCTTTGTGGACAGTGAAGCAGTCATGAACTCACAGTTACATTCCCCTATGCCTACCACCTCCCTACTCACAGCACATCTTGGTCAAGCCTTGCTAAAACATTGATTTTTTTAAAATAAACTTATTGTGCAGTAAAAGAGATTCACAGAGTAATCTCTCCTGTAAAGTGGCATTTAAACAAAACATAAAAGATTCTTCAAATATTTTTGCTACCTTTATCATTAGACAGTGGCTTCTGTCTTTTCTGAAGGTTATTCAAAAAGCAAATGCAAAAACATTGCATCAACCTTTTTCTTTTTGTCTTCTCCCTGTCTTTTTTTTTCTTCATCTTATACCTTACATATAATAAAACTCACAAAATTTTGGTAGCGCTAGCCCTGCTATAACTGCTTTCTTGTTGTAATTCCATTTTGAAGACATACACATTCCTACTCCAGCATGCCCTAGCAGCAAATACATTTCTTGTATTTTTACTTGGTGTAATCAGTTAAACTTGTCAGTTTACCAAGTCCCGTTTCTTATCTGTATCTTATGATAAATTGCACTATAAATTGATGTCACAAGCCACTTAGTGAACTTAGATAACATTAGGTCCTATTTTTATTTACTTGTTTTCTTGTGTGGCTAATATATTATCATTAAAAGTTTCAAAATATGAGTTAAGAAGAGTTTAAAACAATGGAGTTGGCTCTTTTCTTTGTTTTGAGGGGTTTTTTTAACTTATATTTTCATACCTGATCCCTAAAGAACACTCTTCAGAATCATTAACAGCAAATATATGTTTACAGCTAGTTTAAATCAATTGCTAATTAACTCCACAAGGCAGAAATGGATTTCTGTTTAGCACTGAGTTTGCGCTTTTCCTTTATCCTTGACACTCACAGGTGTGAGGTTCAAACTACATTAGCATCTGCTCTGTAACTACCTGATCCAAACCCCATTGAAATCAACATAAATTTATTGGGAAAATTTGATGGGAAAATCTTCACAAAAATCCTACAATCTTAGAAAAATTTAGGTTAGACAGGACTGCTGGAAATCTGATCTGACACCACTCTCAAATTAGGGCCAACTTTGAGGTTAGATCAGGTTGCCAAAGGTCCAGTCCCATTTTAGTACCTCTGCAATCCCTTTGGTGCACCTCTTCCAGTGCTTCACCACGGTCATTGATTTTTTTCCCCCTTTTTATCTGATTGGAGCATTTCTTCCTGCAAGTTGTGTCCAATGTCTCTTCTTTCATTGCACAACACAACCAAGAGTCTAGCTCCATTTTCTCTAAAGCTACACCACAGGTAATTGAAGAGATCAATTAGAGTCTGCCTTTACCTTCTTTTCTTCAAGATGAATGAACTCAGGTCTCCCAACCCTACTTGTATATTGCATAACATATATAATAATGTAGCCATAAAAATTAATATATATATCACAATTCTTTTCTTGTTCTAATAATTAAAAACAGGGCAAACACAAAACAATCCATTGTTGATTACTTTATTATTACTCAGCTTAAATGTAGTTATTATTAGGGCAACATAATGATTCCTATTAAAAGTTTATAGCTGATTACTGTGCACAATCTTGCTATCATTTTTTATGCAAAGCCCTCATTACTTTCAGCAGGAATTCTGCAAGCAAGTATGATCACAGGTCAATTGAAATGGTCAAGTTTATTCAGATTATGCATTTCCTGGCTTATTCTTTTTTGGAATGAATAAGATTCAAAGTAGAGATAATAAAACAAATACAAACTGAGGAGTTTTTGTGGTAGTGATTTTTTTTT
>WAAD01010476.1:2420-24104 GCA_013389945.1 Fregata magnificens | reverse complement strand
GGAATTAGCATAAGATCAGAAGGCATCATCCAGAAGAATTTCCTCTGGAGACTACCTCCCTTTCCAAAAAGTTATGTCACTGTTCAGTGGGATTCTAGCAGGAATAAGTGATTGTTCTTCATGCTTTCTCATAGCAGCTATTTCACTTGTGTGTCTGTTCTAAAGGCCAAAAAAAGTCTTGTTAATTAGCAGGAAGGAAAATGGCCTTTGTTACAAATGTTGCAAGGTAGAAGGCTTACAATGAAGTAGAAATGCTACTCCTTTTCCATAAACAAAACAATAGTCATAAAATTATGAATTATCTAATAACAGCAAAATAATTAACTACTTTCTACAAGTTTCTATATTGGTAAGAGTAAAATGCCACTCCTGGAAGCATTACTTGTGAAATTCATGCCCTTCTGAGATGAGATATTATCATGAAACAAAAATTTCAGTCATGAGGTTGAAAACCTCACTGGCATTATCTCCCCCAAACCCTCAGGCCTCAAAATGAATGACATTGAGAAAAAAATGTGCTATATAAGCACATAACATATAACATACAAGTTTGCTTTTAGTACACATTGTAGCTTAGAAAAATCTACCTTAATATCAGCGATATGTATACTTTTGTGGAAGACCCAATGTCTCTGAAGTATTTTATTTCCATTAAAACATTCCACTTTTTAAGGATCTGTTTTCAAATATCTTCTTGAAATTGGAGCCAGAAGCATTACTACTACATTTACAACTGATAGAATAACAGTTTTGGTTTTTTTACTCAAAGAGAAATAACACTCCAGTTTTTCAAACAGAAATCTACTAGTACTGATATATTTGCCAGCTAGGATTTCCTACAGCTGAAAATGTAAACGGTTGTTGGAACTCAGTACTAGTGAGCAGCTAACTACTTAAAATTTCATTTAGCTATAGAGATTTGACGTTATTTCAAAAACAAGACCTAACTTTTACAGAATTAACATATCCTTAGATACGAGCAAGAAAGAAAAAAAGAATAAAGGCAAGGAATAAATTACAAGAGTAAAGGCTCTATACACTGTAGGAAAGATGATTAGTTGTCTCATGTTTTATCCTGGTATTCTACATTGTACTTGGCAGCTTTAAGGACATATTATTCACAAAAAGCTATGGTAGATCACAAGTTCTTGCTCCAGTATGGGCCAATCTATTTATCAGGCAGTTAAGAGAGCTAAAGAAATCTCAGGTGTTGATGGCATTGATAAAAATGAGCTCGATCAAATAACTGTTGGAAACTGTGACATATTTGTACACTGATTTTGACGAGAGCATTATAAGAGCTTCTGACAAATATCTTGCTCATCATTCATTGGGGAACATACACTTTGTACCAGAACAATTTTAATTTCTTTCAACAATTGCACCTCATAAAATGTGGTAGAGGAAAGATCAGTCAATGGGATTAACCAGGATTTAAAAGAAACAGTTGTAATTCTCTATTTCTGCCACAAAAACTGGTCAAATTTTAGTCTCAGTGGCAGTTGTCAGACCAGTAGTGCTTCTGAGCCCAGCCATATCCCAGCCCCACGTAAGCTGCTCCATCACCTGCAAAGCCCCTGTTTTCTGGAGGAGGAAAACACTTCTAGGCTGAAAGGACCTGGGGCTGGAGTGCCCCAGTCTGCATCTGACCTGGACAAATCAAGGCATAGCATTTTGGGAAACACTGTTGTATGTTCTCACCTCTCAAACAAGAAGCATCATTATTGCCCTAATTTTCTATAAATAGAACAAATAATGCTGATCAGTACTTCATCAAAATATTGTGAGGAGAAATACAGTGAGGTTTCATGCAACTTTTATACTAAAAATACCAGCTGTGTAAGCTGTAACAGGTGGATGCAAGTTCACTGTAGGGAGCTTATTACCTCCATGTTAGCACTATGGCAATAGGCCTTTTAGTAAAGACCTGGCTTAAACATAGAGACAACAAGCTCATCTGCAAAAGACTGTTTGTTGATCCCTAGAACATGCACCTTTAAGAAATGTCTCTCACACATGGATACCTACTAATATGGGTGTCCTGATAGCTATGAGTATAAATAGTGTTATAAGTTGACTAGTTATAATATCTGCATGGTAGTAAGGTGTATTATTTCTTGTTTCTGCTTCTAGGTATATATACATAAATCCTGACAGTGCTGAGCTGGTCAGCACCAAAACCAAGTTATGATTTTAAGTGTAACTCAGCTAACATAGTAAATATGATCAGACCACACCAAAATATTCATGAAGAGCTGCACAGTGTACTCACATGAGCTATGGGAGGTCCAAATTCAAAATCTACAACTCCAAAAATACCCTAGGCAGAAAACTAACAGGAATTTTGCATTAATGAATACCAAATCTTTCCTATTGGAAGTACATGCAATTTAGTATAAAAACGCACACACAAAAAAATCCCAACAGAAAATGGAATTATATTTCTGACTTCTACCAAAATACATGAGTTCTCTAAATTCTGGATGATATGTAGATTCATAGTTCAGATATTACAGAATGTAGTTGTGATGGTTAACATTTCCTCAGGAAGAGGAAGACCCAGGTTCCCTCTGGACACCTGAGTAAGCATGAACAGGGCATCTCCTTCTCAGCTGCAAACTGAAAGCTGAAAGAAGGCCTGAAAGCCTCAATCCAACAGAAAGTTTACAGTTCTGAATTTCAGCTTGAAGGAAGTTCTTAAACTTCTGCTACGGATGGTCTGCAGTTCCAGTCCAGTTCACATTATTATTTCTTCCTTAGACAACTACTCAGGTCTGAGATGTTGTTCACAGGTTTAACAATAGTCAACAATAGTTTACTATCAATAGTTGAACATGATAGGCATGGATGCAGGTGTAAGGAATGAAGTGGAGCTTCCTCATTATTGCTTGATCTTTCTGTTTCCATTGTTTTAGTTTAAGCCTGGGGCCTTGCTTGCTGGTGAGCTCCCAGTACCCCCAGTACAATCTCACTGCCTGCACACAATACTAGCACGCCAAACCTTGACTAACCTCCTCCACAAATTGTACAGGATTGCTCAGCCTCTGCGATACAGTATACAGCATTTCACCTGGATTCTGTTTGTAGAAGAAAACCCAAGTGGCTTGGCCATATGCACACGGCAATGATTGAGTTAGGCAGTTACTTGAGCCATCTTACTTAAAATAGAATTTCCCTAATCGATAAAGACAGAGATATGCACCTCTAGTGGGCAATTTGGCCCAATAAACTCCTGACTCACCTTGCAAAGGTCTGAAATCACCCTCCACTGACCATTAGAAGAGTCCTAAAGAGACTATGTTCCTAACCAAGTCATTTCAATTAAATGCCTAAAATTAGGTGGTTGAAATCTAGTCCAAAATCTGAGTAGAGCTGGGAGTCAAAAGTATCTTTGTCCCAGTCCACCTCTGTAATCACAACACCTTTCTAAAGTAGGAAATGTCTGCTCAGGTGGCAAAGTTTACATAGCAGTAAAATTGATAGTAAGAAATATTCCAAGTGTACCTGGGTTGTGATGAAAGTGCAAGGTTTTAGTATTAATTTAGCAAATAAAGCTGCTTATTTTCTAGTTAAATTAGGGGAGAGAAATAGCCAAAGACTTTGAAAGTGTGCTCTTTATTATAAAAATATCTTAGCCCATAAAGTCTGTCCATCTTAAAGAAATTGGATTTACTTTATTGAAATTCCCAAATAAAGATTGCTTTTTTCCTGCACTGACTGAAATAATTTCTGCTTGGTATTTTTTGCTGCATTTATTTTCCTCACAACTACTGGGATGATGACAACTCACTTGTCACACTGCCGAATGATTATAATCAACTGATAATTGAGGCTTTGTGCTAGTTAGCCTTTGCAAATTCAATTTCTTTAGCTAGAATGGTATCATTACAGACAGATTTATAAATCAGTATTACATGCTAATTACCAATATCAGAAGATAATAGCTAAAATACTGTCCTGAATAAACTGAATGTTAAACAGGCACAGAATGCATAAATAAATTGCTCTGTTCTTCCCTTTGTCTCAATTTTTGAGAAAATACTTATAGGCTATTCAGTCACATTGTATAATTCCTACATTCAACCAAGTTGTGTGTTTTGGTTTTGTTGTGTTTTGTTTTTACAAATCTTGGGGTGTTTTTGACATGTTAAAAGGAGAGAGATTTTAGAGGAGCACTCAATGGTGCTGTGTAAAGACGGGAAGTTCTTAGATTGTTTGTTTCTGCTTTCTCACAGAAGGTAATCACTGGCACCTAATCTTGATTGCAATCACATTTTAATGACATTCCTTATCCTTCCTAATCTTTTGGTTTATAATTCTCCAACCTTCTAGTGAATTTAAAAAGAGAGAGAGAAGGAAAGAGACTCAGTTTGGATGCGTGGTAATTGGCAAAAGGCGAAAGGGAGAGTTAATTATCTCAGATTATTAACACAGACATGCTACATCTGGTAGTGACTGAGTCTGTTTGTCCAGAAATACCTATCAAATAAATAATTAAAATCAAGTGTTGGCAGATGTGGATCTTTCCTCTCATGATTGCTTTCTTTTGATGTACAAGATTTGATAAAGTCTTTCCATTTAATTTCTGGTGACTTTTTTTTAACAATATCTTGGGTGTTCAAAAGGTTGTATGCACAATATGTGGAAAAATTCCTAGGAAAATTAGACATCTGTATGTGTTTATTTAGACTTTCCCACTTGTACTGGCTTAAGCACTGCTAAAATGATGGAGAAAGTAAAAACAATCTGTATTTTTACTGTGCACTTACAGCCCTGAAGGAAAACCTGCTGGGATTGGCTGCAGAAAGCTTCATCTCAGAAGAAGAATGTGCCTCCTAACAGTTGCTTGTTCTATATGCATGATCAAGCAACAGTCAATGGTTTCCTGTGCCTCATTAGCTGTGGTGACAGGAAAACGTATGATTCTCCCAAAATACCTGCCCTTCCTCCAAACTAAGGTAACACTGCATGGAGGAAACACTGAGAAACTTGAATTTCATAGAATTTTTCTTTTTTTTCATAGAGCATACCAGGAAACAGCAAAAATTCAACCAATTAACATAAATTATTGTCAAATTCTTAACAAGAATTTAAATTGCATTATAGTAAGCTTGAGCTTTTGATATGCATATTGGTACCTCCTCATCAAATGCAAAGAAGGAATTATTTCAGTTGGGTCGATGATAATTTTTAAATTTTATTTGGTTACAAAAATATGACACAACCTTTTAAAAAAATGTGCTGATGGTGGAGATTCTCAAATGCTGCAGTATAACTGGGTATGCATGTGGACCAGGATTTCCTTAAATACCTTGTTTAATGTTCTGTATTTTAAACTGTGCAGGCAAAGGCAGGATTGAAACTTCTTGGTTTTCTGTTGAAGCAGTGGGGACTATGATGTTAGAAGGAGAATCAGCAGATACATTTAAGGTTCGTAATTTTTTTGCTGAGTTGTTTGTGTAGTTGTAATCAAGTTACTCTTTCTCCCCATAGCTTTGGTACCATTTCTACCATTTCTCTGTTTTCACCATTCCTGCTAAGATTCATATAATCCTGAAGAACGTGTTTAAAATGAGTGAGTTGGTGTGTACCTTGAAAGATCCTCTCTATTGACTGTAAAGGAAAACCTTTTGATTCAGATGTGACAGCTATGCTAAATTCTGCCCAGGAGGTTTGAGTCCTTGCCCCTAAACTAATATTTTCCATTTTAAACACTTCTTTCTCCTATGCATCACAAAATGAAATATGAAAGTATGGTAATACAGCGACCATAAATGTTATAACAGTCTAATGCAGCACAATTTTTCATAATTGTGAAAGATACACTTACTTCTAACCTTGAAAGTTTCTGAGATAACAGACTTGAAGTACTGGCAACCTCAAGAATGCTATAAGTTGCAATGGTTCCCCCCAGGAAACATACAGCTGGCAACCAATGTATCTAGTTCACAGGTGAAGTATCACAACAAATTAGTCCCCCAAAATTCTTTCTAAAAATGCTATAGGGTGTATTTACACTGATTTTTTTCATTAGAAATGGGTCCTACACAGAAGAGATAATAATACGGTGTGGTTGGATTTTGTTGGTATTTACTCCGAATAAACTGTGTAATACATGCACTTTCCACTCACTCTTTCAGTTTATCATTTGGAATTCTGTGTTACATCCTAATAATGCTTCTCCTAAGTAATTATGATTCCTACCTTTATTTTTCTTTATATATATGGTGGGGGTTTTTCCCCCACATATATATTAGTATACACATTTATATAAAACCATAAATTATTCTGGCAAGGTAGATTGAGTCCTTCAGTCCAATATATGTTAAACCTCACTTTGGAGTTAAACAACAAAATAGATGTGCATGTATTTTTGAAAAGGTTGACAACCTAGAATTTCTCATTCAGTGGGGTTATAGCTGTCTGGTTCTTTAGAAAGTCAATTAGCTGCCTTAATTAAGTGCCTTAATAGAGCCCTAGAAGCCTAATATTAAGAGGCCATTTAAAAATTCTTGGCTATATGTTTAGGAAAAACCTTACACCATAATGTTCGTTACATATGTACCAGGGTCTTTTTGTTTCATGTACCTAGTCTGTAAATACTCAGTAAATGAATATGTTAGATATTTTGTGAGAAATAATATGCATATTGTATTACGAATGCTAAACTGATTTTTTTTAAAGAGGCTGCAGTCTGCCATACATTATACTGAAAACACTTCTAGCCATTAGTTATTTTTTGTCCTGTTACATATGCTTCCACTGGCTAAAAGATTCAGTGCTTAATTACAGTGGACTGATCTTTCTACCTTTCCCATACTTAGTGATATCTTACATTAAACTAGGCATAATAAGTTTACTTGTACATTAAATTAGTAGTAAACACAAATCATAGAATAATTTTTTTTTTTTTTTAGTAAAAGTAACGAGGAAGGATGGATTTGTTGGTACCACTGTGTTTAACTACTTAAACAGTGTTTAACCGCAAAGTTGTTTTTAACTGCATAAGCCACAGATGATATAGCCTCAGTCTGTTTTTTCAATCCAGTGAACATGTGTGACAGTCATTAATGGGACAGACATTAACTCAGCTCACACCTCTGAAAAATCTTTGTTGGTTTAACAGATTACTTATTTTGTGAGGAACAGGTAAATTATTTACTTAGCGGATAATCTAATAAACAATTCCAATTTTGAAGGAAGGATTTTCTTTTTAAATGCCTAGCTTGTAAGAAACTAAAATAATGAAGGAACAAGTTGGGAGCAATCTTACTATGGCATAATAGAACTAAAAAATAGAGAAGTTTTTGAAAAATAATTTGGCTTTTTTTTTTAGAAGTAGTCTTTATTAATGTCATTCCCAACTGCAGCTACCCTTTGTCTTTCACTCTCTCTCCTTAACTTTATATCTGGCTGCAAAAGGGCATCAGTTACTCAGAATAAGAAGTCACACAAAGCACCTCTGCTCTTCTCTTTCTCCACCTCTTCTTCAGCAGTTGGACAAGATGTGGGTCTGGATGGGCCTCAAGTGCCTGAAGCGCTGCAGGAAGGTAGGCTGATTTTTAGTCCTGCTAGGGTCCTGGAGAGGGCTGCTGGGGCAGCGAGCCTGAGACCTAGTCAAGGGAGAGAAAAGTGGGTAGTGGTGGATGTGGGAGCAGAGGGAACAGCTTCAGGACTTCATGCACGAACACGCACCTGCCTCTTCAGCCTTCCCTCTGACAGGAGAGGTAGCAGTGAGAGCTGGCAGGGCCAAGGATGTTTTTGGCCTTTTTGACTTGTTCGGCTTCCAGTGCTATTGTCTTTTCCTGCTACCTTTCCTGTGGTGTTGAGGGTACAGCTTTTAAACATATTGATCATTTTCTTTACAGAACAAGAATTTTAATTTTATGATGTATTGATAAAGACATAGATAAAAATTGAATGTGTCAGCTGTTATAACCTAACGATATGAGAGCAGCAAGGATTGTAAACAACAATAAAGTTTTTTATGAGACCACTGCTGTAGCAGGAAAGAAAGAGAGGATTTTTTATTCAGCATCCCTGAAAAGACTTGGCTGACCTTTCCGGTTACACTAGTGGTAAGTGTAATGGGAATTGTTAAGGGCAGTCTCCTCTCTTTGTTCCACAGAGGTTAACTGCTGGTCACCTCCTTCTGCTGTCAGCTCTCTCTACTCCACAGGTGCTAACTATTCTTTTCTCTCAAGTGGTCTGATTGATTACCATAATTACTTTATTCTCAGAGCAACTGTAACTGGTATTTAGTTTGGATTTTGTTGCTCTTGTCAGACCTGATGAAAGGATTCTGAATATGTGTGTGAATATGCATGCATATGTGTATGCATTGTCAAAATCTGTCAGCTGGAAACTACCAACGGCTGAGAAAGATAGACTTAATTCTAGTACCTTGTGTTTGCATGTTGTCTATTTATCCACCTATTTACCTATCTGATCTCCCATCTGTCAGAATAATGTGCAATAACCTTCAACATCTATATGCTTGATAGTGCTGTTAGTGATGAACTGCTAAGTGTTGTAAGTTACTCTTTTCGTTTATACCTTGCATAAAACAGTCGTCCTTGATTCTTCATATTGTACAGTTTTCTCTTTGATTTCCTCCAACCATAGAAACAGCACTGGAAACTTTCTGTTTCCAAGGAATTAAAATTGTGTATTATATGTCCATGCATGTTGAAGTACGGCATATCAACATAGTAGAATTTTTCTGGAAAGCACTGCTAAAATGGCACAGCAGGACACAAGAGGTGTAAATGATCAATTAGTTATATAAACAATTGAGAATTTATACAAGTCTTTTTGAAAATGCACCTCTTATATATGTCATAAGAAGAATAATATAATGTATGCATACTATGTTATGAGATAATCACACATAAGGTCATGCTCCTATATAGAACTGAAATAAGATGGAATGAGGAATTGTTCTTTTTCTCCCATTACAGACAGGAAAAACTCTATGAAAACACTTTTTTTCAAATAAGAAGGCAAAGCAAAGAAAATATAAGAATGAAAACCATTCTAGGTAAGTACACTCCAGTATATACAGAGCTGATCATTTTCCAGACTAGAAAATCTGAGATCATGGCTACATAATACTTGTGAGTACTGTGCAGATATCCCCAAGCCAGAACTCAAAGACACCTCTGACGTAGTAGAGTCTTTGCTGTATACCCAGGCTAATTAGCCAGGCTGAAAGGCAGACCATGCAGTCTGAACCCAGTGAGAAGCAGATGCCACTGTACAGCTTCTGGGATCAGATGAATGTATCTGCATATTGCTGTCCCAGCAGTGTTGGACTGTGGTTACGTGTTTAAAAAAACAAAACAGAACCATGCAAAACCAGAAAACAGAGGCTGCAGGCAAGTTTACCATTGAACTGGTGATCATTTACATTGCTTAACTGATGGCACTACTCTTGATGGCATGGCATTGGCCACTGTTTATCACCACCCTGAGATAATGTCCAGACCTGGTTCAGGAGAGGTCATTTCCTACAGGTAATATGGACAAGATCTTCCAGGCCTTAAACAAACTTCCAACAAAACAGGCTTTACATCATCAGACATCCACCCCTGTCCCAAAGCAAAGCATACATAGCAGTGATTTCATGTCATACAAGCACAGCCCTCATATTAAATCAGACACTTTGAATGGAAAAACAAGATGTATGAAATACAGGAATTATATTTTAAACCTACATCTAATGAGGTCCAAATGTCCAAGTGTGGCCATTGTCAGTTTTTGTTGCTTGGCTTCAGGGCCAAATAAAGGTCCCTGGCTCTATTTTTTCAGTGGCATAGAGAGATGCACATCATGATAAAATGACAAATAATATGCAGTGCAGCAAAGCTTCTGTTTAACCTTTAATGTATATTTAATGAGTTTAAAAGCAATTACTGCAGACAAACTAAATTTCACAGGCTAGAAGAATGTTTTAACCTGGAGTGTACACTACCTTTCCTGTCATATGGCAAGTTTAACATTGTTCTTATGCATTTTTAAATGAGCAGTTTGGATTTAGTTTGAGACCCAAAGATTTCTGTCAAGGAAAGAGGAAGTAATATCCTAGTGGGAGATTTTTTTAGACTGACATGACCTTATCAATTTCTACCATCATTCATAAGCTGTTCAAGAAAATACATCTTCTAGAAACTTTACAGAAAAGACTTCTGAGTTATTAAAAACCCAGTAAAGAATAGGTATTACAGGTTCCCCTCTCTACTGATCCACAGAGAATGGGTTGTTAGAGTCCTCAGCTGCAAAGTCATGGATTTTGAGTTCAAGGTTTTAACACAGGAGGTCTCCAGTTTGATCCTCATGTGTCAGCCCAGCCTAAGGCTGTCATGAAAGCACATTTGTTAAAGTCTACAAAACAGTGCACAGAAAAATGCAGTCTGAAGTAAAAACAAGTCAATCAATATTGTTTCAGAGAAAAAGAAGACTGTAATAAGTCGTGAAGAATTAATATTCATTTACAACTGTGTGGAAACAAAACAGAGAAATCATGCCTGGGGACATGACCCTCCAACTGCATTGTTTGTTTTCAGAGCTGTTTTCCTTCCTAAGCCCTGTGGAGATTTCTTAAAATTATTTATTTTTTTTGGAAAAATATAATAAGCTGATTCTCATAGGAGACATGTTTCCGATTATTTTAGGGAAAATGTTGGTATTTTTTTACTCTCTGCTTTCAGTTTGTGGGCAATGGTGTTTTTTTCCTGTTCCTCTCAAGCATTCTGTCATTTGCTGCCTCACCGAGAGTCCATAGAGTGCTAGATAGTTATTTATTTTCTTTGAAAAACTACACACACGTGGGCAGAACAGTTTCAGCACCAGGGTTCATTTATCTTTTATGTTTTGTGGTTCTTCATGGATTTAATTTAGAAGTAATTCTGTCCTGTTTGGGTCTTCTCCCTCTCTTTGGCAATTTCCCTTCATGACATATATTATACCTACATCAGTGTATTGATTTGCAGAACACCTCTGCTATTTGGAGATGCATAGTCTTCATTTGCTGCTCACAGCCATGGCAATGACTGGGATTTTATCACACCACCTGTTTGAAACTTAGATCTTCCTTGAAAACTAGAGGAAAAATATGCTATCATCAGAGCCGAATTTTTTTCTGGTCAAATAAGTATCATTAATATGTACGAGGTAGAACCTGACAGATTATCTAGGATCCATTTTTCAGCAGTAGAATCTAATTACACTGATCTCACAAGTGAACCTAGAGATTCCTATAGAGGGTATATTTGGTTGTTTTTCACTGGACAACTCTCTGTAAGAAACCCTAATACTCGATATTAAAGTAATGCTTCATAAGATCTGCTGTACTGGGTAATAAATAACTGGAAAATTCTGGTGCTCCTCAGAGGAGGGAGTTTATTAAGAGAACTATTTGGAGAGATATCGCAGCTGTACTGAGAATTGCAGTTTAAGGCATAACGACTAGCTGCTGCTGCTGCTGCTGCTTGTCCCACACTCTTCCGTCTTGCTACCTGTTCTCCACTCTGTGAGTGCCAATTTGCCTTGCTAGAGGAAGAGATCAGCATAGTTAAATGTAGTCTGTTACTCCAATTTTGTGACCAATTTTCCATAGGTTATAATTTTGTGAAATTTAAAAGCATGTGGAAGAAAATTTTGCAACTGATTTCTCTGCCTCAGGCTGAATATTTTTTACTTATGGAAAAATACATTGTTTCATTTGCATTCAAAACCAGATTATGAGCATTCCTGGAAATCACTGTTTTTTCCCATGCTTTGTGATATGAAGTTTGGTAAAAAGGTGGATAACATTTCCATTGAGGCTGTTTCTGTATTTTCTTCTGCAGTAAATAACCCTCATACTCAGTGTAGTGTCCATTCTGTACCCTATATACAGCAGGAAGTCTACAGAAAAAATGAGTTATAAACAAGTAATTAAAGCCTATGTACACAAAAGACTTGCAAAATAAAGTTGCACAAGCAACTTCAAATCTGTCATTTCTTATCATCTCAACAACTGTTTTTGTGCCATCTGTAGTGTGATAGCGTGGTTTCTGGGGAAGTCTGCACACATTTTTAACATGCACTTGATAACTACAAAGATTTATGTAATCTCTACAATAGGAAATTAGTAGGTTTCTCATTCCCTTTGAAATCTGGCTATCACTTACCCAAACCCTAGAGAAGGAATTCATATCACCTACTTTTAAACATTCACACTGTAAACATTTCTATCTGAGTTAGTCACTATGTGCCTCTTTTATAATTGTTCCTCAACAGAGACAGAGAGTCACTTTTAGATACGTTTTATATGCTTTAGATGCCTATTTTGATACAAAATGAATTATGTTCAGGAAGTGCATATTTTTTCTCTCTTAACTTGAAACGAAGTTTAGGATGACTGCTCAGGTATAGAAGTCTGCAGTGTATACAGCTACACTTGATACAAAGTCCACTACAGGAAACCACGGAAGGAAACTTCTGGTCTGTCTTTACACTTAATAATCTCATTGCATAGATCTGCCTTGGAACAAGTTTTGTCTTTCTTGAGTATAAGGCAATTGCTTGCTTCTGTGATTTGATCTAGAATGATACAGTTATTTATGCATCCAATTGCTATTATTAGCTTCAGTCTCTCCCCTTTTTATGTTTGCTGCTGATTGTGGAAGGAGGTAGTAAGCATTCATTTACTAATTGTCTCTTATTAATAGCCAATCCTATTAGGGAAGGAAAACAAGCATTTCACTTCCTTGGTTTGTTCATTTTCATTTCCTCCTCATTAACACCTTGCCCTTGTCACTCAAGGAAGACCTCCATACAGAGTTAAAACCAGAGAACTCCAAGACTGTTCTTGTTTTGTGTAAATCTCTTTACATTGCCAGAGGCAGTCCTAGATGTAAAAAGTTTGGCAAGGATGAGATGATTTATTTTCTGGAGGCTTACCTGAAGAAAGCAAAGAGCCTGGAGTGCAGAGCAGCCACAAACTTTATTGTTCTCATTTGAAACTGGGAGGGCTTAGCACTTCTGAACAGCTTAGGGTCTATTATCTTTCAAAATCAGCTACCTCCCCTTCTGTATATAGTAGCCAATTTTGTATAACTTTTTAGGAGCCGTATCTTTAAGATCTTGAAATCTATTATGGAATCTGAGCTTCATTACAACGAAGGGGAAAATATAGTACTTTGAAACTGCAGTTCAGTTTCTTTGAAATCCCAAGCTATTCATGTTTTAATCCTAGTTAAATACTAGGGGCGGGGGGCTGGGGCAGGGGCAACAAAAGATANGGGGGGGGGGGGGGGGAGGGGGAAGTTATTCATATTACAAATATCATAATGGCTACAGCTCTCCATTTGAAAGGACTGTGTTAGCCCGGATAGCTATCAGCGAGCGAGTCACTGATAACCAGTCATGGAGCAACACTCATGCAGGTAGAATTCCAGTCTGAGAGGGGCTTCTGCAGCCAAGGAGGCACTGACAATCACAGTCTTTTTGGAAAGTCTTGTTACAGGTTGTTTAGGGATTAATTGCAGTTTGCAGTCATATAACAAGTTTCTTTTTTCATAGCAGTCACATTTTGCTGCACCTTCTTAGAGGCAACTAACAAGAAGGCTCTTTCTCACATTTTACACAGCACTGCTGCAACAGAGACACTGTTCCTACTATGTGACAAGATGACCTATGTAAATAGAGGAGAATTGCTAAGAAGAGGAACTTAGAGATTTCAGAGGCAGGGAGGGAAGGTCACTTTTGCATGTCTAGATATCTTTCTGTAGAAAGGAAAAGATATATAGAGAAGTGCTGACCAGCTGGATTCATTTGCTACACGGTCACTAGAGCTTTGTTCAGAAAATGGGTCAACAACATTAAAGACCAAATACTTTCACTAAATACCTCTTGCCTCTGGGAAACATTTCTGTTTGAAAATAACAACTTTTGCAATGAAGTACATTTTATGCACAGTGTTATAATCTGTTCCACATTTTACCGGAGTTTCAGTGTCAGGCCAATAAATGTGCAAATGATAACAAGCATGATAGCTATGATGACGTTTTTTTTTTTTCTTGTTGTTAAATGATAGACATACACCTTGGCATTGAAGAGATTTTAGTATACATTCGAACAAGGGGTGGATTCCTCTGAGAGGAAGGGGACTAATCAGGTTAAAGGGGTTGATTTAATACTACATTATAAATCAATAAAGTGAAGCCAAGAGATTAATGCAAAAGATATTCATGAAGATTTTTTTTTTTTAGACTTCTAGATGCCACAAACTCCCTCTGCATCTGCATCAACATAATTGGAACTGGGACTTATTTAGCACTATTCAAGATCTTTTAATGGAGCTGATTATTATTTCAGCCTAAGACTTGTTCAGCACAGTAGGGAGGTCTAACATAGCATGAGATAAGACCATTAAGGTTCCATGGCTAAGATACTCATTTTAGGCCTTTTGTAATATTTTAATGCAATATTTATCAGAATCTACAGTGAAGGCAAAAAGTATATGCCTGAGGAGTTTATTTACAATTCTTTTTGCAGATTCTCTTAGAAATACAATAAAGACAGGAATCATTTGTTCATCTTTTTCTTTTAATGGAGGAATTTTTATTATTATTTTATGAGAACTGTCAAGTATGGGTATATATCTGTTATACAGAAAACCTACAGGATTTGTGTACTATACCTCAGAGTACAGCCACATTCCTAACATACAGGCCCAGACCATGGGTGGTGAAACAAGAAGAAACAGTAATTCCTCCTATTGCTTCTCAAACACACGGTCTTTCACAGAAATCTAAGGGATTCTGATTTCTAGTGCACATTAACTCTTTCCTGTTTCTTGATCTGAGTTTCATTCTGTGAGACCGAGCAGACAAATGTTCTTTGGTCCTCATTCTGCTGGAAGTACATACTTCAGTCCCAGAAGATGATCTTCCTCTCTACATTTAAAGCCCCAGAAGAGACTCCAAAGACTTCCAATGTTCTCGGGGCAGTGAGGTTGATTGCCTAACTCTAAGGGCTATAACATTTAATCCTGTAACAAGGAACCTAAAGGGATGCATTTTGTGAGGTGTCAAGTGATTTTAACTCCATCTAAACTCAGTGGGAACAGAAGGGAATCAGCACACATTTGGGTTATGTCCTGAGATAAACTCTTCTGTGCTTCATTTTCTCATATGAGTAGAAATCCTGTAAATAAAATGCAGTGAAGTGAATTTAATCTAATAATAATGCATAGCAATCAGAAATGTTCCATAGTAAAAGCTATAAGATTCTCATGGAAATGGATTGAGAAACGCATCTCATTTGAGTTATCCGCGCAGCCTCCATTAACAAAGCAGCAAGCACAGCACAAATACCATAAACAGTTGAATGAGGTACAGATGCCCTTTTCTAACTCTGTGAACCTATTTCAACCTCCCACATTGGCTGAAAAAAAACATTTGTATATCAACACAGTAGCAATTCGACACTATGCCTTCAGAAAAAGAATCTGAGTAGTGTAATTTACCAATAAAAGAAGATCTGTTTTGTGTCCAGTGAAACATTCCTTATATTATTACTGAAACTTCCTTGGGTAAAATTTTGCATCCATTGTCATCTGTGTGTACACAATGACTTTCAGTTAACCACATAAAATTTTGTTTCTCCAGTGGGTAGTTTTGGAAGTCTTTACTTCATTGAGCTGTTCGGTTTATTGTGCTCTCTTCCTTTCTTTCCTTTTTAGTTTCCAGGAATTACTCTATATTATGGGCTAAGAAACCTGGTGCTTTTCTTGAAATTAAAATAACTTCTTTGTTAAATAATGCATAAAATTTCTTTTCAAGCCTTTTTTCCATAATCAATCTCTAACACAGGAGTGTTTGACCTATGGCCTGGGTGTTGTACAGAGCTCCCAGGACAATTTGTTTCATTCTGTTTGTGGTATTGTATGCCTGTGTCTCAGCTCACATTTTTGGATCCTGTCTTCCACATTATAGCTGGTACATGTTTGGTCACAGGGTGACAGAGGATGTGGCATCTCCAATACTGGCCAAATTCTTTCTCATGAACTTCTACAATTTTTGTTATTCTGCTTCAGGAACTTCTTTCAACTCAGGCAAGGAGCAGGAAAAATTAATATGTGTATAAGTCAGATATATAGTACAGATACGGAATACCTAGTCTTGTGGTAGAGCAGGAGAGCAGTACTCCAACTCTCTTGCTCACGGAAATGAACATGTGGCAGGTGTGACCACAAACCCTGTTTTAATTTCTTTAGTCTGTTTATAAAGCAGAAGGTCCATTTTGTTAAACTATTTCTCACTCAGGAAAATAAGATGATAACATCCTGCTTCTCTGTGGTTCTTTCTGGTTTCACTTTTTCCAGGCCTCACAACATTTATCTTGTCTCTAAAACTGTATCATTGTCTGATCTTTCACTTCAGTCTGCTTGTTTTATTAAGTTATTTGCTGAAAAAGGAAAGCCTGAAAGAAAGAAAACAAATGTTCAGAAACAGAATGGGAAATGTCATACAGACTTTTTTTTTGTCTTATATTGCACTACTTCAAGTGATTCCGTGGTTATTTTTTTGTCTCAGTTATGATTTCTAAATGTTTGCAATAATCACAACTTCCTTTCTAGATGTATTCTAATCCATGTTGTTGTTAAAGTTGCTTCACTTTGGCTCTCTGAACTCTTTCCTAAAGCATGTTATTTTCTCTGCCTTTCCTTCAATAATTCTACAATTAAAATGTGTTCTTGAAATTGTACTGGCTCCATCATGGTTAAATTTTTTATCATGCAGTCATTGTCTGCTCTTCATAACTTCCTCTTCCTTTATTGCATTTTTCACTGCACTTCATTGTAATCAATCAGTACTGCTGTCTTTCCCCATCCTATTCCATCACTTTAAGCTATTTTTCCTTCCATCTCACAAGCCAACTGTACAAAACACCATTTGTCTTATCTATCTCTTACCAAAACAGCATTTCCAGTCTTTCACTGGAAAATATTCCCCGTGTCAGGGCATTTTCTTTTATAATCTTTCTCTTTTCTCACTCAAGAAAGCCTCACTACATACATCCAATTAATAAGGTCAATCAGACATTCTTGGATTTCATATTCTTGTGAACTGAAGATGACTTTTACAATTTTCAGAATTATTAGGGAAGGGAAGGGAAGGATGCAGAAAACCCCCTCCAGCTGCTCATCACCAGCCAACCAATGCCCAGCCGGTCCCTGAGCAATGGCAACCCTGCCAACCTCCCTCCCATCCCCCCCTCCAGTTTTTTTGTTCAGCATGATGTCATATGGTATGGGATATCCCTTTGGTCAGTTGGGGTCAGCTGTCCCAGCTGTGTCCCCTCACAATTTCTTGTGCTCCCCCAGCCTACTTGCTGTCAGGGCAGAGTTAGAAAGAAAAAGCCTTGATGCTGTGCAAGCACTGCTCAGCAATAACTAAAACATTGGTGTGTTATCAACACTGTTTTCCTCATAAATCCAAAACATAACACCATACAAACTACTATGAAGAAATTTAACTCTATCCCAGCCAAAACCAGTACAAAGTGTTAGTACTTCCATTATAATCTCTAGAATTTTTTTGGCTCATGACAATCAAGCAGGTTTGCTTTAGGGCTGAGACAAGAATATAGATTTATGTATAACCTGAGACATGAGTTTGTTTTCTATCACACTCAGAGAAAATAAATATTTTTTAACTTCTAATTTCAGGGTATAGGTTAAAAGAAGGCACAAACTAGGAAGCTATTACACCTGGAGTTGCATGGAAGATTTTCATCATTAATAAACATATAAATACTGCTCCAAGTTTGCAAAATAACTGAGCAATAGATTGTGATCTGGAAACTGACAGGCACATTGGAAGTGATTAAGAAAAGAGGCAGTACTCCTGTAATGGATACTTGAGAACACCCTTGCTACCTTCAGCCTTTGTGTCTCTCAGCGTGGTGTCAGTGCCTGTGGGATCATTGGAGGGCATTGCTTACTGGGCATTTTCTGCAGGTAGGAGAGGGAAAGCGTCCCTCAGACTCTTCTATCTGCATAGGCTGAGCAAGCTGTGGTCTTGCTGTATCTGAAGCTATGTACTCAGAGGGTGTTTCCATAAAGTGAGCAAGGATCCTGTAAATCCATCATATACAGGAGACTTCACAAGTCAAATGGAATACATAATTGCATTTTTGTGGTTCTGATATTATTTGAATAAAGTTCTAGAGCCACAATGTAGTACATCAGAAAGCTGGAAAGTATTAAATGATAGGAAAGCATACCATGGGATAGGGGGACATTTTTTTCTGAGGAAGAATAAGTGTGTGGTTTTCTGCAGTTTGACTGTAGCTGATTTACAAAGAAAGAGATGACATGGAAGAAAGCATAAGGCTTTCCTCCTGCACCACTCTTCAGGCAGGCACAAGAAAGATGTGAAAGACACAGGTTTTCTGAGATGTGAGTCAGCTCTAGCCCTGGTATCACTTGCAGCTGCTCTGAATTGCACTGCTATTGTGTGTCTTTAGCTCTATGAAACATGGAGACTTATTCTGCATGCCACTGCCTAGATTTGAGCAGCCACCAATATAGGGGAAGGAAAGCAAGAGGCGGAGCCTGATACGGTGCAGCTATGCCTAGCCAGAGTTACCCTTTCCTTGGGAATTACCTGTTGTGAATGTTTAGAGACAATATAGCTATAAATGATGCAAAACCAATTGTTCACTTGAAAATCTGGTCCATTGATGTATTTAATGTTACAAAAATTGTTAATTATACCATACAGCAAAAGAATACAACATATCCAGTAAAACATCAGTCAGATAACATTTAAGTACACGTGGTTGTAAGTACACTTACTATCATCAAGTACAGTTTAATTATAGCCCATTTGGATTATTTGGAATTAATTTTTCACCTGCAATTTATAATATGCAGACTTTTGCAAAGGTTATTGGTCTAGTTGTCCTCATATTTGCTTTAATGCCAAGTAATAACTTAAAAACCAGCCTGAGTATCACTGTGTTGCATTACAACCAACAGCTGACCCAAGATTAAACAGTAATCCTAAGCATATTGTCTGTGCAGTTATATTCACTCTGGGAAATATTAATACGGTTAGTTTTTCCTTTTTTATTATCACAACTTTGGGATGATGATGCCTGGCTACAGAAATGTTGAGAAATATATGCACAGTTTTTAGGAGAGAATGGTATGTCCATGTGGCCAGCTAAGATGCTTGGTAGAGGTTTTTATTTCCTTCCTGGAAGAACGTAAGATTAATTTTTAATCTCCATACTAGACTTTTGTAAGAAATGCACATTAAATTCAATCTTTATAACAAGCATTTCTGAAGAATCTACAAAACTGGATAGGGATGCCATATAACTGAGATTCCATATTTAGTCTCCCAGCTTTGGAAAAAGAAAATAAAACAAATGCACAGGATACAATGAGACTGACTGAATAGCATGCAAAGGTTTGGAAACAATGCTGAAGAAAAAAATTATCCAAGCAGCTAACTGCAAAATGGATTAATATGCAACATGAACAAGCTAGATTTAAAAATAGATCAAGTCAATCTAAAATAATACATTTTCTTAATATGATATTTGTTTTCCAGAAAAAGAATCTTTAGATGCTTTTCATAGAATAGAATAGAATAAAATAGAATAGTTCAGTTGGAAGGGACCTACAATGATCATCTAGTCCAAGTGCCTGACCACTTCAAGGCTGACCAAAAATTAAAGCATGTTATTAAGAGCATTGTCCAAGTGCCTCTTAAACACTGACAGATATGGAGCATCGACTACCTCTCCAGGAAGCCTGTTCCAGTGTTTGACCATCATCTTGGTAAAGAAATGTTTCCTAATGTCAAGTCTGAACCTCCTCTGATGCAGCTTTCACATTAAAAAAAAAAAAAAAATTGGACATTTTTAACAAAGCTGAAGAACATGGTGCTTAGTGTAAGAGTCAGAAGGTGAAGAACTTGACCTAAGGGATACTCAACACTAATGAAGGAAGAATTCTTGGGCTGGAGGAACAGGACAAGTGAAGTTACTTAAGCATGAATTTAATGCTGCACTTCTACTGAATTTTCTTTATTGATTGGGAACAAAAAGGAATAGTATGTTAATGAGATGCCCTGGTGACACAAAGATACCATTACCACAAAGTGAGATTGAAATGAGTGGTATAGTAGAGAATAATGGTCATGAAAGATGATTGTTTATATCTTGTCTATCTGTTACTTGGACAATGTGGAGTTTATTCATTTATCCTTTTCCTGCCTAGAATCCAGAACTTGTTTTGTGTGTGTGTGTATACATATATATATATACACACACACATATATATATACATATATATATATATATATTTACTAATGTATTACTGGGCTATCACAGAAGTGGATGAAAAGGAATATAAAGTGCAAGGACTAACAGTACAAATTTTTCCACACCCAGGATAATGATCAGACTAAGCAGAGGAGGAGAAGGTGGGTATATGGCCAGTTACATTGTCAATTTCAACCACCAATGTGGACATGAAATAGTCAATTGAGAATCTGGAGTGCATCAGGCAAGGTATTTTCATCTAATTTTAATGCCATTTTACAAAGCCTAGGATAATTTTTATCTGTAATAATTTGTTCAAAGATTGTCGTCGTGAAATCAGTCCACAGTACATCTACAGAAGCACTATTATAGTGAACAAAAAAGGGAAGACTCTAACTTACTGAATAAAACAAGAGAGCTTGGCAAACCATAGACTGAGAGAATGTATGACTGCTGTCTGAAAGTATAGCACAAAAGTCAATATCAGATAAAAGTTAGAAAAAGGATGTGAACCCAAATGACAAAGTTAAAGGGCAAACTTAAGCAAAAGAAAAACAGAGTTTAAAATGGATGCAATTTAATTTAGGTTGAAAATCAGCAGATTTCTAACTATTGAAAAACTTAAATAGTACAATATATTCCAATAAGAATATTAGGATCAAACCCAATAAATATTTTTTAAGATGGAAGTACCAAAGTTAAGAAAGTTATGTAATCACCTGCACTGGCAAGTAATTTGACTAAATGGCTCAGGAGGTTCCTCATTCTTCTATGTTTTAATCAGATTTCTGAGCTTCTCACATCCCTCCTGTGTCCTCCTGTGTTTTATCAAGGACTGTCACCAGTCAGGTACTACCCATAGGGCCCATCATATCCTGCAGTTACATATGCCACACTTCTGAACCGTTAAGAAGCTACAAGGTCACATTAGACCTGGAATGTGTCCACAGTCACGAAGGTCTTCTACCTTTTTACACTTTGAAATATTGCATTATGCTACTGTTTGCTTCCCTAAGGGGAAAAAAAAAAAAAAAGTTACAGCTATTAAATAAATAAATAAAAGTAAAATAAGATAAAATTTAAAAAATTAAGAGGTACGTAAAATCTACCTGAGGTGGCATTTATTTTGTAACATACTTGTGTAAATAAATACAGGTACTTGTCTAATCTTACTCTTTTTTCTGTTTTTATACTTCTATTCCTCCTAACAGCTACTGTAATCCTCAAAAAAACCTTTTAACCATGTTTACATCCTGGTTAAGAAAAAAAGGAAAAAAGCAAGCATAAATAATTTCTTAATGGAAACTGATTTGTCTCTGTAATTTGTGTGGACAGAATTTATGCAAATAAATTTGA
>WAAD01010475.1:41276-61090 GCA_013389945.1 Fregata magnificens | reverse complement strand
CTGCGAATTAATTTTATCCAAAGTCCCATTAAGGGTATAACAAAATTTTATAAAAGCAGCTAAAACTTCTAGAGAAGGGTAAACTCATGACATTCAATGTGAATTAATAGCAGTTCCTCAAAGAATTAATCCATTATTTGTCACAGTTGAAGTTACTTTATTGAAAGTCTATTTGAACAGTGAGACAAAAACCAAAGAAAAAAATGAAAACACATTAATAATGAGTTCAGTGGTTTTTGTTTATATTACTGACTGAACCAAATAATTTAGCCTACTTAAATCAGGTGTAAAGACTTTTCATCCAAACTGACTACAATGACTTTTGTACACCAGAAGAAATGTTTCTTATGACACAACCTAGTGGTACTTCAACATCTGTAGATTGCGACCTTGCTGTAGGCTTTTACTTGTCTTATACTAGCAAGATGATCTTGGCTTAAAAGAGCTAACACACTGGAAGATTTCTTGACAATCAATGTTTATTACTTCTAGTGTAGTGCTCAAAAACCCCACAGTATTATTACTTGTCAGTAGGAAAGTGGTAGTCAGCAAAATCCAAAAATATTAAACTGTTCATCATAATCAGTAGAACACAGCAGCTACGGGGAGAGACTTTAGACCTTTAGAAACAGAATAGCAGGCAGTCTGCAGTATATCACTTCTAAAACCCTGCATGTGGTCCAAGTAGCACTTGAGTAGATTTTAGCGCCGATTTACATGTATTGCTTATATTCTACTTTGATATTCATGTGAGTGTTCTATACAGTTAGAGCATTTAAAGCAAACCATTCCAAAAGTATTCATTCCTTCATGTAGCCCTGAGGATCCAGACATTTCCACTTCCATATGACAGGAAATCCAATCCTGAGCTTTTTGTCATGGATTCTGTGCTATTAAAATATGTACTTGGAATGGAACTTTGATTCAGGGAAGTTTTTTGCAGTTATATCAGTTTGATTGCTTTACTCAGAACTTTTATTTTGGAGGAAAACAGCTCCTTGTTTAAAAGAAATAAGGAAGGTGCCTCCTGTGTAAAACTTTCTCTTTACTTGCTTGTAGGGCTTTTATCTTTTTTGTCGAGTAGTGAAGTAAGTTTAAAAGAAATTAAATTCCGTATCTGGAATGCCTGGGTTTACCACGGATTGAATTGGGAAGTTTCACTGTTTGAAGAAGTTTTCTCTTTTATTCACATCTTGCAGCTCAGAGCTATCTCCATCATATAATAAAAGAAAACAACTAGGTAACAGAATGAAGCAAAAGAGGCAGATTTTTATAAGTTTTAGCTGTGGGGCTTTCTTGTCCTTCAGCATTGATTTTTACTAAATGCCATAGGCATAATTCTATTCATTCTTGGGAAGTGATTCCCTAAACTGCAGTATAAAACTTGGCTTATCACCTTAAAGACAATCTTAGTCATTCTGGAAATCTCATAAGGTAGTCTCATAGGAAACATTCCTTTCATTTGCTTACTCAGGTTGAGTTTCTCGTACCATGCTATCCAAAGACAGCTTGCTTAGTTTTATTCATTCTTGCCCCTGTTCTATTCATAAATAAGCCTTAAAGAGGCTTTGTGGTGCCTCAAATCTAACACTGTAAACTATATTTTAAAATAATAACACAGAATGGGGGCTAAAAAGTTTATATTCTAGTCCAAATTTTAAAGCAGAAGTTATCTGTCCCAAATCAATGTTTTGTTGTCTGTTAACTGTGGATTAAAAGGCAAAGTCATGTTTCATTCCAAGATAAAAGTAATCCAGGAATTGTTTCAAGATTCATGAAATCAGCTGTGTCAGTTAAACTTTACATCAGGCTGTTATTTTTCAAATGTATATAGCATGGAATTTTAAAGAAAGAAGAATTGTATATATTACTGGAATGTTTAGGAAGTGAATTCAGCATAATCACTGTTAACAGTATGAGTAGTTAGTGACAATGGCCTGTGCTTCTGTCATTTGTCCTGCTTGAATATGGTCTTAGTGTTAGTTTAGAAAGATTTGAAGTCTAAAGCTAGGAAAACACCAGAAAAATTAGAGAAATAGCAGATTAATCTCTCCTTGGCTGTGTAAACATAATTCTGTATATTGAATTGAGGGGTTGCTAATCCCTTACAATCATGTTTCTTCCAATTAAGTTGCAGGGCTTTAAATACTTTCAATCACAGGAGGCTGAAGAAGCAAGTGCAGTGTCAAGAAGGGGAGGAGGGTGGTAATCCTAAATGAAAGTAATTTTATTAGGAGGGAAAGCAAGCAGCAAACAGAAGTTCTGAAGTGGAGAAGTTCAGAAAATAAAAGATTCTGCAAAATGCTCTGACCCCCTAGGGAAGTGAAGAAATAAAATTGGGATTTTCAGCTTGATTAAAGTTTGATTTATGAGCTGCTTTTTGTTAACAGCAGTGGAACAGGAGGAGGAGAAAAAGGATTTAACTTGTAAGGGAGAAAATTCTTTTGGAAATTGCCTTCAAATTCATGGAGTTTAAAAAAAGTTACAAAGGGAACTGTTTTGTAAGTACTCCCCTTCTGGCCTCTACTTTGTTCTCCACTCCACCCCAATCCATAGTTAGTAATAAATTTTAAGTAATAGTGAAGTAATCTAAAAACACAGCAGATGACTAATTTGATGTTTTATTATTGTTCAAGAGTAAACAGCTTAATATTGGGGCATATCTCCTGTATTTATATTGTGTGCAGTCTTACTTAGGTGCCACAAAAGTGCATCAAAAGATCTAGAAGGAGATCACAAGCTTAATTTCCATACCTGGAGGTCTTTTGCACAGAAGTTGTTATATGTAGGAGATCAGGAGGTGGAAAGAAATTTCAAGAAGTGCTGAACCTCTGTGCAAAAAGGGTGCAGTCTTTCCGAAATAGAATTAAGATAAAGAAAATATAAAATGAAGAAGAGTCTCTTACATTTTTCTCCTACTGGGAAGGAGCATGTCTAAAGTTAGGGTGGGCAGGGAGTGGTAGGTGGTAAAGCTTTCTTCTTGCTCTATGTATGGAAAAATTTCTCCATCCTTGTTTCATCAAGCTCTTACCCAGTTTCATGGCTGGTGATGTG
This sequence comes from Fregata magnificens, assembly GCA_013389945.1. Taxonomy (NCBI): domain Eukaryota; kingdom Metazoa; phylum Chordata; class Aves; order Suliformes; family Fregatidae; genus Fregata; species Fregata magnificens. Next base: position 58,036 of record WAAD01010475.1, on the reverse strand, counting down.
AGCTGTCAGTCCACAGGAAATGGTAAAACAAATCCTCATTTGATACTGCTGTCCCTTTCTCTGCAAAACATTAGGTAAATGACTCCTGGACCCAGCAACTTAAGGCAGGATGCTGTTTCCACAGGTCAGGTTCTCCAAAATGGAGTCATGGTGACATCCTTCCTTAAATCCAAAGAGAGATAATGTATTAAAAGTTACCAATCCTTTAGTGCACTGAATAAAATGTTGTCATGCTTTGTAAGTAATAATGGGTTCACACTGGTTTACAAATTGAAAGTTACTATCGTAGAATACCTTTTGAAGGTAAATATAGGAGTAAAATTGCATTTGAGTTTGAATTGACTCAGGCACTGAAAATTCTGAATTGTCGTCATAAAAATTCAGGCTGCTAGTGCTTTAACAACCCTTTACCTTCCATTTTTAGATAAAGCACCAGATCTGTGTAAAGTAATAACACAGGAATTTTTTTTCACTGAAAAGACATTATAACTTCTTGTTCATCAAAAGTTTTAAATGCTGTGATCCATGGTGAAAGTTTTGACCACTTTGCAATTACATGAAATCTTTTATTAATTTCAATTTAACTTGAATTCTAAATAGACTCCCAAAATTTCATGCTAATAAGAATGAAGTTGTCACTGTGCTAGTTGATACAGTAATTTTCATTTATAAACACTCAGATGTGCATTTGTCAGTAAAACATACTAAGTAATACGCAGTAGCTCTTGAAACCATCTGTCACCCATCATTAGGGCTTCTTTATTTCTAAAAATTTACCTATTCAGTATAAGCCCAACTCTACCCAGTTTGCTAATACGTACTATATCTCAGTGAAAAATGGAAAAAGTATAAATAACTGATTTTAAAATTATTTTTCTTCCCTTAGAAATATAAACCAGTATATACTGCATATATTTGTATAAAGTCCTTGGATTTCATATTATGTTGACTGTATATCAGCAGATATTAATATCTGCCTAAAAATAAGGGTACGGACGTGCATGGTATTATGCATCTGTTCAACCAGCAAACTCTCTATTTCACTGTTTCAGCAGACGTCAGTGTGAGATATAAGAGCTTCCCAACTATTAGCCAAATCAAGATTTTCAATCTGGAAGTCAGTAGGCTGAAGTTTGTCTCTAATATCTGATGATAATGGGCAATAATATATCAACGCAGTCAGTATATCACAATTTTAAACATCCTCTGTTTGCTGTTCTTGTGTTTGTGATATTTTCAGAACGCTCAACCATATGTATGCGATACCAAACCATACCAGAGGTGGTAGGCACAGGTATAACAGCAGTATCTTCGTGCCTCCTTTACACCAGAGTGCAGAATCTGGTCTAACTCCCAACTCGCCTGTCAGTGGAAATGGAGGAGATCTGGGGGTGGCCATGTCCCCTTTCCTTTCCCCAGCTTCAAGCACCTCCCTCCTCCCATTGGTGGGGCACAGAGCAGAGGAACTCCATGGACAAGGTGGATGGGAGGCTGACGCAGGAGTGGGTAAGGGAGGAGGATACTTGCAGTGCTACAGCCCACTGAAATGAGACCAGAAGAGGTAGCTCCCCTCACCCAAAGTTGCCTCTACTGGCAACTTTGCTACAGGTACATCTTTGAAGAGGTTATAGCTCTGTAATGAGAAAGTAAGTCAGTGGAAAGGGGGAGAGAGAAAAGATCTGAAACATCCAAGTGGTTCACAGATATGCTATGTAGCAAATATATGGGCATGGAATTAACATTAAATGTCTGTTAAAGACACAGTATATTGGCTGAAGAATCTCAGCAAGTACTCCCATCACAAGTATAACACCTAACTCCATCTCTGGGGTTTTTAATTCAGTGCATAGGCATCAGGATAAAATCAGACACTATAAAACAAATACGGATTGCATACCAAATGTATTTACTCTAATAAAGGCAGAGTACCTTCTCTTCCATCAGTGCACACATATATTATTGGGTTGGATGCAGCAACAATAAGTACTGGTATATGCAAATTTACAATATCCATCTGTAAAGTCAGTGTCTGAGATTAGAAAGTACAATTTAGTGTCTTCTCTGTGTTGAACGGTTGTCTTTATTACAGTATATGCAGTAGATGGCCTCTGCGTGTAGAGATTTGTCCCTACAATCATTGTACCTTTAAGACTATCTTCCTGTCACTTGGGTGCTTCTAGGCTGTCTCTTTACCACTTAAAGAAGCCGGACTGTCACCACACTCCTGGCTGCCACTGTCGAGCTCTTGGAAGAGAAGTGGGCTTAAGTACTGCTGATGAGTGTTATCTGTAATTTACCACAAAAAGCAGAAACTTTCAGGGTAAAAATTCTGCCCTCTCATATCTTTTCTGGGTGCTATTTTATTTTTAATGTACTCTTACAAGGTAGCTTTGAACTCGATTCACATAAAAGAGCCTCCAGCCGTACATCTTACAAAAAGCACGTAGACCTCATTTAATCATTCTTTTTATTCCTCTGACTTGAGTGTGATCTCTGTTCCTCTCTCACTGATGGAGCTGGCACTTTAACTTCATCCAAATTTATTCTTGATCTAATTCAGTAGAACACACAGCAGAACAGATTTCCAAAGTGGAATAATAACCACTTAAATATTGTTTAAGCCCACCACATACAGAGGCAACAATTTCAGTTTCTTCAAAATTATTTTACATCTTCAACAAACATGATTATTCCTCCTGCTACTTATTAAGGTACCATCTAAGTCGCAGCATGTCTGCTCTAGGCCAGATGTAATTTTATGTGATCATTGTTACACCTTTTGTGTTGGAATTAACTTTTTTTAAAGTGCTTGCCACCATGTTGAAGAATGGGTTTTGTTTTCCTCAAGCAGAAACTGTGATGGTTCTGCTTGGGACATGAGCTACCGAATGGGGAACTTCACTCATTCATTCTCATTAACAATGAAATCTAGCGTTTTGGATCATGTAACTGTGGTTCCTAAGCCACAAAATTCTTTAGTAGTGTGAATTCCTGCAGCTGTTTCCATCAGATTGGAGTGGATATATCAGCAGAAACACATTTATTGTTCAGTTTCTCAGAAATACTCTGATTACTCAGCCTACAGAAGAATAATGCTTTGAAATTTATTACTGCCTTGCAACTTTGGGTCAGGTGGGAATTGTTACCTTTTCCCACCTACTGCTGTGTGAGTAGAACCATGGGTCAGATGAAGTGGAATTGTGTTTAAAAGTTGGGACATCTTTTCCCGTTAGCCTGTACGTGAAGTAACAAATAGACCTCCATTGCATGGATTCATCTGTGTGAAATAACTTCTCAAGAAACATTTTTGTTCAGCAGTGTCCCTTTCCATTCTTCAGTAAGCAGCTTCCTCAACAGAAAAATGTAAAATAAAAACACTATTAAGGCAAAGTGTATCCTGAATAAATAAAAAATTGTTCTTGTCCTCTAGGTGGTATTTTTTGGTGTGCTTTTTGCTAGGAAGGGCAGTTTTTATTATTTTTTAAATCACTCAAAATCATGAAAGGGCTCCCCACCAAATTTTAGCTATGCAATAATACCTACTTCAGTTATCCTGACATATTGCTTCCCAGACTTTCAAAATGGTAAGTATAATAGATATCTTTATCTTATAAGGATATACTGCATAAGCTGGCCATCAAAGCAAACTCTAATACAAACCTGGAATTCTCTGGTCATCAGCTTTTGAGTTGGTACTTGCAGAAGAGAATCGCAAATGGTCACAGAGTTCATAAATTAGCAGCAGCACTGCTGTCACAATTGTGCCATGACTATGACATGTCATTTCCTGACTGTGATTAACTGTGCTTTACCAGAAACCCATTTTTCAGTAGAACAAAATGGGAAAATTAAGTTTCCTTTATATTTCGCTTACTTCATTGTGACCGTAGACTCCAATTGGTTAAATGTTAAAGAAATTTGGCCTCTTCTCAGCTCCAATTTCTACCTTCAGAACCTGAAGACTGTGAACCCTGTCTTACTAAAGGGTAAACTCAATTTTATTTTCTGTTATGTGAGCTAATTTGTGAGGGGTTCTCATAATGTCATGTCTTCAAGGAGATTGCAGTGAGTGTCTTAAAGTTCAGGCCAAACGTTTGTGAATTTACTGTTCGTGTTATAGTATTAGTTAGAACTAACTTAGATCTTTTCAAAATGTCCAAACTCTACAATTCAGAAAGCAGAAAGTCTCATCTACGGGTGATCTGAGACATCTGAGACCTTAGACAAATTCCATCAGAAGTGTATTTAGAGTAGAGATTGGGATTCCTCTGTTGAATCTCTAGCTGTTCCATTGATTCATTATTTTTCACTTAGCCTTCAAATCTTTCTTCATTAGTCGTTGTCATATTGCTTACATTTTTATAGGGGCATGGCACCTAGTTATTACATTTGGCAGACTCTGACACAGCAGAATGTATTTTAATATATAATAAGGTATTATGATTTGAATGAATACAGCTCATATTTTCACCAGTGTTTTCATTGTGTGGTGGTGCATCCAGTCTTAGCAGCGAGTCCTCAAAGACAACCAGACCAATCAAATACAACGCAAGTAACCTTAAACCAGATCTTAAGATACAGTTCCTTTTAATAATAAGACAATAATTTATCTATAAAGAAGCAGTGCAGTACAGGCTATCAGAATGACTAATTCTGCTTAACTCAACTCTGAAGAAAAGGGAATGCATACAGCTCACTAAGGTTTGTTGCAGTATTACTTAAGCAATGTAGATGTGCTTTCACTTGTGATTTTAGTTATGGTCAACTTTGATTCTCCACGTTTAAGTTGTGTGGTTCCTCTACTGGGTTAATTCTCACAAAGGGTTTCTGGTTTCTTTTGGTTTTGTTTTTGTTTGGTTTTTTTTAATTTGCTAATGTATGCATTCTCTGGACATCCATCAAATTATATTTTCTTAGATAACCTGTGTTCATCTAGTGGACCATATATTTTCTCATAACTTGGTTAGCTGTGAACCATCCATCAGGATATGTTTTTCCTCAGTAAGAGATTAACATTATTTTGAACCACGTCTTACTCATCTTTTGCCAAGCGTGGTTCAAGATTGCCTTAATATATTCTTGGTCATCCAAACATTGTTACTGTAGGGTTCCTGAATTTCTCAGGGTCCCTGAAAATTCAAGTTATGTAACAGCAAAAGAATATATATGTGTGCAGGTGTGCGGGTGTGATACTTTTCAAACAACTTGTTACTAACATCTTAATATCTCATGTTAATGGTAGTTCTCAAAGATGTTTTCTTGAAATAATTTGATTCTCTTCAGGCTACAACAGTATATGCAGGTTTGATTTTTTTGGTGTGTTTTTATTAGGGTTCCCAGAAACATGAAACAACTAAAATGCTGCAAAGACATACTCTGTTTTGGCCAAATGGAAGGACTGAAGAGAGTTTTCAGGGTAATGAACACAGATGGGTTTGCCATTATCCCTCACATAAGGAAAAAAAAGACAGGCATTTTTTGCTTTTGTATGGATAGTTCATGCTAGATACATCAGAGTCAGCATTTCCAATACTGATTTCAATTTAGTCCATGGCTGCAAGTGCTACACTAACAAGAGAACACAGCTGTGATTCCCTACAGTGCAATGATAATCACGATTCACTGCAGTTGCTGGTTAATGCAGTAACCATCCCTCTGACGTGCCAGGTGAATCCCCTGTAACTCTTTATGATGGATGCTATCTGGTTTGTTTGCTCATAGTTCACTGTATTGGTACTTTATGGGTTTTTTTGTGTGACTGGGCAGCAAACAGGAAGGTTGACTGTTTTAGCGTGCCTGCTGTACCCTACACAGGTGAATATGCTGGGTGGAGGAACAGTGTGCCAGGGCACGGCAGATGTATTTGTCAACAGCTCAGGTCCAGACAGGTTCATCTCTCACCTCTAATCACTTGGGATCCACCATGTACTTATATATTACTGTTGATATATTTTGATGAATGGCAGTTGTCATGCACATGATAGCAAAAACATTAATTAGATTCTTGATCATTTTCATTACTCTGGCCCTGCAATAATAAAATACTATTACCTTAGTTATTGCTTCTTTACTTGCCACTGGTTTACAGGTGAATGCATGGTAGATTTACTGCTGAAGTATCATACATATGCATTTGCAAGCAGCCACTGGTGTTTATATGAGCTGAGTTGAACAAGTAAAGCCGTAACACATGCAAAAAAAATTTCAAACAGCAAAAGATGAGTTTAAGGGGCTCTTCAGTTTTCTGAAAGCACTAATCACAGTGGTGTTTAAACACATAGAGGTTCTGTGCTTTCAGATATTTCAGATGCAGTTTTACCAGCCCTTTGAAAATTAATTCTGTACCTTTTCATCAACTTCTGTATGTAATCTATATATTCCTACCATGAAGATGTTCTTTATTTTTTTTAGTTCATTTCTAGCTAAATATTGTGTGAGAGTAACTTGCACTGAAAACAAAAAACTGCAAAAATGAGGAGAAAGAGAAATCTACTCCTACTCCATCTGTTCAAATTTGGAGAATAAAGAGCTAGCCTTAATCAAATGGGTATCCTTTGGTGAACATAATAGCATAGCATTGGCTATGAGTTCTCTTCTGAGCTTTGTAAATGAGAGTCAGGAGTTCAGTGGAGTATTGTAAATTGCGTCATCTGGGAATTTAGAAAGGGAATATATGGCCAAGAGATTCTTCTTCGGGGCTTCAGCTGTTCAGCAATTGTTGAGTCCTATGGGATACAGACCTAAGCATATAAATGGTTAGAAACTCTTAAGTTTTGTTAAAATGAGCTAAAATGTTGTTCAAGGGTAAGCTGAACTATTTTTTTCCTGATATTTCTGGAAGAATGGAATATAATAACAAAATAAGCTCTGTAATAGTGACCATTAGGAAAGCACAGATCAAACGGTTAAGCTGTTTTGCCATTGTTTACAAATCTCTGGCCTTTTTTTTGATTATCTGAATAATGCCTCTGCAAGCCTGTAACCCAGAAACAAATCCCTGCCCATGGTAAGAAAGCTGAGGAAATCTTATTCTTCTGAACATTTTTTAATTGGTTTGGATGGAGGAAACAAAGCAATTCAGGCAAAAGAAGAATAGTTCTGAATGTAACTTGTGGCTATATACTTTCTCTCACCTGACTAAAACCAGAAGTACGTGTTTTTAGAAATGAGCTTATATTAATTACAAAATCTTCTAAAGTATACTCTTTTTGTGGCTAAGAGTGTTTCAAAAGGATGTGAGATGAGTCTGAAAAGTTCGTACAGAGAGATGTTTTAGCACTTTAGACCCTGGTTTATCCCAGCTAACTCGGGCATATGGTTGCAGACTACCAGGGATCAGAGTAGTCCTCGTCTGCACCTTGGCCTTGTGTTCCTCCTCCCATTCTTGTGTTTACTCTGATTGCCAGGTTGGTTGGTTTGTTTTCAAGCAATTCTTTTATTTTTAAATATCTGTTCTTCTTAAATCTACCTCTGTTTTAAATCTACTTTTCTTTTAGCATTCACAGTCCAATTTATTTTGTATTGTTACCTGAAAGCCTCACTTGTGCCCATAAATAACATAAATTAAAACAGAATCCAAGTTTTAAGTCTGCTTCCTGACAGTTATTCACTAACACTGAAGGTAATGTAATTAATTACTCAGTTTCTTAAGAGAGTTGTAATGCTGGATATCTTGATACAGCTCAAATGGAAAAGCAATATTTGATTTTTTGTTGTTGTTATTGCTGGAGTTCTATGTAAAAAAAAAGCCATGCTACAATTACTTATACTATTAAGCCATGGCTAAGGGGTGATTGCAGATCTGTGGATTTACAGATAGCAATCCTTTCATCACTCAGTTGTGTGTTTTATGAGCATAGGATTTGTACGTTGTGATAGTTGCTATGGTACCCACATGTGTACCAGGAAGATTGTAAGAGAAGTGTGATTTATGTTAACAACAAACTGAATTAAAAAAAAAAGTGTTCAGAGGTGACTGGTAAATTTTTAGTTATGTTCCTCAAAAATAGAAACCTCTTTCTTTTGGTGTAAGGCTAAAATTCTGATTTCCCCCCCAGGATAATGCTAACGTGGAGATATGCTAATAATTTGGGCATGGGTCCTGGGGTGGTACTGTTTAATACAGCCTGCTCTTTTTTCTGTTACCTGGCTCCAGAATGCTCTCCCCTGATCTTTGAATCTATAGCAAATGCCACAGTCACTCAAAGTAAAATTTAACTGCATGAAGGGGAGATGCAGGTTTGCTAATACCTGTTCTAAGAAATACAGTAAAATACTTGTTTTATTGGAGTGGCCACTGGCCCAGTAGTTAGAGATTACACCTTTTTATTTCCATCTCATCCCTCTGGCTGAACTGGCAGTAATTTGGTAAGAAATCAGCGTGCTCCGTTCCTTGAGGTAAGGATGGGGAGAGCTGACACTACATCTTCAGCGGTAACCCTTTCCTCCGGCTGAAGGAGATGCAGCAGTAAGGGCTCTGAGCTCTGGGCCGTTCTCTGCTGGACGAAGCATGGCTGGGCCAGCAGGGCATGTGTCAACAGGGAGAGATCAAATCCAGGTGCATGGGACTGCGCAAGGAAGTGACAGAGCCAGAGGGAAGGGAGAGCTACGTTTCTGTACTAAACATGAGCTTTTCCTCTTTAAGTTGAATTCTGTCTTCCCTCCAATTAAGAGAGGTGACCACTTAATTCCACCTAATTAGAGCATTTTTTAGATCTATTCTCCATTAGGGGCACTGTACATGCAAGATCAGCATCTTACCTTTGCTGTGAACTCTAATGGATTAATCATTTATATTGCATAGTCTAATTACTTCAGTTCAACGCTTATTTACTTTTAAATTCTAATTGACTTTATGAATGCCATTATTTGTATTGTAAGACTCCTTAAGGAGAAACTGATAATATTGTAATGTTTTCAGTAAAAATAACAAAATACCTACAGGAAACATTGTTCAGATAGAGTATTATGCAGGTAAATTTGTTTTCCAAGAGATTATAATTTGGAGGACTTAAACATTTTTACTTGTAGACCAAAAGTTTTGTACTCACAATTCCATAATTTCTCTGAATTGCTGATTCTCGCTTCTATTTAGTAGTTTTGTTTTCATGCTACTTGGTCAGGATCTCAGCTTTCTGAGAATCTTGAAAGATTTTCTTTTTGAAAACAAGTTTCTACCTGTGTGGATTGAGATAAAAAGCTTCAAACATGAATCCTGAAGCTGCAAAAATCATAAAGGTACAAGTGAATGCAGCTCTATAAAATGCTCTCTAAATGTGACATTTTGCTTGATCTTTGAATTTGATTTTCTGGAAGTCATCTGATTGCTTAGGTTTAAGAGACATGACAATTCTTGTGTATCATTGGATGTCTTTGGTGCCAAAACATAGCAAATGTAGCATAAAAATGCATTTTCCACAAAAAAGAAAGAGGGGCAGATGTCAGCCTCTTCTGCTAACCCTACATAATCTTCTCTCAGGACCTTGAGATATAGGTTGCTAATTCTCTGTCTAGTATAACCCTGACCAGACGAGAAATGAGGAAATACTTAAAGTTTTTCTTCTTTCATTTTCTCGTGCCTTGTTGCCCACCCGGGGAGCCAAGGTTTGTCCTGTACCCGACTTTTAAACTGATTGCACAAAAAGGTTTGAGGAAGTTCTGTATAGTATCCCCATATCTGCCATCTAGGTGTGAAAACCTGACCTTTTGTAATCCTGTTTACAAAAATAATCTCCATAGTTGACTGTGCAAGTAACATAAAATAGTCTTTTAAATATACTTGCTGTGATTTGATTGTCTTTTACATGGGATTTTGTTTTCCCTCTGGATGCCTACATGTTTTTCAGTGGAATGGTGAAACATTAAGCCTCTGGCCATAGCTAAAATATTCACTATCTATTTTGCAAAACAGTTCATAGTCTCTGGAAACATGGCATTCTAGTGATGCAAAGTTTATTATTTTCTCTCTAATAAATACTTTATTAATCTATCAATAATGAATGAATTATGTATATCCTTTTCTTTCTTTAACTTGCTATCATTAGGTGTAAGGTGGAAAGGTTGGGGTTTTTTTATTACTCAGTTTCTTTCCTGCCTAGAACCATTTTCTCCTTCACTTCAAGATTTAGCCAATTTATGCAATGACCATCTCCTACCATGAAGAGCAAGAGTCTTCTACTTAAAATATAAGAAATATTTATTGGCACACAGCTTTGTTTCGTGTAGAGAATGTTTCCTTGAGAGAGTAATTGTAATTTTTGTTCCCTGCTTACCAAAGGAGCTTATCAAGTCCTTTTACAGAATCCTTAATATTGTTGTTTTTCTTCCCTGAATGTGAATAAATGCTACAGACAGTTTGGAGGAGAACTAATTCCTAAGTTACCTCTCCTTCTTGAAATCCAAAAAAAAAAGTCTTTCACAAATTGTGAGTTATAAGTCTGTTTTCAGAAAAAAAAAAAAAATCTGTTTTTGAGTCCTGTAAACAAGATGATCACTGTGCCTGCAAACTATATTGGTTCAAAGGCAGGCAAGTCTCCTTGGCCCTTTAAAGAACAAGCCAGCTTAGAACAACATCTAAAAATGCAATAGAATTATAGGTCACATTTGTTGGGCTGTAGAATGAGAAAATATTTTAAAGGATGATGTGCTGATGGTCTGTCAATATTAGGACTAAAGTGGAAATCAGGTAGACAAAATCTAGTGGGCATTTGTCTAATTAGAAGTGACCTTTATTAAAGCAGAGCGATCTGAATTAAATTAGTTATTGCTCATCTGGTACTAGCTTTCTTTATATCTGAGAATTTGGTAAATCTCATCTAGGATGCTAATTCTATCCTTCCATCTTTTCCTCTGAGATGCTTTTCATTTAATAATGACTTTCTTCATTGTTTTTAAATTTAGGACAGAGCCCTCTTTTTTCAGATTATGTTTTAATTTCTGCACTGAAATACGTAAATACTACCTTCAGAGAGAAAGCAGTAGGAGAGGTGGGTACTTTAAGTAGAATCATCTGTTGCCTTCAAACAGAAGAATAAAGTACTCTGCTTGAGTAGCAAAGTAGCGTCTGAAAATTGAACTCTCTATTTCAAAAGACTTTAAAAAGTATTCTCTATCATTTAGCATCCTCCTGTTCTAAACCTAAACCTCTCATTTGGGGAGTTCTATGCTGCCATGGATTTAGATTTCTTCAGGCGGGCACAGGTGCTACCCTACAGCCTGAAAGAGAAGCAAAGTCACGGTCAGAGAAAGAGAATGAAAATGTAGCCCATGCTCAGGTTCCCAAAAGGCTCGTTTTCACCATTACTAGCCATTTGGCTGCTGTTAGCCATGTTAATCAGCATGTGCTTGCTGATTTCAGTGACATCTGGTGTGGCATTCTGGTTATTTTGGATCACATGGGAGATGTGTAGTCCTCCACAGGATCTGCATGGGCAGCTGTTTAGAGCTCAGAGAATAACAACTTCAAGTGCATCAGAGCTTTTCAGCAATGTCACATAGTAGCTGCAGCCGTACCCTGGAAGCTGTTCTGTTGTAGTTAGTTTCCTGTGCAAAGCATGTCCCTTCAATCTGTTGTTCTCACTCTTTGGGTTAATAATTTCTCCTTCTTTTAATCAAGGTGGTTCTATCTGAGTTTGCCTTGAGTTGCCGACCACCCAAAGTTTTAACAGTTTTAGGCTGAGCTTTGAAGAAACTTGAGGAAATGCAAAGTTACTGTTGTTACTGTGAGCTCAAACTGCCAAGATGCCTTGATAAACTGGTAAGGAAATGAATGTACAAGGGTAGAAAGGATTACAGATAGAGATAGAAGGATTAGGCTGTGAACTAGCAGGAAGACTTGCTGTAAAAATGTTGCTTCAGGCTTTTGTTTATTATTTGGAGAAATTCTATTTAAATGCAGATTAGATTTTCTACCTGGAAGTACAACTTATTCTTTGTTTAGGAACTCTACAAAGAAGAATGAATACAGAGTAGTTTTGTTTTCATTTCTTCACGAACTTTGACAATCATGTTGCTTATCCTGTTATCTGGATTAGATATGCAAGCTGTGGATATAGGAGTTTTAGCAGTTTGTTTAGAGACCCTGGTTTAATTAATCAGTGTAAGATTACCAAATTGCCTTGGGATGAAAAACTGCATCTGAGAAGTTGTAATTGGCTACTGACTAAACAGAAAGTCCCAGCTCTGCATAGGGTATTTGGGGAGGGAGGGAGGCAGGGGAAAGAAAGAGAAAGAAGAAGAAACAAGCAATAAATTAGACAAATATTGAATCTTTTGTGAACTGAAATCTTTTCATTCTGTATACAACTTAACTTTTTTGTATTGCTGTACATTGTGTAATCAATCACCTCTTAAAATGCCATTTCATCTTCCTTAGAAACAAAAAAGAAATGAAAACAATTCTTTATCAATTCTGCTGGGTTTATGAAAAGTAGTCTGAAAAGTCTTCACTTTAAATAGACTCCAAATACTCAGAAATTTTTCTCTTGCATATTGCAGGCTTAATTACCATAACAATATCAGTAAAATGTAGCTAAGGGAAACATCCCAATCACCTCCTATGGGATTATTTTTATTGCTTTATCCATTCTTCTTGCATCTTGTCACCAGCATCTCCAGCAATGCTTACTGATCTTCTCAAAATTATAACATAAGGTACATACCTAAAACAACTTTTAGTTAATCATCTCAGCTATCTGTACTAAAAAAAACCATGCCAAATTCAAAACACTGATTTCAAGGGATTTTTTTTTTAATCTCACCTTTTTCTTCTTTCCCAACATAATTTGTGAGTTATTCACCACTTTTTATGACAGAAGTTCCACACAATGATTGGCATGAACTGTCACTGGGATTCATGTACAGAAGCACTTGAATTCAAATGTTTCAGATTTTGACCTAATTTTAGAAAAGTATAAGAGTAGTTTGAATTCTTCGGATATAAAGATGACTTTTGTTGTTTTCTGTCTAATATATGAGAAGGCGGCCGCATTTGACTGGAAATCAAGTGTGTTCTCTAAGATCATCTACTTCACCAGCCATTTAGTGTGATCAGTAATTTTGTATTGATCATTTAGCATGGAAAAAACATGCTAATGTAATAGATTTAATGTGCTGTTATGGTAATGGTGTACCATTTGGCAAGGTAATATTTTAGTATTATCAGATTCATAAAGGCTTGTCTGTTGAGAATATAATGAAGATTTCTCAGTGTATTGCCTAGCTTTGTTATGAAGTGGAAGAAATAAAAAGATCAAGCCTTTGCTTAAAGGAGGCTGATGAAACCTTTTGCTTCATACTAGATACATTTTAGGTGGCCTGTGGTTTTCTGTTCCTCTCTCTATTTCTTTTTGATGGACAAGCTAAAGCAGTAACTAATATAAAGGAAGATGATTCTTCAGGAGATGAAGAACCCTAGGCCAATGATTTACAGAAAGTAACACGTTCTGAAGAGCTCACACAATCCCATTGAAGGTTTCAGGGCCATTTTAAAATGTGAATTTAAGCAATACTCTTCCGTGCGTCCTCTTCAGCAAGCCAAATGTTTCCCTTCATCCATTTTTGGTAATATGATGAGCTGTGCATAAAATAAGTCAGAAAAAATGGATCTGTAATGAACAATGCATGACTGGTGAGTGACAGAAAATGGTATATATTTCAGAGAAGAAAGTAATGAATCACAGAGTTAGCAGTATATGAACGTGTCAAATTCTGGTATCATACAGGGTCAATGGACAGACTGAAAGGCAGTTATTAGAACAGCTTGGTTTTCCTTTAATGTATGATTTCACAGTTGCTTCAACTCTTAGGCTACATCAGACATTTATATTCTGTTTCAAGAGTTTCTTGTAACATTCTATTATTTGAATGGAATACAGCAACTATTAGCTTTCATTTGAATATATACTTGAAACTATGAGCTCTGGGCAATTTTTTTTTTTTAATACTTATTTTCTTTTTTTTGGCATGTCTACATGTGTGCATTACCATTTCAGGCTAGTTGGCAGGACCAGCAAAAGTTCTGAGCCCTAACTTTAGCTGTGTTTAAGTTGTGAAGACTTCGTAACAGGGTTTTTTTGCTGGAGAAAGAGAGAAGCTTACATTCAGGATGGTTACTGTGAGCCTGCAGAATTTCTGAAGCCCAACTGTATCTAAAAATCTTTGGAAAAATGGCCTTTCTAGTGTGTACTTAAGGCTCAAATTAGAAAATACAGTTTTCTGAACAGACCTCTGGGGCGGCCAGCAAATTGTTGCTTGTGGAGATGAAACCTTGTAATGAAAAGTCCAGCATTAAAACCTGATAGACCAGAACTCTTTTAGAGAAGGTCTTGCTTTCCCCACTTTGCTTTTTTCTTTCATGAAAGAAAATATAGTCATATCTGCTATTTTTCTTCTTTTCTTTGGATTACGAGAATATGATTGTTCAGTTCAAAACTTTGATTCTTCAAGTTGACATAAGTATAGGGGCCAAATGTGAAGCTCTTCTGTTATGTCATAAGAGTTAGATACCCCTTCCTCTCCCTCCTCCTTTGTAGCTGTCCTCAAGCCCATTTGCACACTCTGTTACATAATTATATTGATATAATCTATACTAACATGAAATGGAAGCTCTAACCCATTTTTATGTGCTGCTTAGTTCCTCTGTATCTGCAACACAGTCTTTCTAGCGAAAAGGGGTGCAAGCTTATCCAAGGAAATTTGGTTGTTGCATTGCAGTAACATGGATGTAGCTTAAATGCTTCTACACAGTCACAGAAAAGCTGCGCAGTTGCTGCCCTGAGCTCCCTGTTGCTGCAGCCATAATGGTGGTTATGCCTGAGCTGACTTGGGTATAACTAATTGAGTGGAGCATACTGTGCTGACTGCAGAATAGACCTCCGTGTTACTGTATGTAGCTGTACATAGCCCTTCTGAATTAATTCTTAACTTTCTGCCATCTGTATGATAACAATTTGTAAGATTTACTTTTCCACAGATGATGATTGTATTGGAACTAGAAAGGGAGAGCAGACTTCCTGCTATTGAAAGTATTTTATACTTTCTTCTGCATATGTCCCCTTCTCTTCATTATCTGTCTTTGTATTTGGCTTGTTCCCTAAGGAGATAAGTATTTAGCTTCACTGCATAGAAACTGTAGCCTGTCTATAATGGTTAGGAAGGAAAGGTTACAACCCATGTCAGAAACATGCAGGAAAAAAAAAATCTTCAAAATACTCATCAGTTAGAGATAATAACACAGTAGTTCTGAGAAATACTGATGTATGTGTCTATTTTTAATTACATATGGGCAAATCGACTTTTAATTTACATACAAAACCATAAAGATTTTACAATGGGATTAGTTGCAACTATAGTCCAATCTATTTTACAAAAGAGTTAAAGTTTAATTCCGAGAAGCACTTTGAGGAATTTCTAGAAATTGCTTTACCGTGTAAAATTTTATGAAATCATTAGATTTTATTGAATTAGAGTTAATTTTAAGATATGTCTTTTGGAAAGATTTGATACCATATCAGATCATCAAAGCGCATATCATCCTGGGATTTTTAGTGGTTTATTAACATTATGAGCTCTTCATCACAGGAGGCCTATTTAAAGTATATATATGGCTTTCTGATGTTGTATTTGGTTAGATTTACTAATGACAGTGAAAGATTAATCATTAATATGTCTAGTTTTTGTTGTACATTTCAAAATGTACAACACAGCTCTTTGGTGGAGAGAGAAAACTGAATTTTTGCTAATATGTTGTGCCCTTCAGGTTTCTTTGGGTGCCAGGGGCATCATTCACTATTCCAACAGATATGCTTTGAAAGCTTAGTATACTGTCAAATGCTCAAATGTGCGAAGATCTGGTTTAAGCTATCTCAAGTTGGGAACCCAGAAATAATGGAGACTGCGTAATTTTGACTAATTTCTTTATGCCTCAGTTTCCCAGATGCAAATGGCATCAATAAAACAAATAGTGCAAGTGGGATGTTATCCGTGTTCATGAAGCTTTTGATTGTGCTGTGAAAACAACAAAAAAGTACACAAGGAAATGAATAAATCTGCATTCAAGACAAGGCTTTGAAAGTATTAATTAAAAAGGTGTATGGCCACATGCTGATTAGAGGAGATAAAGAGAAATATTGAATAACTACTTACTCTCTGAATTGGGCCCAAGGGTCCTATGAGAAAAATAGTATATGATAATTTAATTAAAGTTTGCATCAAAACACATTCACACAAGGGAGCTGAATTAATATTGCAGAATTTGCACTTCCTAACTTTTCAGTGCTTCACTGGGAAATGTTAACTCTTTTTTAATATAGTGGTTCTTCAGTGTGACATAATGTACTGATCAGACATTTGGCACATTCACATCACTGAATTTCTTAGATTTAAGGCACTAATGTAATAAAGTAAGTATAGATCTTGAATTGGAAATACCAAATGATGATAGCAGTGCAGTTGGAAGCACAATTCTATTGGGTTCTGGAATATGATAGAAGCAAGCAGGGAAAGNTAGTACAGGGGAGGGGAAATTCTCCCTATGCTGCAGTGGGGGATAAAACAATAACTGGGCGAAACAATAACAGCTAGAATATTGACTATAATGTGGTGATTAATCAAGTGTTTGCAGGCTTTAAAATAAATCTCCACGACCCATATTGCAATTACAGTGGTAGCACATTCATGACAGTATCACAATGCTTTCAATTTCTACTGTATAATGGAAAAAAAATTTGATTTTTTTCCATTGTAATAGCATCTAAAACATG
>WAAD01010475.1:3463-39069 GCA_013389945.1 Fregata magnificens | reverse complement strand
CTTTTTAAAATTATGTACGCGATGAGAAATCTTGTTCTGTAAAGAATTGTGTCAAATGTTGATCTGGCCTCAATTATTCCCATCATGTGTCAATTGTCCAGGTGCTGGGAGAATCATCTGGTTTAGAGAAGGAAACTAAAGTTTACTAATGCTACTAGCTANAGTCATTTCTCTCTTGTCAGCAAAACTCCTTGATGCCAAAAAACTTCTTAATAGTTGGAAAAGGCTTATGTGAAACTTCCAATCAAACAGCAAAACTTCAGTGGAGAAACTGGTCGCAACTGAATGTTTAAAGAGATGATAACTGTGAAAGTATTGCCTCATCAGAATGCTGCCAAAATTTCTGAAGATGCTAGCAATGCCTATAAAGGCCCAATTAGGAAGTCGTAGCCATCACAGTAAGTAGTTTTGAACTCATAGGTAAATGATGGCAACTCTAATCAGGCACCCTTTTTCTTCTTTCAAATGTCTATTCTGAATGAGGCTCTGAGCTACTGTGCAAAGATTGCTCCAAATCACTCAGAGCCACACTTCTATGCCTGACTGGAGCACAATGAAGTTTGGATTATGCTGTTTTAAATTATCACCCATTTGAAGTAATTTTCTTTATAAAACAAGATTAAAATGACTGTAATTCAAAACATTTTACCTCAAATTGATGTGAAAATTGTAGTGTTCATATTATTTCCATTTTTCAATTTGACAAAACATTTCACTCCATGTATAAGCTTTTCTGTGTTGTCACTATCTTAAGAGTGAAAATATGCATTTTACTCTGTGCATTTTACTCTTTCCTGATGCGTCTTATTTCTTAACACTACTTATTTAACTTTTTTAAAGCATATCTTTATATAGTCTATTGTGGTACCTGGGGAAAATATAAATAGATTTAGGAGGTTTGCTTACCTTCTTTCTACCCCACACAATAACAGTTTATAACTTCATATTGTTAAATTTGTTCTCCGGTCTTTCTACATGCCTGATGGTTAGATAAGTGCTGATGATAAAGCAAAACAAAGAATTTTACGTTCTAGCTTGATAGAGTTGAAACTCAGATTATGGTGACTTTTATTTACATGAAACTTCCTTTCCTTTGTTTTCATCCTAATACCATAGTAGAAATTTCTCTCCGTATTTTTTCCTCAAGGTTTCAGGTCTCCTGAGTAAATCACTTAGGGAAAGAATAGCGTTTTCTCTTCCTCAGAAGTTTATTTCATAGACAGGCAGTTATATCAGTAATTATTTTTTAAAATCCAGTAAATGCCAAGTTACTTACCTGAGTTCCCTATGAATAAGGGTATTTGTTTCATCTAATACAGAGTGCTTCTTACAGACTTCTTGTAGCAGCGAAGTACAGAACAATACTGAAAAGCACTGGAAAATTAAGTGACTTGCAGAAGTCCATGGCTAAATTCACACCAGTGAGAATTAGAACTGTACAGTTCCTAGCCTAAAAATGCCAATATACAAATGTACTTATTTTTAAGTTATACTGTATTCAACCATAAATGCAACAGAATGCCAAACTCTATCACTTAATGTAATAGTGATACATATGTCAGCTATCAGACCCTCAAACTCTGGGAAAGAGCTGCTTTGTGTGCTAAATCTGCAAAGGATAATTCATTCCTTACTAGGGGGTATGATTTCATGAGCTGAAAGCTTTAACTAGTACATATGTATAGGATATATTTAAAGTGATTATGGAAATGTCACCGCAGGACAATACATTATTAGTAGTCCCTCATATGTTGTATGCTGTCCCCTTATGTTTGCTGATAATTAAAAAGCAGATTGGGATGTCATGATAAGAATGAGTGCAAAACGTCCCCTTTATCATTTGCAATAAATATGAAATAGTGGTCTTTCTGTATCCTTCAGTGATCTATTTGCGTTGGTGACAAATGACATCTTTCTCCTTGTAATGTGCCTGCAGGGTTAAATGACTTTATTATTATTAATGAGTCACTGCTCCAGCTGCCCAGAAATAGAGGGAGTAGGAAACATAAGAGATTTAGACCTAAGTAATTACAAATGTAATTATTACCTTTCAAATTTCATTTTTACAGCAATCACAAAGTTGTTAATCAAACACGGCCCTTTCCATGTATTCACACTTTTTTGGGGTCTTTGTCAAAGGGATGAGTGGCTACGTGGTTCCACTGAGGGTAGTCTATGGCAGATTGACAAAGTGGTAATGACAGAAAACTGCTGTGAAAAATTGGTTAGAAAATGTTGTCTAGTCATCAAGGAGTCTGTGGTTCAGAGGGCTTTCCAAGAGAAAAACCCTCCTGAGCTGCAGCCATATGGAGGACAGTGTCCTCTTGGGGAGGACGAAAGCTGCAGGAGGGGAATCCTTTTGTCCTGTGGAGATATGAATTGTCAAAGTTTTACTCCTCTGGTCCATCCTTCCGCAAGGTTGCAGATTGTCATTAAGGAATCTAATAAGCACAACAGAACCGACGTGCTACTGGACGCTTTAGGGGAATTAAAAAGTGTGCCCTCTTGGCCCTGCAAGGGTTATCCTAATTACTCATAATTCTGGATTTTCAAGTGTTTAGGTGACGCACAAGGCTTGTTCTTCTGTAGTAATGGTAAGGGAGTCGCAGGGAATTTAGAAAAGGGAAATGCTTGTGGATTGTGTTAAACCATGTTGCAGATGCCGTGAAATGTAAGCAGTGTTGTTTTTCAGAATCGTAATCTGAACTTGAAATTTATTGTGAAATGGAAAATCTGAGGAAAAGCTTTGGAGAAATGAGAACATTTCCTTTCAATAATGTAATTTCTGCATAATGTTGAAATATTAAGGATTCTCATACTTTAAAAATCTAGATTTTAAAAAAATGAATAGAGAAAATGGAAAATATTAGCTCCCATACTTTATACACCAAAATGTCATTTGAATCAACACTGTCACAAAACAGTTGAACTTTGAAACTACATTTTTGATGGAAAATTGTTTTGTCCAAAAAACTTCAGCGACCTTTACTTATATATTAAACTGGAATAAATAGATTTAATTTTGTTGATGGTCCATTCAAATATAATATCTATCAGCACTCAAATAAGCATAGTGTGTTACTTAGATATCAGTATAGGTGAATATTGTAAAAATGTTTAGAAGTATTTGCAAAATAAATAAAGTCAGGGTATTCATAATCAAAACAGATCATTTTTTGCTTACGTTCCAATAAAGAAAAATGCCTTTTTTTTTTTCTTGAAATGCTATTGGAGTCACAGCAGAAAAGCCACAGAATATTTTTAGACTGTTGTAGGTTTATTTTGTTTGCTGTTCTAGTGGCCTTTGACTTTAAATTTCTGTTTGTGTATATTTGATGAAAACACAATTTCAAAACATCTTTTATTGTCTACCTCTTGAGTTATCACAGGAAAGATATGTTTACTAGCTTACTTAGCATTTGGGGTTTTTATGTTTTTCTTTTGAAAATTAACATTTCATTAAAGTGTCTGAACCATGAACAATTCCCACAGTTGTTCAATTACTTAATCTAAAAGAATTTCTTAGTATTCTACTTTAGATCAAACTTTTGTTTATTTTTACTGTAAAGTCAATAAAAAGAAAACAGAGCCCCATTTGGCCTGTAGATACATCAAGAAACTCTTACTGAAGTGAATAAATGGTGTAGATACAGATATTTGAAGCAGAACTGTAGGTCTTTTATCCCATACCTATCCCTTGAAGGAGTTGCCGTATGTGAGGTATCATCTCAAACATAACTGAAAATGAACTTCTGCTTGTCCCCTTCTTCATCACCCTGCCTGTATTCTGCATTCTGCTGATTCACCTGATCTGCTTATTGTCACAAGTGTTAGAATTCATTATGACAGTGGTATGAGAGCATACTAATATTTTCGTGTAGGTCTTTTATCAAGAATAAATGCTACTAACCTTATTCCACCTAGAAATTCTGTTCCTTTCTTATCTCTTTGAAGTTTATCCTTTTTTCTATCTCCAAGCCCAGACCTTTGTTCTCTAGCCAGAGAACCACAAAAGGTAATTGATTTTTTTTTTCTTAGAATGTTCACAGCCTAAGCTTAAGAAATGTATTTTCTGCTGCTTCCACACCAAATGAGTTTATGCAGATTCAGTGATTCTTAACTCTCTTTATGAATCTTCACCCTTTCAAGGTATTTAGTGATTTATAATAAAATCAGTAAAGTACCTCTCCTTCAGACACACACAATTTTGTTTAAAACTTACACCTTAAAAAACTGAGCATAATATCATATTCTGTATACTTTCATTGTAGATATTCTAAGCAAGAACTTTCTTCTTTTTAAAACTTAATATATGTATTTGAATGCAAGTGTGAATGAAACTGAGGAACCTCTTTAGCTAGGTTTGGAGAGAGAACAGATGTTAACTATCTGTAGAAATTACTACAAAGTGAATTTCTTTTTCTAAGGATTAGCTATACAAAGCTGCATTTTGAAGACTGCTCATTTTATAGTTTCAGACAAACAACCTTTCTGTACAGACAAAACCTCAAACTCTTCGTATTGTTTTAATGTATTTTTTTCCTGCTTTTATGGGAAAAGTATAGTAATGGCGATATTTCCATGATATAATACATTTTCTCACTTTGTTTTATCCTTTTAACATGTTCAGTGCCTCTTGAAATAGCATATTGATACGCCTCCAAATTCCCCAGCAAATCCACATGCAAAAGATTCTCCTCAATATTGAATTAAATGAAAGAACATACTATGTTGAACTGACTCTGGATTAAAGAAATAAATGAATTTACACAAATACACATCTGTTTAATTGGTGGTAATGGCTCCTCATATACATTCCTAGTGAGGCATTTGAATAACTATTTGATCACGAAAGGAGATATAAATGGTATTTCAGAGCGTACACTTACCTTGTATTGGTTAAGTGATTTTTCTGTCAATTAGCCCCCATTCTGTTTTAACATGTTTGACTAGATCACTTTTTTAAGTTAAAAAATTTTAAGGGATGACTTCCACTTGCATGTTTAAGAGCAACTTTTACCGAGCGTTTGAAATTCAATCTCTAGAAGCTGATATAAGATATACTATTATTCATAGATTTCCTGCATCTCATATTTCAAGTAATGTTTAAGGATATTTAAGAAAGCATCAAACAAGGTTTTAAATATGTATACACACATGTGTGAGCAATAAGGCTTTAGAAACATCGTCATATTACAGTATTTAGTGAAATCACTGTTATACTTCTTGCTGCAGACTCTCTAATAATGCTTGCAGATACACTAACATTACTACACTTTTTGTCTTCCTGGTCACTGTAACAGATCGCATTGATAAGAAAAGCTCGTCTTGCAGAGAACAGTAAAAGGTTTTCAGTGCTCTCAATACCGCTGAGGGGTGGGAGTGAGCGAGTGGCTGTGTGGCACTTAGCTGCTGGCTGCGGTCAGCCCACCACTTCAAGACAAAGATGTTACCTGAAGAGGCAGTCAGTCCAGGGTGATAATTGCTGGGTATCTACAACTTTCTATAGACTCTTCTTTCCCTTACTGCAAATAAGAGTTGTATCTTGAAGGCTTAAAGTGAAGTTTTACACTTTGAGATAGAAAGTTTGCTGTGTTACAAATGCTCTACGTTGAAAATGTTTCCTCTTTCAGGCACCAGCTGCAAAATGGCAGCCGAAGCCCTTTTTCAGCCAGCATATTTTCGCAGGATGTTGGGTTTATTACAGAAACTTTACATAAGTAGAAGAGCTATATATACCACTTAAAATGCATAGTCTTCTCAGGTATGGGGGAAGAAATGCAAATTTCACTCTTTACTATGTTTCCAGGTCAAAGGTTATTGCTGGAGGATAAACCATGTTTCACTATGTAGTTTCACCTTGTTTAATTGATTTGAATTTAAATTTATATTCTGTGTTAAATAATGAATCATGTATCAATAATTAAGAAGCTTCAGTACAAATGTGAAGCAGTTAATTAAATATTAAATAAAGCACATTGTATTACCCAGTGTTGTAATCAATATACTAGATTTTAGGCTATTCATTTTAGATGGTCATTATACTTTACAAGTTATGGTTAAAATTCTCATTCATAACTTAGTATACACTTCATAGGCTAAGAAACATGCGTCCTTTGCAAATTACCATATTTGTTTTGCCATAATTAGCAACAAAACATGGACATTAAAGATGAATACAGTTGGACTGTTGAAGCAATAAGGGTCAGTGCTGTGTATTCTCCAACACTGTCACACCTGTGTTCATTAGGCTGAAACAGAAGAGATTGCAGGGGGTTTGGGGGCTTGAGGTTTTTTTGATGAAATCTCTTCCTGTGGAAAACAGCAATTATTGAAACTGAACTTTTTACGGGAGCATTGCTTTTAGACCATTTCTTGGTTTTGATTAATACAAGATTGAAATTCTACTCAGAATAACAATAAGAGATGACTTAATGAAAGATTAATGTGCTTTATTTATATGGCTGTTACTTGTGAAGGAAAGATTCACTTCAATTTGCAAGCACAGTTAATTATACAGGAATTACCATATGCTGTCTCTTTTGCCCTGATACTTCCTCCATTCCCTATCTTCTTCCTCACCAACCTTCCCCAGCCATCTTTGATAACGTTTGCTTGACTAATTGAAGCCAGGTGCAAAATACTCACACCTCATACCACTGGGATTTTATAATAAGAAGCCTAACTCATGGCAGTTTTAAGATTAAATTCAAATTAAAACCATGGATGTTAGGATATAAACGGTGTTCACTGGAATGGAAGGAGAGCTTATTCTTGCAAGATATCCAGTACAATCTGGCAAGCCTAGGTAGCACATGAAAATGTGTGATTTCCTGCATGCCTGTTGATTCCTCAGTTAGAACATCTGGAGGATCAATCTTCCTCTGAGTAGGATTTCTCACAGGCTCTGGTAGAGGCAAGCTCTGTTCACACAGCTGAAAACTAAAGGAAGTAGCGTGTCCTACTTGTTCTTTGAATAAAAAGGTTCAAAGGCGAGAACTTAAGCAACTTTTTTAGGTTTTCAATTTATTGAGACATATACAGGAAATAAAATATTCATAGGAAACTTATCCCAAAGGCATTTTATTATTAAACCAAAAAAAGTAGAGTATATTATAGCAGCAGTTATTCAGGGTTTCTACATTCAAGCTTCTTCCTCCTGACCTTATTAAAGTAACCCAGTTTACACTAACAACTATGCTCCCCTCCCTTTTTTATTGCTAATGTCATTTCTGTTCTCTTCACATAGTGGAGACCGCTAAATGATGTTACCCAAGTGGCCACTTTTGGTCACCAGGGTAATTCTGGACTATAATTTCCCTATATTATGCTTGAATTCCTACTTAGATTTAGTACCACATTTAGTAAATACACATGGGCAAAAAGTGGGGGGGACACGACCCATTCCTTAGGAGCTATTGGCTGAGATGAGTAGTATAAGGTTGTCGTCTTCATCACTCTGGTGGGTTCCTGCTGAGCAGAGCGCACTGAATGTGCGATGGGAGCTGTTTAATACGAAACGCTTCAGTAAATGAGAGGCACTTCTGGATGCTGACAGAATAGCATTGGCACTGCAAGCCATGTATTCATATATGTGCTGTGTTGTGAAAATATGAAAAATAGCTCAGCAATGGCATAATTATGGGCAATTTGCTTAATTGCTTGCTAATTGTTGCTTGCTTTATTATGAAACAAGAGTGCTCTAAATGTAACACTGGATGGTTTGCATCCAAAATGTGTCAAATTCAATACTGGCTTTTCATTAAGACTTCAGCTACATAGCTTTAAAATTCAAGCACTCTATATTCTGTGTTTTAAGTTGTTTTCTTTTTTTTTTTAAATTGTTTTTGAAATTTTCTTAGCACAAGTTATAAGCCCCTAAGCCTGCACTGGTACAGTGCAGTCTGGCAGTTTTTGAACTTCTAATGAATCTGAGTACTTTGCTAATGAATACATTTACAAATGTCTTTTGATCATTATTACACATGTGGATAAAGGTGGAGATGTTTTAAGGCTCCTCCGGGAGCTCATGTTCTTGATTGTTCAACTTTTAGAAATGCACATCTCCCTTTTAACATATACAGGCAGATTTTTTTAAAGGGATATATGCAATTCTGAAAGTTTGGCCTAAACTTTTGGAAAAACTATTCTCTTCTATTTTGACCAGGATATCCTGCTTTGAGCAGAAGGTTAGGCAGACATCTTCAAAAGTCCCTTTCAGCCCAAGTCTTTTTGTGATTCCATGATGCAAGTGATGACTTCTGTGGCAGACTGAGAAAGGAACCAGCCCTCTTGATGTTGTCTTAGTAGTATGCTTCCCCTTTGGGGGTGGAGGGAAGGGCAGAAGGGTAGAAAAGAAAGTATCGTTTATACACCAAGTATACGCTTCCAACTTTTCAACATTATGAGACTGCTGTTAACACAGTTGTACTAACAGCCTGCCTTCATTTGAGAATTCTCTATGAGAAATATCCTTAAAACTGGAACATAATATTAAGCTGGAAATGCCAAAGTATGCAGTATTGTGCTACATATTTTGTAGACTGACAGGGAGAGTAGCATTGTAGAGTTCTTCAGTTTTCATCCCCCAGAACCAAAGATAATAACCAACATTTTTATTTACTATCTGTAAAACCCTGCACAGGCTTTATAACCACAGAAGGTCTCTAATCAAAACAAACAGGAAGAAAAATATCAAATGGTATTTTTTTATAATTGTTTTGACTGAAGGATAGCTACCTGGCAAGGTTGGAATTCCACGTTTTCTTAAGTGAAAGTAAATATTCTTACTGAAAACTGCTTTGACCTATAAATGAGAAAGACTGTGGAACAATGAAGAAAGTCTTTTAACTATTGTGCTTTTAGTTATATTTGACAGTTCTGATCTAAACATTTCATAAGAGCTGGCAGACACGTTCTTTAAAAATGTTCTTAGTTCTGAGGCAGACAATTTAAAAAATAGTTTCATTCCTACAACAATCTGGAGTTCAAATGAAAGTGGTAAACTCACATGTGCATGAGTGTGATCTATTCTATGAATTAAAAATTCTCTTTCATACTACTTGTATGTCATGGTTGAAGAGTCTCCATGTAGTATGAAAAAAATATATATAATGAAGGGTTTATTACTGAGTGAAGTAAGAAATGAGGTAGATATTGGTAAGAGTTTGATGGAATTAATTGTTTATTCATAATACATGGGGGATATGTACACTTCTATTTCCATTTATAAACCTGTCATATCTTATGTGTGAAGATGTTACTAGACATTGAATTTCAGTAGCGAAAACCATCATTTCTTCTGAAAATATTGAAAGACAGCAGGAACCTTCTTTTACTTGATTGGTAGAGGCAGATGTCACAGATGTTTCCTACCACTGAGTACTTATCGGACTATGCAGAATAATCACCTACATTACTACTTTCAAATGAGAGAGAAGGGCTCAGAAAACTTTTATTTTCACCCACATTTAGCAATGACTTGCAAAGATGCAAAATCGAAGGAAGCTTAGAGAGTAGCAGCTAGAAAATGCTATGGCCAATTTACACAGCCTCTGATAAATGGCCACTTGAGCACTGAACTTGACACTCACCCAGCTGCGTGGCTTGAATTCCTCCTCAGATGGTCCTCTGGGATGCTCGGCTGAGCCAGGCAGAGAATCCTTTGTTTAAAGTAGGCAGCAAGTGGTGGAGGTGAAGCCAGACATGGTGCTGAGGACAACGTCTCAATGCTACTTACAGTGACCTCTTCACGTGTTAGGTCTGTAACAGAATATTTGGAAATCAGCCGCGTTCTGTTGTAAGTCAGCACCATTAGTATAATACATTGCTCACATAAAGCTCTCTTCTCTGATAAAATAGGGAATTGTTAAAAATGTATTTTTCACAAGTAAAGCATAGCTTAGATGACAGTGCAATGCCAGTGCCAAGTAGTTATTTAGGAGGATTTCAGGTGTTAAAGAAGCAGGAGAATGATATGTTAGGAAAATAGAGAATGAATTTGACAGAAAGAAGCTACGTTTCACGGCGTGGAAGAGCAGGCAAAAAAGATAATGCCTGGTGAATATTCATGCAGAAAATTTCCTACATTTTATTCTAGGTTCATTCAAAAGCAGATCAATTATGCTCCAACAGTCATTTTTACTTCATTGTGCTAAAAACATAACATTTCACTGGTTATATTTATTTTTACCTTATACCAAACAGAAACTGTTTTGCATCCCAATTATCCTTGCTATATTATTTACTGCAGCAGATCAGTTGATAAGATTTTCTAAGTTTCCTTTAAATGCAGATATTGGGGACCTTGCCTGCCTCTGACTATATTCATTGTAACACCCTTCGTTAATTTGGTTTGCTACAGCATACCCAGTCTCCTAAAGACTGCCTCAGGGTTGCACTAATGCTATGGCCTATACGCAGGTGATTTGGATTAAAAAACCCACAAAACTGTGTTACTAATTTTCTTTTAAAAAAATTTCTACTCCTTTTAGTCTAGAGGTTAAGGATATAATTGAATTTTTAAAAATGTATTTATTTTCTTTTTTTTTAATGAGTGCAATATATTATAAAACAAAACTTGACTGTTACTGTAGGAAAAAAAATTGAGTCAGACATCATACAGAAAAGTACTTGTATTTGCTGAATACTTTTTTTTTCCTGTTCTTCTTCAACACTGCAGAGGTGCTCAGTAGAAAAGGGTCTTAACTCTTCAAAGTTAATGAGAATTGTATATTTCACATGTTATTAATCATAAGCAGTGATGAAAAACATACTCTGACAATCAAGATTACGTGTACCACATACCAACACTGAAAGAAAGATGACTGCTACAAAAAGTGTATCTTCTAAACAATCCTGCATTGGCAGACCGTTGTATAACAAAACCCCAACTCAAAGCCAAAATAATTTGTATGCATAACTTAGGATTATGTCCAGGATTGTTCCAAAGTTATTGTTATTTTGTTGTTAAATTTTTTTGCTAAAACTAAGACTCAGATAAAAATATCTCTTAACAAAATAAACAAGACTGTCATTCTGACAACGTTATTATTCTTAGCATGGTAACGTGTTCCAAGTCCACAGGTAGTCTGGCAACACATGGCACAAAATTACTGTCCTACCGATCTGTCGAGATGGTGTAGAGAATGTTTTATAAGTGACCTTTTATTTCTGCAGTTAAGTTTTTATTGCCAAAAGCTTCTTTTGATGGTTTAGCTTTGTTTGCTCTCTGACTGAAGTTTGAGGGAGATAGTACAATCTAAGTATTGTAACCGCTTGCTGTGAAGAGCTGGAAATGCATAAGTATTATTTCCAAATAAATAATAGTGTGTTTTTCAGTTTAACCAAATTAATAGCATTTTAAGAGGGATCAGAAAGCCTTGAGATAAAAAGAAACACTGAGGTACTGGGTATCAAAAGGGTTTTTTTAAATAAATACAAAAAAGATCAGTTTCTGGATAAAACAAGGATAACTCAACACTCTGTCAAGGTTGCACCTGATTTCAATGAATTGCCTTGATCAGAAGAGAAGCAAACCTGGATAATTAAAGAGCTTAACAAGACTCGTATATACTCAAATTTATGTCTCTAACAGCAGATAGTAGGACACAGAAAGATTAGACTAATCTACCAGCAGTAATTTTTTTTTTTTTTTCCCCAGGAACTATTGCCTTTGCTGAATTATTTCCATATTTATGTCTCCTACTGCCCATCAAAACTGGATTAGTATTTCAACAGCAAGGTGCCAAAGCTCTGTCAGGATTACACTGAAAAATACTGAGACAAAATGACTGAAGACATGTTGAAATGCCAGAAATAGGGCAAAATAGCATTTATAAACAATCATTTCTCTAACTGGCACACACTCATACAACGTACTTAAGGAGAAATAATCAAGAGTATAGCATTCATGATACAACAAGCAACCAGTTGTCTACTTAGATGTGGTAGATTTAAAAATGATGTATCCTGTATTTTGGACAGGAGCATTATATATTTTGACTCCTGAAGGAAAAACTTAATTCATTTGTATTGAGATGTAACATGGAAATATGTATTTGTGCTTTGTAGCTTTACACAGATTTCAGCATGCAAAGTATTTATTAAAACAGAAATGCAGCATGTGTTTAAACATAAAGCTCAGAGGGTGAGAGGCTCCTACTCAGAACTTTTATTGCTATAAGTAATTCCTAGCGGCATACCTTCTCCAGTGGATATAAGCCAGAATCCAACTTTAAATGTTATTTTAATGAAGACAGATATTAAATATACGTATGTATCTTTCATTGGAAAGTTTTGTAAAGACAACACAGAGAAATATCTAATCAGATATTCTTCTTTGCTCCTGATGTATTTAAACCATGTACACAGCAAGAGAATATAAAATTAACACATATAATATGAAAACTATTTCAAGGAATAATTTGTAGAAGTTAAATTCTATTAGTTTGAATTTACACAACATGGTAAAGCCACAGTTTAAATGAAACCGATCAAGATTGTTTATGTATTGCAAATTACATCTTTCAGATTTAGTAGTTTGCTTTTGAACAAATTGTAATTTCTATAATCCTTTTTCAAGGGCACAAACCTTGCATCTACTGAAGAAATCTGGTTTGATTACTAGTAAACTACAGAGGTTACAGCTTCTTTTGCTATTACCCTTTGATTTTTCAAGGTTTCCAGTATCGAATGCATGGAGAAATCAATTATCTTTAAAACAGCTGTTACGCTGTCTTCCACTCTTAAAGCTCGAGTACATCTTTGAGGCCAATGTACCATCTTTGGCTACGTGTCCAAATTAATTTTGTTTTGCCTTAAGCAAAGCAAAACAATCCAAAAGTCCAGTTCTAAGAGAACATTAAAAAAAGAATCCCAATTTTAATAATTATATTTTATCAACTAGTTGTATGAAAATATATAGAATTATGCTATTAGATTATTATAAAGCTTTTAGCTTTATTACACAAATGACAATTTCAAAAAGTAAAAAGGTCATTGTAAGTAGAATGTATAAGGGCTTTAGTTACATAGCTGTAATGACGTTATCATCTGTTCCTTAAACACTAACTTTTTTCTGATGATAGCCAATGACAACACTGTAGGCCCCAAACTTGCAAACATCTAAACCTTCACTTAAGTTGTACACCTGGAGGTATTTTCTTTCCAAACTGTGGCCATTATTGTAGAACTGGGATTGCTTTGTTAATCTTGATTCCCTGTGCACGTTGGTCTTCGGACCTCTGATAATGTCTTGTCTTTTTCCATCCTCCCAGCTATCGAAATAAATCTCCAGAAAGCCCTGGCTGAAGCCTCTGAAACCTGCACACAGGAGTGTCTCATCCTAGGCCATTCTGACAACTGCTGGATGCCACCCTCTTTGACACAGTATCAGCAGTCCAACACCCCTTTGCCATCGTTTGGCTTCCAGCAAGGCTGGGGCCGAGGAGCCAGGCCTGAGGGACGACACACTCTTGGGAGGCCCCTTCCAAAGGACGACACTGACAAAAGCCAGGGTGGGCCCAGGCCCCAGTTCTACAACACCTGCAAAAGACATTGCGCCAGCGAAGACCCTGTCAAAGTCATTCCTCTGGCAAACTTCGCCGCGTCCCACCAGGCACCGGTGTCTGGGAGTAGCACTACGTTTATACATGAGCACCAGCTATAAATGCATATCTGACAAATCCGTTATTTCAGGCTTTAAGTGTGACTGTATATAGTCACAGCCTAACACTGTTATTAGTGCGTATACAAAGTTGTTAGGCTTGTGAATATTTATGTATATAGAATCCTAAATTTGAAATTGAAAAGCTAAATCCTTAGGACTTAGTGAAAAGAAATTTACCATAGTTCTTGGTAAAATCCACAAAATGGGGAAGAAAACCCGCAACCCAGAAACAATCAAAAGAAAAACACAAAATCCTGTTCTTTTCCTTATATGGGCCATATAGTGCAAATATCTGCCAGCAGTTCTTCCTCCCTGTTGAAAGCAATTTCTTAGTACAGTTTGGGGAATATTACAGTCTAAATATAGCTTACTCAAATTTTTCTTTGTTACAGTTATAATTTATAGCATATTCATAGATTTCATCTTCCATTTGCTTAGCAATAGAGATCAAGTGGGCAATTTCTCATTTGATTACCTTACATAATAGAATGAATAAGATCCTCAAATCTAATTCTTAGGAAGGATGGTATATCTTTCCACCAAAATTTATCTTTTACGTAATTAAGAAGGAAAATGTACTTAAAGACATGACAACTGCTTTTGATTTTAATTTTTTGGGTCAGTCTACAGATATTTATTCTTTGAAAGAATGCAATAGATGAAATAGCTCTCAGCTAGGCTTTTCTGTGTGAAATAAACAACACGACAGTGACAGGATATGCAAGATCAAAACTGGAAAAAAAAATTATAAATAACTTTTTTTAATTGCCAAGATTTTTCTTTCTACAATAATGCAAGCAACAATATGATACATATTATGCTTTTCAAGCCATAAGTCTATTTCTAATTTTTTGAAAATTTTTTTTTTTCATCTTGCAGAGCTTGCTTTGGCTACTGTTCCTGTTAGTTGAAAATTACATGGGCACTGCTGAAAACAGTAGGAGAAAGGGGTAGGTTTTTTTGGCTGATGTGACATCGTGGCTGCAAGCTACTGGTGTTTAAAAGCATAGTATAGTCATGTATACAGCTTTTTTTTTACAGCTATATTCACCTGTTGGAAGTATTCAGTAAAAGGTTAGCTATAATATTAGTTACTTCACCGCAAACCTATTAGATGAAGGAGTACTCGTCGTTGTGGCTTAGTTTATTAGAGAATGACTGACAGTTCTCAGCAAAGAAAGAATCTAGGTAATGAAAGCTGGATAAATGTAATCATAAACACACCCCAATTATATTATTTGATAAAGTCTCAAGATGACTCTCTTTAAAGATGAGGGATTTTTTTCAGTGTTCTGTGTACTGGAGGATATGTTCTTATTAGTGGCAGAAAAAAGCTGGTAAATTCTAGAGTGGATGAAAAGGAGGTTCCTTTCGTAAATGAAAGAACACATTTTCCTTCTAGTATTTTGTTGCTGTTTAGTCATTTCATCGTTTACAATATGTACATACCAACACATTTTTTCTTTAAAAAACTGCATGACTTTGTTTAGTTTTATTGCTACATTAAGTGAGACAATCGAAGTTGTATGGAGGGGAAAAACGACAGTGTGTGAATATTTCCTATGGATAGAATACTATGTAGGCTTCATATTGTAACTTAAATCTGTAATTTATAAACAAAACTGTGTGTAAAAATGCTGTAATATTAGCTGCTTGTAAAATTTACAAAAGTTCAAGTTGTCGAGGGTTTCCAATGAATGCTAAAAGAGCTTCTCTTATGTGCCCAGCAGGTATAAGTAGCTTTATATATCGCTGTCCCCACTGTAAATCTATTCAAATCACATTTAGATTTTATGTGCAAAATAAAAGAAGCTTCACTTTTAACCTACTGATAGGGTTTAATTAATGAACATCAGATTATCTAATGATGTACTTCTTTTTTTTTTTATGTAGTTTTCAATAACGTTTAGAAAAGATGTGGCACACTGGCTTCCAGTTGCATGTAAATCCTGGAAAAAATAATAATCCTTTGGGTACTGACACACAATAGCTGACACAACTCATTTCCAATTCCAGGACAGTTAAAAATTTGACAAATTAATTCATACCTAATATATACAAAGCCCTTTGTTGTTTGCTTTGGAGACATCACGATGAGAAAATTCAGCAGCCCTTTTCAGGGATACACAAAAAAAGCTTATCTGGAGTTTACACAGATTTACCAAACATATTAATTGTGCAAATTTAGAATAATGCTGACAGCTAATGCTTCCTACTGTAAGCAGAGGACTTTAGTTTTTATTACAGAGGGCTGCCATACCCAATGTTTACAGAATTGGCAGCTATATTGGAAAACTCTCAATTTTTTTGCCTGCAACATTTGCTTTCTAGCTGAAAATTGTAACTGAAATTTCCTGGCAAAGAATTCATATCTACAATTTTAGGATTTTCATAGGAGAACATGAAGGAACCAGAATTAGCGTTTTTCCGTAGGTAGGGAAAAAAACCCAACAAACTTCACATTTGAATGTTTAGGGGTTTGGTTTGGGGTTTTTTTCCCCCCCTAAGGTATAGAAGCAATTAACCATCCCCCTTTCTCTTGAAAACAAAAAGAAAACCAACAAAACACCAAAACCAAACATTAAAAAATTCCTTAAACAAAAAGCATTGTAAAGATTAATCTGATTGTTGGAAGTATTAAATGTTATATCCATGAAATTGTGTTGTGATATTCTAAAATTCTGACAACAAGATACAGAACAATTAATTGTAAATACACATTGTATCAGGAGTTAAATGGTTCCCTCATTTTTATATATTACATATCTAATCTATAAAACTATGCATCTGAGGCAACATTTTTCCGAGTGGCATGTCAGTATCCAGAGGAATAACGTTACTAAAGACGCTTTACACATCTTGCCATATATATAAATAATTTATCTAGTACATAGACTGTATATTTTTGTGTAATTTTTTTTTAGTCATTTAACTTATTTTATCTTACTTGTGTGAATTTGTGGAAAAAACAATCCTATATACAATAGACAGTAAAATGGTAGTTACATGATTAGATTTGTTTCATACAGTGTAACAATAAAGGAAAACCTTTGCCTTCAAAGTAATGTGTCACACAGTCTGGCCTAGATCATTCCCCCACCACCACCCCAAACTCAATACATGCTTGTTGCACTTCTAAGTATTGCATCCAAGTTATGGGTAGGGGTGGCAGAAAGAAAGGTACTTCTTTCCATATTGTAAAGCAGTCAATTACTAAAAAAAAAAAAAAACCAACTTAAAAAAAAGAACTTAAGTCAAACTGTTTGAAGTAAAATATGCTGTTTCTTTGTCTTCCTAAACTGTGCTGTATTCTGAAGTGCAACTTAATCTAAAGAAAGAATAATTAGGCATGTCTGCTTGGCCAGACAGAGACTACTGAGCACCTGCTCTCTCTGGGCTGTGAGCTGGCCGGATGCAGGTCATTTAGCTAATTATCATGGCAATGAGCCCATGCTAATAGGACCTGAGGGCTTATGAATGTTAGCACGACAGCTAGCTTGACATAACATCAGTTGCGTGGTTCTGAATCCAGCCAGGTCTCTTTGCTTGGCATAGAGCTGGAGGAGAGCAGCCACTTTGATTCAGACATCTTTGAATGACCCCAGTGTGTATAGATCTGTTTGGGCTTTTTGTAAAAGAAGTGAAAGTTTGCCCTGTTGTGTTCTGAGCAGTTCCAGTGTGGAACCCCATCAGCCCCGAGCTACCATTATTACCCTGCTTCCAGTGTGGTCAAGCCAAAGACAATAGACCTAAATAACTTCTAGTCAGTAATGGTTGATTAGCTCAAGGTTGTTTGATTCAAGCTTATGAAGTTTGAGTTTTTAAAGCTTGAAAATTTACACCTTTTTTTTTTTTTTTGCTCAAGTTTTGCTTTTGCAGCTTTAATACTAATCCTTAATGAATGATTATCAATTAAATGATTGCACTGCAGTTTACTACCATTATTTAGCTGGATAAATAAAAATGAAGGGATTGGTTTGTGCAGACACAAAGTAAAGTTGAAGGCAAAGATTTTATTTGGTATACGTAGGAAAATTGTGTATAACTTATGTTATCCCTAGTGAAGAAAGAGATTGACGATTTCTTGTAAATATTTGAGTTTGTATTTCTGGGAAATCTCCCTGCTCTATGGCATACTACAGGATCTGACAGTGAGCAGTGTATGTCTGTGTATTGAAACAGCCCTAACCACACTTTACAAATCATGCAGTTGGACATCATATGCTACAGTCCAGCAGCATTTAAAGTCCAGTAAATTTGCAGTAGTTCTATTTCAGGTTTCTGTACAGCATGATGTCTTGTTAATTACAATGCTTATTAATAAACTAGATCCACAAAAGCAGTTTTCTCCTTTGCACTGTTTTCTTTGTGTTTCTGAAATATAACGGGTTTAGAAGGATTCCTCCAGCTATTCTTCTCTCCCATTTCCAGCTTTCCAGAACTCATTTCTTTGTGAAGCCCCGAACTGTCAGAAAGTGAAGAAAATTTAACTTCATTTGTGGTTGCTTCATGCAACTCAGTAGCAGGCTTTTGGTAAACAGTAGAAATAGTCATACACAATGCGTACAGCAGTCTAGCTGTATATTATCAGAAATATCTTCCATGTCCGTGTCACTTCTTTTCATACCAAGCTCCCTCCTTCTACTATGCCTCTGATACACTTACTTATAGAAAATCATTATGAGCTGGAGGCAGGAGTGTTTATGGGTTTTGTTTTGTTAGAAAATAAGCTATTTCTAATTGAGAGAACATGGTTAGTAAGTTGTTGAGCTAAACGGATTATCCTCTCACTGTGAATGTGATATAATGAAATAACTGTCAAAAGAGGAACTAATGAAACAACATTTGATGCATTTTTCTTAAGTCCATATTTAAAAAGCAACTCTTTCGATAGTTGTCCTGACACTAAGGCAGTAGTATCTCATTCTTTGACACAGTTATGGCTTTGCAAGCATAGCTTTCTTGTCTGCAGGACCTTTCCAAGCAGGAAAATAATATTTATTTTGGCATCAAAACTGTACAGAAGTATATTCCTTCACTAACTGTTGAAACATTAGTTGTTATTCTAAAGAATGTATTCAGCCTACAAATTAAAAAAAGAAAAAATTGGTAAAAACTTCTGGAGATGGAGGGTTTCCCTGGTTTGGATGGTAAATTCTGAAGCTGGGCTCAGTAATATTTTGAAGGGCAACCTTAGGAGGCAATGAAACTGTGACATTTCAGAGAGATCTGATAAACCAGAATAATAGAGCAAGGCAGAAGTATGTATTATCTGAAGATGTGCATAATTTTAGCATTGGTATCACTGCAAAACTGCAGGGGGATTGCAGAAGTAGTGTTCCCTGGGACCCATCTTTTTGCTTTCCTCCCTGCGGGCACAGGGAATACCCGGAGCGCTTCTCTGGCCACGTTGGGAATACTTGAATCCCAGGGACTTGCTGTGTAGCTGTGTGGAGTGCCATGTTTTCACCAAAGCGCTGCAGCAGTGAGGGAGGGCTGGCGCAGTGTTCGAAAAAGATCTCTTACCTGTAAGGTNCCCGCTGGGGGCTGAGCGGGGCTGTTCCATACCGTGGGATGGAGGCTGGGAGGAAGGGGGAAGCGGGGGCACTCGTCGTTCGGGACGCTCCTCCTTGTCTCCCTGCTGCCCGGGCGGGGGCCGGGCGTCGCTGCTGGGGAGAGGCGGGGCGGGGGAGCGTGGGTGTCCTTTCCCTTTTGGTTCCGCACCTGGTCTTTGTTTTATTAAACTGCCTTTGGCCTGACCCACGAGGTCTCCTTCCACCTCCTTTTCTCCCCCTGCCCTGCTAAGGAGGGGAGCGATGGAGCGGCTGGCTGGCACCTGGCGTCCAGCCGGGGTCAAACCACCACACAGGCGGACTCCAAGACCTCCTGCTAGGTAATTTGTGGCGAGGTAATGGCTTGCTGGAACATACACGTGGATTTATTTAAAGAAGAACATGTGTTTACCGATAGCAGGCAATTTTGGAGATACGCTGCCCATATGATCATTTAGCATTCTTGCCTTTTCTTAGGTTTCTTGCAGGTGTGGCCTTAGGACTGAGCTGTAGTTTGGCTGAACAGCAGCTAGTCTGCTCCTCCTTAGAAGTGCTACCTGTCAAGCAGAAGGAAATGAGCAAGAAGGTACTTTCTACAGCGAATAGAAGACAGCTCTCCTCCCTTGTGTGGTGGTGAAAGTCGTGTTTCAAGAAGGTACATATGGACTCCACTTGCAAATAACAAGTATTTTCCCAAGACGTAATCTTTTTGTCCTGGTCCTTGCATTCACGAGCCAGTATGAAAATATATCATGGCTGATAACTACAATGAGACTAATGATATATTTCCATTTTTATTTTTATTAATTTAGTGATTTTCTGATGGTGCTAATTCCATGCTTAAAACTAAAGCTCTAACAGTAAATGCATTTTTGATCTGAAAGCTATGTCTTCATATTTAATTCAAAGCAGGAACTTAAATCTGTAGGTCCATGCTTTCTGGATAGTTTTTAACTATGGAATTGATGCTACCTCTTCTTATGCTTTTTCTCCACTAGTATTAAGAAGTCTGTATTTATAAAAAGAAAGTTAGTATGCACACCTATCAAAGAGGCAGATAAATGCAGTGCCTGGAAGCACTGTAGTAGACTTCAACCTATAGCTCTAAGCCACCAGCTGTGTTGTATTCTAGAGCAGATGAGTAGGATGTGCAAAGAAAAAGACATTTTCTAAGGCACTGAAATGAAGTTATTCATTGCTACTGCAGCTGTTATGTATGTAGTAAAAAAGTTGATTAACATAATAAGATTAAACTAAGAGAAATTGCTTTTAACCTGTACTTAGCTTGAGTTGTTTAGTTATCAGAGATGACAAAAGTGTACCCAAAAGCTTGTCTAAACTTTCCAAATCTCAGCTGTTCTATAAAAGATGTATTTTTGCTCCTCTGCTGTGTAGATCAAGCTTCGCTTTGCATTGAGGTGTATGGAACTACAACAAGCCAGTGTACAGTTCTCAGGAGACTAACTGAACAGAGGAAAGTTAAAATCAGTCTGAAAAAGGAAGTGATTATAAGTGGGATGGGCAGGCGGGGGGAAAGGTGAATACTTTGAATGCTTTGGGAAAAATACTATAAAGACACAGCCAAGCAGGTAAAATGAGCAATTTTCCAGCTAACAGATATACTAAGATGCACTGGGTTGTCTGCAGACTTGCAATGCAATGCTAATTTTATTAGTTAACATTTTGTAGATAGATAAAATTTTTGTTTTGCATAAAAATATCTGTTAAAACCAACATAATCAAGATCTGCAATGGCAAGGAAGACATACCCGGAATATTTTTAGGCCTATTTAAAAAGGCCCTTGTACTAGGTAGGCCTACAAGATAATTTCTAGGATATATAAAAGGACTCCTGCTGTTGCTCTACAAGAGCTAATGCTTTCAAGTGATTCTACCTAGAGAGACCAGAATAGACCATAATGGTTTAAAAACTAAAGTTCAATGAGAAAATAAAGATGAGTAATCAATCTACATATAAATATACACAGTCTCAATTTAATTTGCTTTGTTTTCAAAGTTCATCTATGTACAAGAGACAAATGTCATCACGGAGCATCACGCCAATTACTATATGTAATCTAAAAATATTCATTATATTATGTAGGTGTGCACAAAGTCAAAGCTGCCTGTCTTGGCAGATACAAGTTGCTGTTTGTTTGTTTTAATTGCAGCGGAGACATTTAGCACTGTGCCTGCCTGGTAACATAGGAAACGTAATACAAGACCTTGACATCTAAAAAGATTAGACTGTCTGAGCTGACTGGCTCATAAAAATGATGCTGAGGAAATTGGCAAAGAAAACAAGTCTCTGAAATTCTAAACAAGTATTTTAAATGCAGAAAAGTAATCTAAAGGGTCATATTTGCAGCTTATGTGCTGCAAATAATGTGCTGCACAGCTATATCCATATAAAAGTAAAATTTTCACAGTGAAGCATAGTAAGAAAGCCCTTTTGTGAGCTGAATTCACTCTCTTGCAATGATTACGCACAATCAATCTACTTGGATTTTTAAATGCTTTTTATCAGATTTCAGCCTATTGAATCATAAATGTATTTTTGTCAGTGTAATACTACTGAATATTAAAGAAAAGATCAAATTTTCCAACCCAAAAGCTGTCACTTCAGTCTACAAAAGGCAGTTATTGAAGCCTATTACTGTTTTGGAATTGCTTGTCTGAAATTCCCTCAAAATATGCTACTAAAATACGCAGAAAGGACCAAGAAAACACTAGTATTGAAGATTTATGCTGTAAAATTTGAGTGAATTTGCATATAAATGTTTCATAGGATATATTAAATGTAATGAAAATTCAGGAATGTTAATGCTTTCTCTGCTCAGAACATCTGACATAAAGTGAGTACCTGACTCTAATTACAATGAAAGTAAATCTAGCCAGTAGGCTGAATAGAAACAAACATACAAATATATATACACGCATTTGCCTATTGCATATCGGGGGGGGAATTATTTCTGTGTACTTCTAATTAGACACAGTAGCCAAGGACAGATACATCACCCTTAATTTTAGGGAGGTGTTTTGTGAAAGTTAATTGCCTAAAGCATCTCTAAGCTGGGTATTGGGAAAAAGGTACCTGCAGGGGTAACGCCTCCCGTTCTAAAATTTCAGAACCTGCGCGTGCCCAGCTGATGATGGAGGAAAGCTAGAAAATTAAGATTACATGTCTGCCTTTTTAGATGGCTAAAATCAAATGAATCAAAACCCTAGTATTTACATAAAATACTATATTCTGTAAAGTATGAAAATCAGTGTGATCGGTGCCAAAACCAGCACAATATCAAATAAAACAAGCTCAACCTCTCTTCTCCCATCAAGTACGACTACTAACCTCTTCAGAATGGTTTGCCTGCCAGGATGCACCTGGTTGTGTTTTGTCTTTCGTGCCAGCTTCCTGTCAGAGGGGTATAGAGAGGCT
The DNA here is from genome assembly GCA_013389945.1 of Fregata magnificens. Classification (NCBI taxonomy): domain Eukaryota; kingdom Metazoa; phylum Chordata; class Aves; order Suliformes; family Fregatidae; genus Fregata; species Fregata magnificens. Next base: position 16,412 of record WAAD01010475.1, on the reverse strand, counting down.
GACGTTTGATGTATGCAAAAGAACAAAGAATAGGTTTTGCATTAAAGCCAAATTGGCAAATATTTTTGTTTCCTGTGACAAGTTTTGCTTAAATAGCACAAGAGCCAGCCATGCAGAGAAGTGTGCTCCTATAGTGTAAAACAGAATCCATTTACGAAGGTAAGTACAGTTGCTGGGTTTCCACTTCCCTTTCTTCGCTCCCTTGCTAAATGTTGCGCTGGCACATCACTTCCTTTTCTGTGACAAGTCTTTCGGAAAGCTAACAGGGAGCCAGCTGTGCTTAGGCATGTGCACCTGTATCATAGAGGAACCAAATGAAAACATTAAATAACGTTTCTCTTTGTGCAGGAGAAACATCAAGAGCAAAAAAATTCTGCAAGAAGTGTTGCCGTAATGTAAAGAAATTGGTAAATAGTCTTGTCTCTTCATGAAAAAAGAAAATTCTTCTGAACTGGGAGGATGTGTCTTATTTTTATGAGTTTACCTGTTTGCTAAGTGCTTACATCTGAACAACCTGTGGCTGTAACAAAGCAAGAAAACAATTAGGTCAATGTAATTGCTTTCCCTCAGCTTCAGTTCAACAGCTGATCACCTGAAGGAAGGTCACATGCAGGGGAAATAGCACTTCTGTGAGAAGGTCATGTTGGACAGTCCTAGGTGATATCCCCAGGTCTCCTTTTCTCGGAAATCTCTTGGAATGCCATCATCCACATTACAGTGTCACACAAATCTGACAGTGCCATTTCTAACAAGGAAAGCACTAAAACCTATTTTTCCAGTAACTTGTTTCAATATTTAGCAGCTCCTTATATGCACATTTCAAACTCCTTCTCACTTAAGTTTCACAAGTTTACTCCAGCCTGCACCATTAGTTCTGACAATTTATTACTAATTATTAATTCACTACTTGCTGGACTGTGTGAACGCTGCGTGCTCTCCACATGGTCAAGAATGAGCTGCCAAAAGCCTATAACTTAATAGCAGCTGCCTTACGCATCACATCTGCCTCACATGCTTAGAGCATGTGGCACTAGAATTAGGACTTGTTTACCGGGTTTGACGACTTTCTGCTTTCCAGAAAGGCCCTCAACTCATGAGATTTCCAGAAACACCTATTATATAAGGTCATAGTTGGCTGTAGTTGGAAACAACTTAGTTAAAGTAACACCAGCGGTAGAAAGTTTGTGGCACGTGCAATGGTGATTTCAGTCTGGTTGACAAGCATCTTTAGTAGTATTGTCCAAGTCAATTCTTAGATGAGAAATGACCTGAGATATAAGTTTAACATGAGAAATGTGCACAGGCAGTGAAAGTGTGGATGTTGGTATGAAGGAAATTATTAATACTATAAGAGTTGCATTTACCTGGTTCTTAGTTCAGCTGGGCATAAATGTGCACGGTAATGTAAATATGTACTGTGTGGTTTTTTAATAATTTTAAATAATTTCCTTTCCATCTTTCCCTCAACTTCAGTCTTTGTGTCACAAACCTTTTTAAATACTCAAAAATACTCCTCTTACTGTGAGTTATTCACCTTTTTCCTCAAATTTTTCCCAAATCCTTACAACTTAGTTGCCTAGTCATAGTTACCTTCACAGACCAGACAAGACATAAAAATATAATAACAAATATAAATTCAAAGAAGTTCTGCTTGTGATTTCAGTGCAGAAAGTTCATATCAAGAGTAGGAAAATTATTCTTTTATACAGCTGCAGTACAATTCTTAAATTCAAGTGCAGGCATGTGATAAAGTTACATATTCAGATTGTATTTCACACAGACTTTATGAACTTGATTTGCCATTTTCTTAAATGGAGTTTATGGCAGCTATAGTAACTAAAAGGCTTACAGATTTTTCTGCAGAGGAATGTGCCCATTTTTGCTCAGTTTATGAACACTAATTTAAAAAGCCAGAGTTCGTGACTATTGATTCTATAATTGATAGTTCGCATAAAGGGTTTACAATGTAGTAATCAATTCAGTGCTGACCCTCTGGAGAGGCTTTAGCTGTTCAGCATAAGTCTAAGAAGTTTGACATAAGTAGATTGTAACTATATTGCTCGATAAAAAAGCTGAATTAATCAAGGTTATTATAACCTTGTTTATTAAAAAAAGAAAACCATGTATTTATTACAGTAGATGGTGTACAGTAGACGGTGTAGTAAAATTACTTTTTAGCCCTGAAAAGTGTTAATTTATAGTAGTACTGTTACTATGGAAAATTATATGTATTGAAGCATACAATACAAGACAAGCAACAAAGGTGATTTGCACAGATCACTAAGTATTACATCGCATACTTCTGTCCTTAACCAGCACAGTTAAGAAAAGCTGGAGAATAAGAAAAGGTTTGGGTAATATCTTTGGATACTATGGCAGCTTGTTCCTTTCTGGTCTTTCCATACAACTACCACAATTTCAGCAACAAAAAAAGATTTTTAGCAAAAATGAAAACAAATTTACCCCTCAATTTCTGTTTAAGAGAGCTTCCATTCTAGAGTAATTTGTGTGATGCTAGAAATGAAGCTAGCAAAAGTAATTGAGCTTTCCTAATCTTAATATAATTATCAACAAGTGAAATTAAGAGAAAACAGTTATGCTAACTGAGTGTTCAAGGAAGGCAGTCAATATGGAAGTTGGCAAGAAAGGACATCCTGCTTTCTAAAGCTATCATGAAGTTTTACGAGTTGAATTCCATAAGGGAATGAAATTAGCACTAAAATTTATATTAACATGGTAACTTTTATGGTCAACTTCTTACACTGTCAGATGCTCCCCTTTGGGCTCTCTATCTAAAAAACTGTATCCTTAAAGGGATGTAAATATTATTCTCCTGTTACTAGTTTTAACCTTGTCCTTGTCACATCTTTATATTTTAGGCTAGAATGAAAATCTCCTTTTCAAAAAAATTAAGCACACATGAAGATTTTACTCACAAGGGATAGCAATATTTTAATTAGTTGCGATTAACTTACCTACATACTTACCTACATATCTGTCACAGGATGATGTACAGGGAGACAGCAACAGCATGGTCAATAAGGGATTAGACAAATTCATGGACAACAGATCTATAAGCAGATATTAAAAGGGATGGACAGGGCTACAGCTTCTAACATCACTAACACAAAAAGTGTGACCACTGGAGGATTGTCTGGGGCCTGGACAGCAGAAGATAGACGAAGTTCACTTGCTCCTTCTAAGCAGCATGTCCAGCTGTCCCGATCAGAGCCAGAACACAGAGCTGGACACACTTCTGGTCTCACTGAGTAGGGCATTTCTCATGTGCTTGTGCAGTCTGTCAAGGACATCTGGACAATTAACAGTGCTCACAGCTCACTGAGATTAATCATGTCTCTCAGGAGCCACTTCTTTAATTTGTCTGCAGAAATGGCCTCTCTTCAGAAGAGTTTCTGCATAAGCAAATGTTTTTAAAAATTTTTGCTCTTCTTTGAATGCAAGCTTTAAAGTCCTCAGACTTTGCAGCTGTGATTTATTTTTCATTCGCCATGACTAATATTACTACTGGTCCTAGTAATTTTATTTGGCCTTTTCCCACTGCAATTTTCAAACAGTATTTGATAATCCAGGGAACTTCCATGTACTACTTCATAAAAATACTCAAAACTGTTCTCCAAACACATACTCATGACAGTGAAGGCATGGAATATGACTGTGTCTCTGTCATTTATTGTACAGAAAGCAGTGCTGTAATTCTCTGGCATTGCATCATCTGTTCAACCCAGGTTACTCACCCTTTTGCATTATCAAGATTGTATTTTTCCTCCCTGAGAAATAGCAGTTATAATAGACTATTTTCAAAATGACAGCTTAAGTGGCTCCATGGTTCCTTAATATCTATTCAGAAGTCTTGTCTCCCTGCATGTTTTTATTGCTGCCTTTAAAAAGCAGCTTGTGAGAAAGATAATACATTATTAATGCTACATGTCATAAAATAAAATAAATACTCACTTTTTGAAGAACCTGATCCACTAATCAAGAGTAAATGAATGCATCTGAATTATTCAAAGAACCTCAAATCGTGCAACTTGTACTCAAATTGAATATTGTGAATAGAATATTTGCAATGTAACAAAAAGAATCTCTAGTCATATTAACTACTCCATTTTTGTAACAGGAAATGGGATTTTTTTTTTCTTATTTTTAATCAGTGTATTTTACCCACCGAAGGGCAAAAAGGTCCAGGGTAGGTTTCTGCACTTTGTTACCTTTAATCAGCCTTCTAAAGTAATGTGCATGTTCATAAGAACAGTTGTTAGGGCAGGTGCCCCATGCTTCGAATGAAGCAGGTAAAACTCTACTTCTGCGCAACACGATGTCTCAGTTAATGGTGAGCTGCAGGTTGGTTGTCATTAAACAGCTGTGCAAAGAACATGTGAAAAATGCTACCATTTGTTGTGAGAAAGTGAGCATTGCTGAGTTGATGGCATTTTGAACCAGTGAGTGACAGCATCAAGGGCAAGACAGGAATGAGGAGATCTTAGGCATTTAATTAAAAACACCTCCTGCAGCCAGAGTTTGTTTTCTCCCTATTATAATCCATTTATGTCAATGAATTTTCTGGCACTGCTTCAGCAATTTTTTACTACAGCACCCTGTTTTTCACAGTGTGGTATTTATACCATATCCCCCAAAGGTATCTGCATTCCCAAGTAAGAGTTTTCTTTGGAAAAAACTAAATGAAGCTGCGCCACATTTCTAAATGTATCTGTAAACTCTCATTCTTACAAATAGAAGCATCCTAAGTCCTGTGCAACAGTATGTCATGTTTAGATTGCTGATTTATTTAGATGTTTCTATTGAATAGATTCTTCTGGATTCAAACAGACCTGCTCAGGAACTATTAGGGATGCCAAATTGGTAAAAGTCATGACAGTCACCAGAAAGCAGTAAAGCAACAAACTGCTATCGGAGAATGGAGTTCCTGATTCTATTCCTTGCTGTTTCTGTGATCCAGTCTTTAATTCTTGAGATAATCAATCCTTCCTTCTTGGTTTCAGTTTGTCAACTCAACACATCCATGGTTCCCTAATATTTCAGAGTCAATGAAATTTTCTCAGGGGTGTGAGAGGGCAGGAGGGGAGGAAGAAGTCTTCAGGAAGACATACATATTATCTCTCAACATCTGAAAAGTAAGAGCATGTTGCTTCAGACACGCTCACAGTGACTGGCTTCATGTCATGGGGGCCGACAAGTTAAAGAGCTGCTAGAATAGTTTTGAACAGCCTTTCTGATATGAGAATTTTGTTTATGTAAACCTGAAAGCCAATCCTGAAGGAACATATTTTAGACATTCTAATATGAATTTAACCCGTGTGCTGCAATATAAATCATACAGCTATTTTTAAACTAAATCAATAACCTGGAAGTAGTACGCTTCTGAACAGGATTTAAAATTGCGGCTTCCATTTGGGAATCTGAGATTTGGCAGACATACCTTGACCCATGATCCTATTACCAAAGATATCAAATTAATGCTCAAATCAAGTAGCAAGTTTGAGACCTCAAACCTGATCCAATTTCTATTGAAATCAGTGGATTGTTTCCACTGAATTCAGCGGCCATATGTTCAAACCAAATGTGCTTTATATTTCGTGACAAAAAGAATAAAGAGCAAGAGAATTTTTTCATCTCAGATAGCGTGTTCCCTAGAGAAGAGCCACAAGCTGGAGCTATGGGATTTACGAACCCCTTTTGTTTAGTCCTGAAGGAACAAAATGTCTCCAAATGCCTATATTCCCATTAGCTTTATATGCTGTGTCTCTGGAATAAAGATATTTTACCCGGTTGTGTTTCAAAAACATTGAAAAATCTGCAATAATCTTGAAGAAAAGCAACTTCTGCCTGGAGAATATGCAAATTTCCTTCACAACCTAACATTAATCTGGAAACATGAAATAAAGTATATACTGAGCTCTTTCTAGATGATTTAACTGAAATGTAAGAAAGAGTCACTTAAGTATTAACATATTTTTCCACTCAACTTGGAGCGTGTTTACATGCATACATAGATTTCATTAAAAATTATTTTCAGTGAATGTTAAGTGATATACTATATATATCTATATCTATACATACATACAAGTACTTTTTCATTATCGTGTGAGGCAGGTCAAAGCAGAGCCAGAGAGAATGTATTTGTCACATCTTCTATTCAATCTCATCTGTTTTTCCATCTACATGTATTCATCCTAAATCTAGTAAAACATGCTGAAATGCACTGAAAGGGCAACCTCAATAATGTCAGTAGATTTATGTGCTAGCAAGACCAGATTTTAACAGCAGCATTACTTTCCATTTCAAACCTGTGATAAAACTTCTGTTGCAGTTTGAGAGAGTTATCTGACAAACAATTCCTTGTTTCAAGTGTGGCAGGAAGATGAATGATTGAGTTGGTAGAATGCCACAGATAAAAGGTTAGGAACATTCTTTATCCAGATTATTTTTTTTTTTTAATATAACTTGGAGTGAAATATAGATCATCCCATTTAAATCTTGAGTCCTTATCCATATGCTTTGCTGGGGGCTGGAATTTCCAGGAGCTGAGATATCAGAACCAAAACCCAGCGAAGTCGACCAAAAGATTTTCATCAGCTCTTGTTGGACCTTGAGTCATGTACTAAATGAATAAGGCTTCTTTTACAGTGGTGAAAAATATATCTTTTTTGGGTTTAGTTTTTATTTCAGGGAGACCCAATATATCCCTAACTACCTGTCAAAAAGATAACATATTTAGTATTAGTTAGTAAAAGCTTTTTTATATTAATATTTACTTTGAAGATTAGTCCTCTTTCTTCCTGCCTCCAGTATTTTGAGTATGCTTGTTGCCCTGCTGCTGGTATCCTACACACCACCTTTTTCCTTTCAGAATATTCAGGCCTTATGCTGAACATTAAAATGAACAATTTCTTTATTTGCAGTGTATTTTTATACAAGAAAACATCTATGCAAATAATTACCAGTGTACTAAGTGTCTTAAAGTGGTATGCTGTCTTGGTATTCTCTGATTTTGAGACAGATGTTTGGCAAATGTTGATCTAATCTAGGTATAGGCTGAACTTGGGAGCTACACAGAAGGAGCTCTCTCTGGATGAAGGAATGGGTGCCTGGCAGAGGACCACTTTCTAGGATGAACTTGGTGTGTCTTGGTTATGTAAAAGTTTTGGGAGGGATTCAAAACCTAATAGAAATAATTTGTAAAAAATGGTTTCTTTTTAAGTATAATATAGAGAACACAAAGCATTGACAGTGTTGGGGAAAAATATCTCCATTTCCTGTCTTATCAGTCAGTCATAAAGTATAATTGCCCAGCTGCACAACATGGCATGAACCATTAGGATAACATTATCCTGTCTTCACTCATTTCTCTTCTGCTATATCTCACAAGTCTGAGATGGGCAGCTATTTTTAATACTGAAAGCTCTCATATGCCAGGTCCTACACAAACTAATACTGTCCTCTGTCTTATTCAACATCTGCCAGATCAGCAGCGGGTAACACAAGATGTTCCAGACTCAAAAGCCAATGACACCTGACGATACAGCTCATCTATCAGGAACAAACACAGCACCAACCAGGTCCTTGAGTGGCTGGAGTGTATGCACAGAGGAGAAGCAGTTGTCCTGGGACTTTCAGAAAAGCTAATACTCGAACCTTTCCTCATGAGCAGACCTAGCTGCAGCACGGGTTTTTCTAGCTAAGCCTGAATCTCTTCAAAGCCTACATCTACCCTGCAGTTACAGTTTCATTGGGTCCTGTCACTCCGTAATGACATGTGTAAAGTGGCAATAAACTCAGAAGTGGAGTGATTAGAAGTATATTAGAAAATGATGAGTGGTGTCTGACAGGTGAAGGGGAATTAATTACCTATCAAAGAACTAGAACAAAACTAGCAAGAGTTCAAAGCACGCAAAAAGAGGTGGCTCTTCAGGTGGTTGCAGTTCACGTTTGGCATTCCTGGTCACGGGATGCTGTCACTGCTTAGAGCTTAATGGGTTCAAAAGGAGACATAGCAAATCCTCAGAGAAATCCTCTGTGTTATTTATTAAATGTGTAGCAACAATGTCAGCTTAGGAAATGCTGAAGCTACAAATGGTTGGATCCTGAGACAGTATCAGGAGGAAGTATTGTACCTGTTTTAGCATTTTCTTGTCGTCTCGTCAAGGTGTACCTCCGCTGGGCTAGTCAGACTTTTGGCTTGAACCCACTACAGCCTCTTATGTTCCTTATTCACAGCCATCCAGTTAAGTTATTGAGCTCAGGTATGGACTGCTAATTAATATGACGCTGTTTAATCTATGCGTGCACACTGGTAGAAATCAGAGAATGTTTTAAGTTGGTTAGAAGGGACCTTTGGAGGCCATCTGGACCATCCCACTGTCTAAGGCAGAGCTAAGGTTAGGTCAGGTTGCTTGGGGCTTGCCTTGCTTAGCTCCTGTTCCAGCACCTGATCACCCGCCCCGTGAATTATTTTTCAGTTATACTTCATTAGAATTTGTTCATTTACTTACTTGTTTGCTTCTGTGTTTGCACTGGGTTTTGTTTTTCTGAGCACTGGACTGCTGCTTTCAGTCACTTCTGGGAGCTTCTAGAAGGTTCCGCAGCCTACAGCTTCTGTGGGCTGTGATTGGCAGGTTTGTGGTTGTTAGCTGACTCCTGATTGGCTGGTCCTTGTATAAAAGAGGCCTGCAGGGTGAGCTGTTGGCTGGTTGGGCTGCTGGTTGGCTGTGGGGAAGGCCTCCCTAGCTGGGAGGCGGGTGCCTGCCAGGCGGGTGGCTGACAGGGCTGTGCGTGGCGGGGTGGAGGCTGGAAACTGTCCAGGCAGGTCTGGGAGTGCTCTGCACTGCTGGTCCCACGCCGCAGGCTCAGTTCCCGATGCCAGCAGCTGCTGTCCTGTTTGGGGTGGCAGGCAAGGCCCAGGGGCCTTCCCAGGGCACTTGAGCTGAGCTTCCTTCAGCTGAGTTGCATGTTCTGGCCAAACGTGTGAGAGTGCAAATGCATTTTCCAGGCACAAAGTTTACTTATAGTAACATAGTAGATATGAAACTTTGGGGGAATAATTATTTTTGTGATTTTGGCTTTTTTTTGTTCCTTACAAGTTGGGCTAAGCCGTGCTTCTATTAAAAGCCTTGTTAAGGATTCAGGTCTATATAAACAGGAGGATCATCCTGAAGGATTAACACTTAATACTGGCTACAAAGTGTTCTTTGGCCATCGTGGCCTTTTTTCTGTCTTCAGCAGAGTTGGAGAAAGCAGTTTGTTCAGCATTGGGAAGTCAAGACCAAAGGGGTGACCTTATTGCTGTCTACAGCTACCTGATGCGAAGATGCAGAGGAGGCAGAGCTGGACTCTTTGGCAATGCACAGGGGACAGGCTGAGACACAATAGACAAAAATTGAAACAAGGGATAGGTCCAGTTAGAGACAAGAATTTTTTTTTTTACCATGTGAGTGGTCAGACTCTGGAACTGGGGATCATAGGGGTTGTGGAATCTCTGTCCTTTGAGACACTCAGAACTCAGCTGGGCAACTCTGAGCAATCTGATCTGCTTAGCCCTGCTGTGAGCTAGGTGACTGAAGTAGATGAGCTCCAGGGGTCCCTTCCAACCTAAATTATTCTATGATTCTATGAATCCTATTGGTAAGCCTTTAATACATCTCTTCATTACTACACATGGAGTAATTTGAATAAAAGTATTAACAGAAATAGTCTATGTGAAATTTGAATATCCTACTTAGCACTTCCTTGTTTCTTTCTGCATGTTTTTCCTGATCATGATTTCCCTCACCGAAGAGGAGAGCTTGAAATACTGCCTTGCAAGAATTTCTGAGTAACAGTCCTGGCAGGAAAAAAAAACCAACCCAAATTTCTTTGAAATTCTAAGTTTGCCAATGGCATTTTTTTAATTTACTTTGTGTTATCTTCATGATCAGTGTTCAGGGTTCAACATTCACATTGTGAATAGATTAATGATGGGGATTGTTTTGGTGTTTAAGGTCAGGAGAGAGTGAAAGAATAATTTGTAGAAGTACTAGAAGCATGACCCAAAATGATTCAGAATTTTCCCCAAGGTGAATTTCATACAATATATGTTTGAGAAAAGATCTTGAAATAGTGTAAATAGCAGTCTCACAGAAGAAGCTACCCACTCACCATGCAGGTGTTGCTAAAAACGTATTGGGCAGTTTTACTGATTTTGCTAACGTTCTTCTCCAGCCTTTCTGCACAGGGATTGTTACTAAAAGAAAATAGAGATGGCCATTATATTGTGTCTTTTTCATTAGTCCCTGCTATCAGGCCATATAATATACAGAAATTCTTTCTTCACCGTGTGCTAGTCCCCACAGTATCTCTCAACATAATAGAAAAAGAACAGAATAGAGATAACTGTTGTAAAAGAATAATGAATTTTATGACGTGGTTAGTAGACAAAAAGGAGATGACAGTGTCCTTGGTAACATGGGGTGTCCATTTCATCTGTTCTTAAGCCTTCTTGTCTTGGTGTCAGGTCTAAGGCTCTATTTAGGATTTCCATTACAGATTAGTCCCAAAGGCAGTGTGGATTAGTAGGGACAGGTGCCTTCAGGCATGTGCCCTGCCAGCCTGATTCCCAGCCTTCCAGGGTAGGTAATTAGATAACTAAGATGCAGTAGATTTCTGTCCAGCAGCAACCAGAAGGTAGTGTACAGTCAACACAGAATTCAATCTGAAAAGCTGTCAGGATGTCCTTGGGTATATATCCCTGGAGCTAAGAAGTGTTTCTAGGTCACCCTTTAAGGACAAATCCATTCCAGGACCATCTCACGAGCTCTATTTTGTGGCAACATAAGACTGATTGTTCTGGATTGTGTCAAAAGTTCATATAGCCCAGGATTCCACCTCCCAGAGTGGCTGTAAATGGGTGCTTGAAGAAGAGAAAAATAGGTTCCCTCGAATAGCTGAGTTTGACACCTAATACTTTCCCTGGTTTCAGCTATTTTTGGTCGGCTACTTACTAAGGCAGATGTAGTTTCTATGTAGCTAGTAATGCATAATTAATACAGGATTTCTCTTCCATGAGCTCATCCAGACTCTTACTGAACTCATGTAAGCCTTTGGCATCGATGATGTTCTTTGGCAAGGAGTTCCACATCCAAATGGCATGTTGCGTTAATGGTGGACTAATGTAGGTTGTAACCTGCATCCTGGTAGTTTATTTGATGCCATCTAGTTCTTACACATGAAGGGCTGGTGATTGATCAACAAATTGATCCAGAGCCACATCCTCCATGCCACTCACAGATTTCTGTTGTTTGTGAGAAGGATACAGAGGAGTCTTTGCTTACTTGATCATTTCTCATAAGGAAGCCTTATCTTCAAGCTTTGATCGTGCTTTTGCCCTCCTCTGAACCTTTTCATGGTCTAGTATATTCTTTGAGGTGAGAAGGTCAGAACTGGATGCAATATGCAAGATATCAATGAATCATGCATTACTTGTGGTTGCTTGCGGTGCTTTATCTTGTTTTCTTATACAATGATTATTATTTGCTTTGTCTTTGAGGCTGCTACTGAGCTGGTATTTTCATTGAACTATTTATAATAACCCCCAATGTCTTGGTCCTGAATGATAATAGTCACTTCAGAGTCTGTTGTTTTATATATGAAGTTAGGATTGCTTTGCTTGCCCAACATATATCACTTCATGTTTTTCTTCATTGAGTTTTGTCTGGTTTTAGAGCCTAGTTGCTCTAACTTAAAATCCTTCTGCAGTTCTTTACAGCTGCTCTTTGTCCTTACTCCTTTGAATGACTTTGTGTTGTTGAACTTCTATCACCTAACTACCTAGCTGCTCGATCCCTTTTCCATCTTGTGAATGTTCAACGGTCACAGTACACATCCCTGCAGAATGCCGTTAGTGACCTCCCTTCTTCATGAGGGCAGATCATTTATTCCGACATTTTGTTTCCTATCTTTTAAGCCATCATTTATCCATGACATTCCCTCTTATGCCATAGCTTCTTAGTTTCTTTCAAAGCCTTGATGGAGAAATTTGTTGAAAGCCTTTTAGAAATACATGTAGAATTTTATCAACTGGATCACTTTAACTGCACAGAGGTGACATTTTTGGAGAATTCTTTTAGATTTGTGAGGGGCAATTTCCTTTAACAGAAGGCAGGTTGACTCTCTCGAAGTACGTTATTTTTGTCAAGATGTCCATTAATTTTTTCCTTACAGTTTCTATAGATGTCAGATTTCCAGACATGTTATTTCTCACATCTCTCTTGGCATCCTTCTAAAATTTGGTACCTATTTTTCCCTGCCCAATGTTCAGATGCCAAGGTGATTTTAAGTGAATGGTTATTCACTGCTGTGAGTAATTTGACTATTTGACTTCCCTTAGAAGTTGTAGAAAAATACCATTTACTCCTTAGGATTTGATACTGTTCATAATGTAAAAATGTCCTGGAATCTCTTCTATAGTCACTTTGGTTTCAGACAGATCCTTTGAGTCCTCCACAGAGAAGGATTCTGGAGTAAGAATCTCCTCTCTTTCTGCCGCAGGGAACTTATGCAAAGAATTTGGCTTCTCTGAATGCTTCTCTTGGAGTGTATGTGTTGACCTTACAGACCTTTTGAAAGGTTTTCTGCTGTTGATATATACGGAAAAAAAGATCGTTAGCTTTCATTCCTTTTGCTTGTTGTTTCTTGAATTCTTTGGTTGACTTACTGTGTTTGTATGTTTAATGTACCAAAGTTTATTATCAGTTCATTTTTACTGAGATACCTTATTGTGTCCAAAAAGCTGTAGGGAGTGCTAAAACATTTTTAAGATCTTTAAGGAAATGGAAACATGTTTGAATATAGTAAAATATGTTTATTTCCTCTCCCCTATTTAAAATGATTCCTTTTAAAGGTCATTTTTTCAAAATTCCTTTTTTTTTTTTTTTTT
>WAAD01010473.1:115628-127142 GCA_013389945.1 Fregata magnificens | reverse complement strand
GCTGTCTTTTATATCCTTAGTAACAACACTCAGATACCATCTTTTGTCAAGATCCTCAATCCTCTTGTTACAACACTTCTTGTCACTCTCTTTTTTTTCTTATGAAAGATGAATTAGGAAGAAGTCCTCTAGACGTTTTCTCACAGGAATTGTTATCACATTTGCCAGTTCGGTTAAATACAAGACATTTTCTCAAGGCTGACTTACCTTTACTGATCTGTTCATATGAATTTGGCCTCTCAGACTGGCCCAGGTCAATCAGATCTGATGACAGTGCCAAGTTATACTCCCATTTCTGCATCCACAGCAGTGGTGTTCATGTGAAGTGGTGGCATCTGGGGAACAGGGCTGGACATATCTCCTGGTCCTTAGAGTGGAGTCGCTCTCTAACTTTTTTGCACTGGTGTGCTGTGAGATAATCTGCTTGTTCCTTCAGAGAACACGAGTAATAACTTGTCAAAATATACCTCTTCTCTGCTGGTGTACTTGGGTTATGTTTAGCCTGCATTCCAACTGGCGGCAAAAAAGGTGTCTCTCTCATGACTTGTAGTGATGCAACTTTTATGCAGCTGCATGGCTTCTCTCATATCAGAGATACAACAGAACCCATCTGTCAGCGTGTAAAGAAACTGATCTCTGAACACACTTCCTCACTAGTGGCAGAGAAGCATGATAGAAGTGACAACGCAGGTACTGTAAATTGCATAATAAATCTAGCCTGGGGTCTAGTATTTGGGAAGTGATGTCTGAAACAGAAGCAGAGACCAAGTACAAGCAAGAGAACACAGCCCATGGGGAAATATGGGACATCCTGGAAAACCAGCAATATTTGAATGGTTTTATGCCTCCATCCTCATTCCAGAATGAGTCTGTTAACAGAATTCTCCGCCATTAACCTCTACTTCTCTCAGACCACCTGGATCAAATAAAAAGGAAATAAAAACCATCATTGTTCTTAAGCAAGAGGCTTTTTTATTGTATGAATTAGGGGTAGCATTTGGATTACAGTGGCAGGAATTCTGTTTCATAACTCTGATGTGCGATTGCTTGTCCACATGGGTTGCATTGAATAGAAAAGCCATGGATGGGTAAGGCTAATAATTTTTTTTTTGTTTTAACACTGCATGGCATAGATGTCTTATTTTTGTATTAACTTTGAGAAGCTCTTTGAACTTGCCCAGACTTTGAATGATGCTTTCACACTGCGTGACTATTTTGCCATCTTATTATTTAATTATGATCAGGAAAATGTAATGGATTAATTTGTACTAGCAATGCCAAGAGACCTGGAAGGTTTCCTTTGCAAAGGGGTGAAAATGAAATTCTGCTTGTATTGATTTTGGTCTTATTTTTATCCAGTTTCTAATCCATGACAGGCTTACTTTTTATTTTCTGATGAGTCAGTACTGTGAGGAAGAATTTGCAAAGCCTTTAGGGTTATGGTAAGGGTAAAGGTAAACAGAGCTGGACTCTACAGCAAATCAATTGGCTCTAACGAAGCTCAGCCATCACTCTCCTGATACCTGGGATGGGGTTTGCTGCCCTGCGCTGCCCTCTTATCACTTGGAGACAGACTGTCTGATTAGAAACTATGAGCCCAGTCCTGTAACTTTAGTAAATCAAAGTTTCTTTTAACAAATTAAAGCACCAGTCTGTTTATTCCCCAGAGATGGTGAGTGATGTTATTTTAATAAGAAGAAGCAGGAACTGATGGTCTGAAATCGTTGTGCACCAAAATGCAGTAAGTGTCTTAAAACGTGGCTGGAGCTGGAGAGCATGATGTTCACAGATTTGGGCAATTACAGGATGGCTGTGGGAGCCTTACTATTGAAAGACATGCTAACATCGAATACAGCAAAGGAAATTTAGCTGAAAAAAAATATTTTTTCTTTTCTTTCTTCCTTTCTAGTAAAATTTCTCTGCCCTCCATGTTCTCCTGCAACCCTTCTGTGTTTTGTGTGGCCCCAGCTGATTACAGCACGTATCAAAGGACACAAAATGCCTTATGCAGGATTACTTTCTCCTTCTTTGAAGCATATGCTGCAAAGATAGCAGTACACTCATTTGACGGTATTCTTCTCTCATTTCACACTCACTGTAAACGTTTACTTTATGAGCTACCCTTTTTCATTGGATTATAGGATTGGTGAGAGTTATTTATGACAGAAATCAATGTATTTAAACAATCCTTTGATGTCAATCTCTGCTAATGAAATCTGGAGATATTCAAAATGTGATAAGCATAGTCTGCCAAAGTTAACACTGTGATGCCTATTTCCTATTAACCATATAAATAGTTATGCTCTTCATTTCTTCATTCAGGACAGTAGGTCTTGTTCCAATGGTGAGAGGGACAGCACAACATACTCTATTTTATTTTTACTGTAGTATGTACAGATCAGTCTGGATGACTGGGGTTATTTCACTGTATTCTTTGTGAATATGATCCCTGTTTAACTTCAACCTAAGAGCACATTATCTTCTGATCTGTGTGTTTCATAGGGCTGTCTGATTTTGTGCTTGCTACCTACTCATTAATAAACAAAAATTAGATGTGAGAAATGAATGGAGCTTGGCAAATTAAGTTTTGGTACAGTAAAAGAAAAAAAAAAAAGGGAATGAACATTACATCTTTCTGCTTAGGGAAAGCAGATTTCCTTAAAGCATGATTTAAGGAAAACATGATTTTCTGAAACAGAACCATTTGCTGGAATGGGGCTTTTGTTTGGCTTGCTTGTAAACCTAATAACTCAGGTTTACTGACAGCTTGTTTGACTCAATCACAGCTTCAGCCTGAGCCTAGATGGCATTTAAGAAAATATGCTTCAAATAAACACATATTTTTGGGTTCAGTCCATCCACAAGCAGCCCTTTGTTAATGATCTGGAGCTTGAATCACAGCTGAGCTTGAATTTTGGGATTTACAATGCAACACTAAATCTGACACTAAATCTGAGCTTTTATTTTTTTCATATGACCTATCCCCCTCTAGGGAATTAATTCCACTCACTGAAATTTATAGTAGCCTATTCTTGTAGACCGAGACATTTTGTTTGCATTGTACATTTTAACGATTATGTAACATGTATAAGAAAAAAAGATTAATAGCTACATAAAAAGACCCCCAAGCCACGTATGTATTACTAATGTTGAAAATATTAATCATTATCTGACAGTTTATAGGCTAAGTGTTACGAAATTAAAACAGCAAAATCTAGTATGCTCCTGCCATCAGTAGGGAGAGAGAAAGACAACAAAATCAGGAAATTTTTTTTGCTTTGTAGGAATGTGCATCAAATTTCCAGTGTCAGGGATGTTTCTGTTAGCAAAGGTTGTGGTCTCAGGTTCTCTCCTCCTATAAGAGGTCAGTGATAAATGCTTTTTGTACTCCTGCATTAAGCTTCTGTCACAAGTCTCTCTTCTATATTCTGTTCTTTACAATTGTGTTCCATATCTGTGTTGCAGTATCTTAAACAATCACCTCAGAAATAGATCTGTATTTCCTTAACATTGCAACATGGAGGTTCAGTATCGAGAAGATGGCTTACTGCAGCTCAACCTGTCAAGCAAACTTGTCCTCGGAGTTCACTCCTGACACAAAAGCAGTTTGTTTCACAACAGAAGACTGATGGATGAGTCAGGACAGCATTGTGCTTCTTGCTTTTCAAAAGCTATATGTAAAAGGGAGAGAAATAGTGGTGTTTGTGGAATACCAGTGCATCTAACACTGCTTTTCAAAGCATCCAAATGTACTGAATCACAACTTGGAAGGCTACCCCCATCAAGGGGAAAATGTTGAACAGGATCCAACTGAAGTCACTACTTATTTGTTGGAGTTTTGTCATTTTTCTAGCAGCTGATGCAATGCATTGACTTGTCTTAGTATAATTAACATCCTTAAAAAGAGCACTGACTACATAATGATCTAACAAGGATATCAGAGTTTAGAAAACAGCAGATGGATTCTAAGGTTTTTCAGTCCTTTTGCAAAAACAAGAAAACAAGCTAATAAAAATTGTCTAGGCCAAATCCATAGCATGATTATATCTTATGAAGTCACTGTAGACCAAATTCACAATGCAATTAATTTTCGTGGAGAAAAAGTCAGATCGGATTTAGCTTAGTAAAATATTAATGTCTTCAACAGCAAACCAAACCAAACTGTGCTAACAAGTCAATGACAAAAAAATGATAATCAGTTTCCCTGCTTGAATACACACTGTGGGGCAATGCAAAGTAACACTCTACTGGTCTGAAGCCCAGTTTTCCTTCGGTCTGCTTTTGATCTCACAAATTTAAGAATTCAGGAAAAAACTATCATCCTTTTCATGCTGGAAAGCAGATTAGAAATCCTTTTGGACTTCGCAGATACCATTTGTTGACCACATGTGCAAGCGGTCATTTAGTGATTGACACAAGACACCCTGTCAGGGACTGAGTCATGGCCAGCCCCAGGTTCTGGCAGGTAGGGACCAGCTGCAGAGGGAAATTTTGAAACTGAGGAACACAACTATTGCACAGGCAGGTCTGGCTATAGGCAGCTGTGGCTCATGAAACAGCAGCAAGCTCCTCCACGTGCAACAAGTCACAGCGTAATCTAAGCTTTTCCCCCTACGATAAGGTGTATGACAGTCATATCAACACTGGTTTGGTGGTTGGTATGACCTCCCATACTCTTATCTGTGCCCTGCAACAACTAAGTTTCTTGAGCTGACCCAAATGTTTTTGTATTTTCAGTCCTGTGATTTTCTAAGGGTTGGTACTTTTAGTTTGTATGCAGTTATTTCTCTTTTGTAAGAATCTTGCACCACGGCAACTGCAGCAGGTAGACATAAAAACACCAACTAATGGATTTTCAGCCCACTACTTACCAAAGGAAAATTCAAACCTCACATCTAATTTGATATGTTCATCCATCATTCACAGAATATTCCTGGCACTCTTTGACAAAGCATTTCAATAAGGTTTGTGAAGTGCATTTAAGAAAAACTAAAAACATCTGACCCACAAACTTGGTGACTGTGGTGTCTTCACAAAAGGCATGGCATAACAAACGAAAACTAGGAGCTGTAAGTGAATAATGCTGCTAATGTAAACTCTAGTCTGCTAATTAAAACTCCATGGGAGCAAATGTTTCCTAACGTATGCTAGTAGCAGCAGTATAGTGCTAAAATTTAACTATGGTGGACTCAATTTGTCTCCCCTTAGAACTAATTGTCTCTATTCAACACTGAATTATATAAATAAATATCTTTGTCCACTCTCTTCACTGATAGTGCCTGATATGTAATGGAGCATCTTTTTGCTAACACACAATCCTGACATGCTGATGCAGTCAGAGGGAGGCAAATTCTCTTTTTAAGGGCCATGGTGGGCTGAGCAGCCCCATGTTAGCTGTAGCTGTGGGTTGGTATCACACCTTTTGTTTGCAGGGTACCATTTGTTTTTGGGTATGTCCCCCTTTTTTGGGGCAGGGGGGTGTGACACACATCCTCCAAATGTAAAGCTCCCTCCCTTCTGCCCTTCCTTCCCTGCCCTCTGATAAAATATTCTTCAGGACCTTTTTAAATATATCTACTATTTTTTTTCTTTCCTTTTTTTAATCTTCTGTGAAAGTGAATAGGAGGTAAACTCCTGATTTTAGCAAGAGTAATTCACTTGAAAAAACTGAGAACCAGTAGAAGTAAATCACATTTGTATTTGATGAAGGATTTGACACTGACAAGACTCTCAAGATTTTCCCATCCTTTCGAGGTTATCAGTAGTAGAGCCTGCATCCCAGGCACTGGTGTGAATGCAAGTAACAACAGGGACACAGCCAAAAGTCTATGGGAGAGGTTAGGCTAAAGTGATTATCATCTGTAGGACTAGCTAGAGTTTCCATTACCTCTGTTATTGGTCATGCTGTGGTCCTTTCTTCTCTGCACTTTTCTTAGAGGGGCGGCTGTGAACACCCATCCTTTTAGCAAGAAGATGGGTAGTGGAGGAAGGGGGTCTCTGATACTTGAAGTGTTGTTTGATAACAAGAAAGATTTCCAGTCTTTTTGGATCTTCATTTTTTTTTTTTAATGCCATTTGCTCTGACTTTTTATGATAGAGCATGTCTGCATGTGATTTTTGTATTTTTTTTTTTTTCAGAGACAAACTTTTGGGTTTTGTCTTTTTTTCAGGGCTGTTATGACAATGTGAAAAGGATTAAACAGAAGCATTTAAACAGAAATAAATATAATATTCCAGACAAGAAAATGACTGCATATGTCACAGAAGCAGTTCAAAGGGTTTGGTTATGACTTTGTTTTGAAAAACGAATACATATATAAGAACTAGGGTTTTTTTTTCATGTGTTGTCATGGTTTCAATCTTACATAAAACAGATAACTTTGTCAAGCAAAAGTTATGTTTTGTTTTTTGAAAAAAAAAAGGAAGGGGAACTTTGAATGTACCTTATTAAAACCTCTGAAAAGGGTCTCTTGCACCACTGACAGCCTTCTGTAAGGCACCTCAGTATCGTTTAGGACTCCCTATTGCAGGGGAGGGAGCAGGGGAGAGTCTCTGTGAGTCCCCAGTGGCTGCAGTGCCATGCAGTCAGCAGTCTGGACAAGCAGATTTTTGGAAAAGAGGTGGTGCATCCCTTCCGGTCATGTTTTTTCTTCAGCCATGTGGTTATTAGTTAATGAGTTGGGAGGAAATCAGAGGGAAGCCAGGAACAGGTCAAGTACTTCACAGCAGGGCTACAATGTGTGTCAGAAGAGACACTGAGCATTTTAGATTCCCTAGTTTTGCCAGCTGGTTGAAGTTGTGCTGAATTGTCCTTTGACTCTTCAGGAAAATTTCAAAGAAATTTACTTTGTCACCTCTTTGAAATTATTCTTCAGGAAAGAATGATCCATACTGGTGCTATCAGCATCAACAAGCAATATAAAAATGCATACAAAAATTAATATAGTACTCAGTTTGTCAAAACTCAGCTGATGAACTTATTGACATGCAGTAGTACTAATTCCGAGAGCTTAGCAGTACACCAGAAAGACTGAATAAGTTCATGAAGCTGAGAAGAATATCCAAAATTACTATAATAAATATTGTTAAAGCTCAGTGTTTTTAGAGAGATGTAAAACATCAAGCTTCTGGATGTAAACCATCCACTTGGAATTAGAAGCTGGGAAGATACCCAAGGGATAATATCTTATTGTACCTTTTAGACCAGTAATAGAAACATAGAGACATTGAAACATGGAGACTCCATGGACTCATGGAAGCAGTATGGTCATTTAAACTGACAATCAGTGTTCTTATCTCTAAAATGAGCTAAATACATGCCTGTGGGATTTCATCATTTGCATTATCACTCCCCAACCTCAAGGAAATAAAGAAATACAAGACTTTTTTCTTCAATAACACATTGGAGATTCTAACAGTGCTCTGTTTTCATTCCTTTTCCTTTGTTTTATTTTGTCAATTTTAACTAGGCAGCATTCTTTTTGTTGGGTTTATAATGTAAATAAGGGGTCTGAGATCTGAGATCAAGTAGCTAAGAAAAGTGTCATAGCTGAAATTCATAAAGCTATCCCGGCACTGTGCTATTAACTATACAAAGGTCTAATGCAGCAATAGGTAATTGCAGAAGTGTTTCCTCTTTATACATTTTTAATTGTAAGAAATTGATAATAGAGCTCAAGATAAAATCAGATAAAATTTCGGTTTGGTATTGAGATATAAGTATCCCCAAATGTGTATTATGAATTGATTCAGTAACCAAAGTCCTGTTTTAAGAGCAGTCTTTAAATTCATTGTTTTTCTCTCCATGCTTTTCTTTACCTGATTGTATATTTGCTGAGCGTAGATTAATAGAACATACTTGACTGTCAGTGTGCTTTCTGCACTTTTGTGTGTTCTGTGAATGTTGTCTTTTTTCAGGAGAAATAACAAAGAGCATTTAAAGAAAATGAGCAGTTACAAATGAATAGTTTAACATTACTCCAAGTAGTATGATTCTGAGAAAATTCAAACAATGGTAGGGACCTAACATGCTAGATATTACATAAAATCACAGTAAGAGTTGTTTCTTGCCCTCTCTTTCCAAGATTACCAGTTCAGAGACAAGACAGAGCTCCCATTTATAGATGAAGAACAGCAGCATGGACTGTAATACATCTATTTATTTGTAGAGTTTATGCTATATTCGTCTGGGGAAAAGTAAACAAAACAAACTCTGTTGCGTGGGCATCACATACTTTGAATTATAGACAAGCATTTTCTAATTCCTATGATTTACTTTTTCACCAATATACTTAGTTTGAGAAATAAATACACCATCATCATGCAAATAAACCAGTGCAAGGAATTCATAAACAAGGACAAAAAAAACCCCCCAGTAATTCTACAGCATCTTTGCATTACAAGTCCCAGAGATGCTTTTCTTGAGCAGAACTAGCAACAACATAACCGATAGAAATGGCCACCAGGAATGACAACATTTGGAATTGCATAGGAGCCAAAGAAAACAAAAACATGGCTCTTGACTTGCATATAAGACGTAGCAGGATCCCAGATTTTCTGGCAACCAAGAGTGTTCTTGGTTCAGTCTCAGGTCACAGTTGAAAGACAGGAAGGAAGGTTATTTCTGTTCACTGTTCTGGAGAAAATTCTTCTCTATTTCTTTTCTTTAAAAATGGCCATCTCAATTTCCACGCCTGATTTCAACCTTATTTTAGGACTTAGAAGTGGTTCAGAATACTTTGCACAGGCTCTTGCACCAATACTGTAATATTGGTTTTGACTTAGCTTAACATTTTAGTTTAATGTTTTAGACTATAAAATTATTCCTCCACTACAGTGAGTTTGACTCCCAGCAGGGTTTAACTGGGAGAAGAAAGCTTCAGGGAGGAAATAGAGAAATCAAGTGGATAAGCTTTAGCAGTAAGATGCTATTAAGTAAGGGATACTAGGGAAAATGTTAAGATTTATTTTCTGCATAGGTGTGGAAGGCAATGCATAACAAATCATGTGCAGGAAAGATAGATAAGCATGCAGTTTCGGTTCTGGTAAATCTGCACTGTGACAAAACCAAATTGTTTCAAGTTTGTGGCATCTCAGTCTTCAGTTAATAGCAGCTAGCCACTGCACCCTCCTTGCTAAGAAATCTCAGTTCTGGTGAAGTAGTTTCCATGGTTACATAAAACCACACATGTCTGATTTCTTCTATCAGGTAAAATGCCTGTGAATGCACCTGATGGTTATATATGTGAAAGAGGCAGTTGATTAAATGTTTATCTCTAAGAAAATATTTGTATGGCCATGCACAATTTCTGCTCACTTCACTCTTTGTTTGACTTCAGGTAAAAACATGTACCAGCACAAAAACATCAAGCTGCCTGATTGAAAGATCTAGTTGCAGGGCTAGCTAGTGAATTTTGAGCAGAAAAACCAACTGCAGATAAAAGGTGCTCTCACTTGTCTGTTATCAGAAAACTGTAGAATGGATGCATGATAAATGCGNCACATGTCTGATTTCTTCTATCAGGTAAAATGCCTGTGAATGCACCTGATGGTTATATATGTGAAAGAGGCAGTTGATTAAATGTTTATCTCTAAGAAAATATTTGTATGGCCATGCACAATTTCTGCTCACTTCACTCTTTGTTTGACTTCAGGTAAAAACATGTACCAGCACAAAAACATCAAGCTGCCTGATTGAAAGATCTAGTTGCAGGGCTAGCTAGTGAATTTTGAGCAGAAAAACCAACTGCAGATAAAAGGTGCTCTCACTTGTCTGTTATCAGAAAACTGTAGAATGGATGCATGATAAATGCGACCACTGTTGATAATTTTTGTATTTGAATTAGTGTCTATTAAACAGCCAAGAAGGACTTTAGGCAGGTGGAAGGGAATATCTGACAGGGTGGGCCTACCAGATCATGCGCTGCATGGCCACCCACTAGTCACCCCAGGGTATTTGAGAAGGTTCTCAAGAGGGACCTTGGTCTGGCAGAAAACGGGAACAAATAAGCCTTCAGCTCTTAGAATGACCAGGCAGCAGGGGCTTGTTTTGCTTGGACTGGCTTTAACAAGTGTTGTCTCTTCCAGACAGACATTTAAATTCTTGTCTTTTTATTTATACTGCTCCATTAGAGGGAAAAAAACCAGTCCTCGTATGTAAATGTCAGATATCTACCTTTTCTTCTTGAAAGGGGAACAGTCCTTTTTTTTCTGTGAGAATGTTACAAGTTTTAAGAAGAAAAGGTAGTGTTCTTGAGTAATATAAAGTAATAACTGGGTTCCAAAAATGAGTGTGGAAAATGGTTTTAAAATCTGAATTCTGAAATGTTTACTTCTGGCTGCCTCCAGTAACCTTTCCTTTACACAGGTTCTTGTCACCCACAGGTGTCAAGGAAGACAATAAAAATAGAATAAAATTGAGAATCAGGTGGTAAAATTGAGATTCAGATAAATGAAATTATTTGTCTAAGGATCTGTACTTACGCCAATGATGCAGATAGAAACAGAATCCCAATCCTTGCAAGTATCTGCTGTCTAAAAGAGATTGTATGACCACCTGATATTTCTCATTGTGTCATCCTCTTGCCTGGATTTAAGAGGAGAGAACTGTCCCTTACTGTCTAACCATTGCCATTTCCCTGAAATATTCTCTGGAAATCTGTAACTGAAATTCTGACTTGACTTCTTTTTCACCTGTGTAACGCATGATTCAGCCCAGTAGGATCTGGTTGTATGGTGATCTTCAAAAGAAGCTACTAATTGCATTGGCTGTGTAAATAGATGCAATGTGTCAGATGCTTAAACTAAGATTACACACAGAGCCCTGTGTTCAGAGCCTAGTTATGCTGTGCAATGTAATTTTAAAAATATCCTAAAGTTCTCTCTGGAGACCAGTAAAATCTGTGGATCCTGGACTGTCTGGCAGGTAGACACTAATTGACAAGAAGACCAGTGTGTGGGAGACTGGACACCCCAGGGAACATACCTGCTCTGGTAAAAATAAGGCTGTGAGATAGCAATTATGATGTCTGCCTTGATGGCAGACCCTTTGGATCAGAGATTTAAGAGAAGCCTGCAAAGTTGCATCTTTTCAAAATATGATTGTCAAAGTGAATCCGTCACCAGCTGTCACAAATGCATTGAAGACTGTGGCAAAGTACCTTTTGCTGGATTGAATTTTTTTCATGGTTTGGGGAAATAAACAACTAGTTTCTAAATCTGTCAACTGTTTGTCACCGTTATCTAATAAGAGGCTTTACTGGCAGAAGGAAGCAGACCTTTTGCCGAAGACCCCCTTCACACCTCTGTCTCTCTAGCATCCTCTGGAAAGGATGCTACCCTGATGGCTTTTGGGTTGCATAGAAGGAAGGCAAAGGGCTGCGATAATTAAATGCTTGTCCACATATTTTGAAGTGGGTTCATACAATACTTTGTTTTCAGGGTGAATTCTCGTACTAATATCCTGCTGGCAGATTTTCTCATGATTAGAAGTTGTTCTGTCCTCACAATGTATGT
>WAAD01010473.1:74574-113812 GCA_013389945.1 Fregata magnificens | reverse complement strand
CAAAATCAAATAAAACATGCATAGGTGTGGCCCTGACGTTTGGACCATTGCAGTTTTAAATTCCAGCTGGAGGTTGTTACACGGACACTGATTTCAGAGCATACGTCTACCAGTGGCTTGAGTGCACATCTCATCTTTTTTTTCTGAATTCAGTAGAAGCAGCATATCAAATAATTTGATGGGACCGCTAGTGTCCATGTCTCTAGAGGGCAGCTCAGGCTGATCAGCTACCCACATACCTCTGCGTCTCCCGCCCTGGCATGTTGCATCATGAACATCTCTCGTCTTGTTCACTCAGTATCCATATCATCAGGTCGTATGGGTACAGGCCATTACCAAGAGCAGAAGGCCAGGTTTGGCCTTCATGTTACTGATCTAAGATAGCAGCTCTTGAGTCCATGAATGACCCCATTGTGGCATCCTGGCTGCCACGCTCCCCCAGCTAATGATGGCTGGAATTGCATTGCAACTCTTCTCTTTCTGCTGCCCACTGAGTGAGAATGGAGGGAAGGGAACACTAGTGTGATTGCACTGCCCTCAAAACTTGCAGTGAATAAAAGTTGCAGAGCTTGCAGATTCAACATGCCACCCTCTACGAGGAAGCTTGTGTCTGCCCTGCAGCAACAGCCCATTTTCTTCAGGATCCCAATCCCCTTTTCCACCCATCACCTTCTAGTCAACAGAGATTTCCCAAGCATGTGGCCCATATATCGCCATATATTAAAAATGCTGGGGGACAAATGTGCCATCTGGGTAGATTAATCAAGAAGGATACTGTTTATTCATCTGGAAAGGACCAGTGAAGCACAGGGGAGGGTTTATCCCTGACATTCTGAGTTACAGTGAGTACATGTGACATGTATATTTAGACATTCATCACTCTGCATTTCAGGCCAAGCCAAAAGAACCTTCCTTTAGTAAGACTATCTATGCCTTGCAGTCCTAGGTCATCTCACATTTTTTTCAGGTGCTGAACTATAACCTGGTAGCAAAAGCATATGTGCTTGGCCACAGGTTTTAAAAAGGCTTACTCTGTGCAACAGACTCAATGCTTATGCCAGTGTTGTAGCACCGTGGTTTGCCACCCGCAGCCTTTGTGAAGAAGGACAGAAGGCTCTCCAGGTCCTCTTCATGGATCCCAGTGGAATAGCCTGGCTCTCCCAAAGGGAGAACGAGTCCATTAAACAACTTGTTCATACATCTTCCAGAAGCAAGATGCTTTCCAACATCTGGATTTACATGTCTGTACACATTTGGTTTTTATACCCTCCCTTAAATCCATCACCTCTTCCCCCTAGTAAATAAAGATTCTTCTCTTCCATGTCTCCCATTCTCCTTGGTTTCCTTAGGCAATTTCTCTCTCTAAACAGATTAAACTCCCAAAATGTCTTACATCATATTAAAAACCTAAACTTGAGCATGAGAAATCCTGCAAACATGGACCCTGAATTTTGCCACTGCCTCCTGAGTCAACACAGTAAAACAGTTCAGTGCTGGGTCTATATGCAATGTAAATGTACTTCAGCTAGCTGACCTAAAGCTGGCTTGTTTTCAGGTATTCTCGTTTTGGGTCATTAACTCAGCTTCTACTTCACAAGTTGTCAAACAACTGCTCAAGCAGAAAAAGATCTACAATATGTCTGCAGAATTGAACACTATTTATTGTTAGTGGGAAGCTGCAAATCAATTCACTTCATTCTCAGCAAAAAAAACCCCAATGGCAGTGTATATACTCTCATCTTGAAGTGCTCACAGTTTTGCACAGAGATCCTTCTCTCTTCTGATTTTCCACATTGCTTATCTGCAGGTAAATATGTAGGCACTGTCTGCTGCTTTCCTGTTGTACCTCTTGGGTAAAGAAGCTCCGATGCAGGAGAAAAGCTTGAAAACTCTTGGTTCCTATCCTTACAGACAGTATCGGTGCAATTGCAGCTGGCTTGCTCACAGACGTCTGAAGTACCACAGTAAGCATTGCATGATCCTCAATACTTTCCAAAATGTCCTGGTCCTGAGATACCTGACACCCAGATGCTGGACAACCCATTAAAAAGTATCCTTTCTTGCTTGAGACCATTCAGACATGGGAAATATCCATCCACAGTTCAGACCACTTCTTGGCAAGTTCCTCAATCAGAGCACAGTCCACTTACAAGGCAGGCTAAGGAATGGGATTTAGTGGGGTCAGGAAACAGCTGTCACTCTATCAAGAGAGGAGAGACACTTCACCATCTTCCAGGACAGGTCACAAGATAGAGGCTGTGTGTTTTCTCCTCTAGGATACAGTGGCAAGGCAGAAATGGGGCAGTTTGCTAGATTAGGTAGAGGTACGTATTGCAGCAGCCTCTTTTGTGGTTTCCCAAGGATTTGGGTTCCCCTAGTCTCTTTACCTTTTGCCAGCAGGAAGATCTCAGAAGAGATGATACAGCTACATCTCAGAGAGCAACAAATGCACATGGTTTTGGATGGAGTGCAGGAAAACTATCATGCTCATTATATCTCTGGAGGCATAAGATATTGGCCCCCTCCCATCCCTGACCGGGGAGGAGCAGGGTGTGAAGCAGCTATAGATTGCATGAAAATGCAACTGCCAGACTTTTCCACCTCCCAAGGAGTCATCTGAAGTAGATGGAGTTTCTTTATCAGCTTGCTCCTCAACATAGGCTACCAATAATGTGTTGCCTTTCAGAAAGCCAAAGACAGACTGTTTCCTTCTTTCTCTTCCCTTCCCAGTGTTTTACAGTTCCCCTGTCCATTTTTATTAGCAGCAGCTTAGAGGTCTGCAAACATCAGAGGTCCCCAGAGAAGATGATTTGTAAAGGAGCGGGCCTCATCTACAGGTAAAAGCTGCAAAATTTGATTGTGAGGTGCAGTTGACCCAGTAAAGCTAATTGTAGCCAACACTGCACGTGTTGCTTGTCCCATAATCCAGCAAGAGTTGACGTGGTTGATATTCTTGACCTCTGAAGACACTCCTTAGTGGGAGACATTAGGTTAGTCTCTGGCTCCAATACTGATGCAGTATTTACCTGCAGTAAAAGGAAGATCATGATGGGCTGGAGATGATGTCACCAAGGAGCTTTGTAGCACTCAGGGGCCCTCAGATCTGATCACAATTTGTGTCTATGTCCAGACGGATTTGAATGATGAGGTGGACATGATGCAGCACCTAATCTTTGATTGGATAACTTTGAACTTTCTAGAGCATGAGTACCAAGAGAAAATGCACGTGTAGCTCGTGGAAGCAGGCCTTAACCTCTGCCCAGGTACCTCAGATTTTCATGGAGCCAGCAGCCACGTGACTGCAGGACTCCTCTCCTACTGCTTCCATCGAGCTGCTCCTGCAAGAAGAAATATATTATTTTTCTTTGCAATCAGATCACAGATATAGCTTGTGGAACACATCCACAAAAAGCTGTCAACTGAGAGGAAGCTATGCAGCAGAGAGACACAGAGAGGATGTCAAAGAAGAAGCTGGAGTTTCTCTTTTGCTGCCCTAAACTGAGAACACATGAAATTACAGCCTGAAGTGCTTAGAGCTGTGGGAGTGATGAACACAGAGTTTACCACTTACCTGTAAATCACATCTGTAAATATCTGTGGTGGGTTTGCTGCATGCCTTCTCTGTTTTGACTGAAGACCTTTTAATGCAATACTGCATAGAGGAGTCTTGCTACCAGAAAGCTGGTCTAGACTTTAGGACCCAATAAGCAACTCAAGCCTGTTCTTCTAACATGCAGACAGAGCACATCACAGAGCTTCAAGATTTGTAAATGAAATTATTCCATGACAGTCCACACTCAAGATCATTTTGTGTAACAAACAGCCCCACAGGTAATTCTGAGAACTGCAAATACCCACTTTCCCCCTTATCACTTGTTCTGCACCGGGTGGGGGGTGGGAGGTGGGGACGGAGAGAAAAATGGTGCAGGGTTCTTTCTGGATTCCAATAAGAAAGGCCCAACAACAAATGACTTAATAAAATAGCTGGTTTAATAAGGTAGACTAAAAAGAGGAATATAGATAGTGAACAAATTTAAGTTTTTAAGATGCTGGGAACCCTGCTTTCATGCAGCATTGGATGGGCCCCAGAAGGATTTTCCCATGGCATGCTGCACAGATTCTGTTGGTGGAGAGATTCCTCCTCCCTCCCATGACATGATGCCTTTTATTTCGTGTAGCAAACAGAATCACGTACCTTCTCCTGATATCATGACATCCACCAGTGCCCAGCACATGCCAGTATGGGGCACTCTAGCAGATTTCCTTAGAGCAGGTACTCTTATTAACAAATGGGCGGCTCAGGCCCTAAGTACAAGACCCACTAGAGCAGGCAGGGCTTGCTCAAAATCACTAACTCCTCGAATACAACGTCTTCTGCAAGCTCCCGATAGACTATTGTAATGACATGTAAGTTACTGCACCAGATCAGAGGAGCTGTCCATCTGCTCTGTTCTTTTTCTTTGAGACCAACAACACATTCTCAGAGAGCGACACACACACAAAAAAGATTGAAAAACCTTCCCTGTTTTGTTTGAGGAAATCAAAGTACTTTGCCTTGAGGCTGTGACCCAGGAACCCAGAATGCACGGGGAAAAGGGGAAGGAAAAAGGAATTTGTTTATTCTTTTTTGCATGATGGAGCCTGTGTTGGCCTGTAGTTGTCTGTTCAGGTGTCTGGTTGTAGTGTCTCACCAAATGGCTGTTCTGAGGATGAATGTGTTGAAGACACTCAAGTAATGAAGTCCATATGACTTAGATTATATTCACAAGGGACCCACTTGTGTTTTCTTTTAAAGTTAATTTGACTCCAGATTTGGTGGGAAATATATTTGTATGCTTCGTTCTTCTACTCCTCTTCCTAGAAACTTTAATTGGGTACAAAAAGTCTCTCAGTCTCTAACTTAGCGTCTGCTATAATTACATATATACACATTTCGTAACAAGACTTCCAAAGTCACTACAGGTCAGATAGGTTACACTGCTATTGCTGTTTTTATATGGCAGTCAGCCTTAACGTCTGCCAGGAGAATGAAGCAGTCTGGCTTTCACTGGGAATTGTTTGCAGTCTCAGAAAAGCTGCAACCATTGACACACGGTTCATGGTCAGAGTCAAACATCCTTACTAGACTTATGTCAGCCCTCACCTAGCAAGAATTCATGCAAATGCACAATTTAATTCACATTGGTTTTTCTCAACATCAGGAAACGTCAGTCACCAGGAAACAAAATTTCAATATTTTTCTAATGGGGTAGCACCTGACACATATTGGATGTTGCCCAGATGCGGAAGAAGATAGCCTGTGCATTGAGGAGATTATAAATTTACAAATATGCTATTGATTACAGCTTTAATAATTCATGATAGTAATTCCCATTCCTATTGGATGCACAAATTTTAGGAGAGGTAAAAAAAAAAGAAGAAAGACTTAAGCTACCAGACGCTTCATCTTTATATTCCCTATAAAGGAATATGTATGCATGGGTGTAATTTTTTTTTATTTATATATCTGCATATGTACAGATATATATTTATATATATATATAGCTGTACAGACGAAGAACTGCTACCGTCACCTGGACTTTTATGATGTCCCATTTCGATTATGGACATTGCTGAAAGTATAGTGAGGTCTAACAGGCAGGTTGTTTCTTTAGTTCTCAAGCACTTTTACTTTGATAAGGATTTTCCAATCAATGCTTTCCATTATCTGCCAGGAATGTTAATTGAAGATGTAGTCACATCAAACACCTCTATCTTATCTGAAGCAGGTGTGTGGAACAGAGTTCCAGTACAATAGAAATAGTAATATTCTGAGACTGTAATTATATTCACACTTCATGCGCTGCTAGAATTACTTGCAAGTTAAAATTATCAAATGCTGCAGTTGTTGTGTCTCTGGATTAGTGATGAAGAAACATTTGCTATCAGTTAGTAGACGGGAACTTCCCAAACTCCTTGAGATGGGTTTTGTATTATTTAGCAGCCTTTATGAAATAGCAAAGTCTTAAACTTTTTTTAGGAAATGAATATTTGTCTGATATGGAGAAAAAAAACATGGTGTAGGAGTGAGTTTCCTTTTCTTAAAGATCAAGACAAAAACATTTTTTAGTCCCCCTTTCTACTTCAGAAGGAAAAGAAAGGCCCATATATATTTTTACTCTAATGTTGCACATTATTTTCTTAAGGTTCTTTAGAGAGTTTTCTTGGTTGGTGCTGTAGGGTTCTTGCCTTGATGGCCACATTTCCTGAGCCTGTACAGTCTCCATACAGCCTTGCTTACTCTTCTGACCCTCCAGAAGGGCAGAAGAGATATAACCCAACTGTCAGTGGCATCTGACTCTCCTGACTTCTCAGCTGTGGGATGTTAGCCAGCATGTGGCAGGGCTGCAAAGCACTTATGCAGCAGCTTGAGTGACACCATCTTCTGCCATAGTAAGTGATGGCCTGAGTTTCTTTTTTATTGGGATTGGACTACCCAGAAGGTAAGCTATTTCCTCTACGATGATCCTTGTTTGCCATCTCACTAGGACGATGACAATCGCCTGAGCTTCTGTGCTCAGAAAGGGAAGCAGAAGAGATGTCGAGGATGCTCATCTCCATTCTACTGCACTCTTACTTCCTCAGATATAGTCTAGGTCTGGCCATGTCTGGGAGCCAACCAGTGACACAGTGCAAAATTATTTGGAAACTGGGGCTGAAAATGCTGTTACTGTTGAAGCTATGATGAATATTCTAACTTAAAAATTTTCATTCCAGTTTCTCCTCCCTACAGAGATCTGAGGTGCTTCCAGGGTACATCCCTTTGCGCAGTGGGACAATGGGAAAGGGACTACAGCAGACTCCATCTGAGACAGAGCCTCTGTTTTCCAGGGGACAAATGGAGCAACACTGAAATCTGAAAGATAAACTGTCAGTGGATCATTTTAAGAGTTGTTGCAACAAAAGCCATGAAACACATGTGAGCAGAATGTGACTAGGGGATGTACAGAACATGTAGGGAAGAACTACATTGTTTCCATGTTTCCTTCCCCAGCAGCCTTTGTGGTGTCTTTGTTATAGACTGGAGACCAGCATTGCATGCATCTCCCATGAAATATGAATTGCCATCCTACCTGGGAGTGTAGGAATTCCTTTATGACTTTAGCTTTGTGAGTGTGACTGTGATATTTCGGAAAGAGAAAAAGTAAAGTAGATATAGTTGTCTCTTTTTTTTTTTTACTATTCACTTGATTAAATGACTAAGAGCTGGGACAAAGTCAGGGCTTTCGAGGCTCACTTAAAATAAGTTACTGTTTTGGGTGCCAGGCAGGAAAAGTTAGGCTGACAGAAACTACTGAAATTAGGCAATTGAGGGAGCTGTAGTTATTAGCACTAATACTGAGTAGTGTTATACTTACAGGTAGTACTGAACTCATGGAGGTCAGCAATAGACCTCAGATTAACCTAAATGGAACAGAATCAATCACACTAGTGATTCTTGCAGTTCTGTGGGATATTTCAAGTGGCAGCAGTATTTCTTGATTGCTAATTACAAACGATGGACATACAAAAGTGTAATTTAAGTTGAAGTTGCTCATAGTGAAGTAGGGCTGCATTGATTAGCTGAGAACTGATGGCCTCCTCCTGCTGGGCAGGTAAAACACAACTAGAAGCAATGCAAACTCCAATGAAATAAGATATAAATTAAGACTTTCCTTCTTTACTTACCTTTCTGTAAAAAGCTTCCTCTGCAGGTAAAGGACATCTTTTCATAGGATGATAGTCTTACACTTCTGGAGAAGGATGCCCTAGGTTTGGTTGCTGTTGAAGTCAGTACTTCTTGATACACCCGTGATTTGTTATGCATTGCTCTTTTTGTCTAAAGGGATGATCTTGGTAATGTGTGGGTAACTATCTTGGGACTATTCAGTTCCCATCCTCTTTCCTAAGGATGCCAAAAAGCTGAAAGATTATGTCACGTGTCCATATTCTTGCTGAGGATAAAGATAAACCAGCAACTAACTTGTCCTAACAGCCAAAAGGAAATCAGACATTTCTTACTTCTGGCAAATGTTTACTTGGATTACATTTGAATCAGTGAAATGCCCTAAACACTCCTCCGGGTCTCTTGAACAGTTGTTTCAGATTTATTTCTAATCTCTTCAAAACAAACTTTATCAGGCAGGAAAATACATGTGCTTATGGGTTGTATAAATATTGAAATTGCTTAGGATTTTGAAATCAAAGAATCATAGACAGAGTTTTGATGGGTGGATAAAAACTTAAGGAAGAGAGAGACTTTTATTTTTAGAAATCAGCTCCCCAGTCTCTAACTATAAAGCTGAGAATTCATCTGAATTAATTGCTAAGGTCTAAGGACCAAAGTAAGAAATACAACTCTCCTGCTTTGATAACCAGGATAGCTTTCAAATCCATACTCCCTGGTACAAGAGTAGCAGGAGTAGGTAGTACAGAGCCAAGAGGTCACTCCTTGGAGAATTTGCCCTAAAGCCAGCTAAGGAACAGAGAAGAGGATGAAGGAGTAACCTTGCACAGCTGATCTGCAGCTCACATCACAGTTACCTGCAAAGACAATGAAGTAATGAAACACGCATTCGCCTTGTTCCACAGCACTTTCTCTTCAATACAGAGGAGTAACTTTGGAGAAAAACCCCCTTCTTTTCTTATCATATTTTAGCTGTGTTTTTTCATCTTCCTCTCCTGCAAAGGTGATATGAAGTAAATCAGGGCTCTTCAAGGAGATACCTAACTTCTCAGGAAAATTAATACCTGTATATTTTAGTCTATATTAGAACTCTAGGTTAATTGTTTTTTTTATAAAATTTCTATGAGGAAATTGAGTATCATTGCCATTTTACAAATGGCATAAGTCATGCCTAACTTTTTTATGAACTTCCTCCCATTTTGTTCTGAAATGGCAAGATAGAGGACTCGGGGAACTACAGGCTGGTCAGCTTCACATCGATCCATTGGAAGGTGGTGGAGCAGCTAATCTTGGAAACCATTTCCAGGCACTTGAAGGACAAGAAAATCATCAGGAGTAGTCAGCACAAATTCACCAAGGGGAGGTCATGTTTGACCACCCTGATAAGCTTTTTGCAATGGAAAGACTGCCTTGGTAGATGAAGGGAAAGCAGTGGATATTGTCTACCTTGAGTTCAGTAAGACTTTCAGCACCATCTCCTGTAAAATCCTCATAGAGAAGCTGGTGAAGAATGGACTGGATGAGCAAACAGTGAGGTGGATTGAAAACTGACTTGAATGGCTGGGCCTGGAGGGTGCTAGCCAGCAGTATGAAGTCTAGTTGGAGACCTGTAGCTAGCAGTGTACCCCAGGGGTCAGTTCTGGATCTGACCCTGGTTAACATCTTCATTAATGATCTGGATGATGGGGCAGAGTGTACCCTCAGCAAGCTTGCCAATGACACAAAACTGGGAGGAGTGGCTGATATACCAGATGGTTGTGCTGCCATCCAGAGGGACTTCAATAAGCTGGAGAAATGGACTGACAGGAACCTCATGAAGTTCAACAAAGGAAAATGTAAAGTCTTGCACCTGGGAAATGCTGAGAGCTGACCAACTGGAAAGCAGCTTTGCAGAAAAGGACCCAGGGGTCCTGGTGGACACCCACTTAAGTGTGAGCCAGCAATGTGCCCTTGTGGCAAAGAAGGTTAACGGTATTCTGGGCTGTATTAGGACGAGTGTTTCCAGCAGATCAAGGGAGTGATCCTTCCTTTCTACTCAGCACTGGTGAGGCCTCACCTGGAGTACTGGGTCCACTTCTGGGCTCTCCAGTACAAGACAGACCTAGAGCTACTGGAGAGAGTCCAGTGAAGGGCCACAAAGATGATTAAGGGACTGAAGCCTCTCTCATATGAGGAAAGGCTAAGAGAGCTGGGACTGTTCAGCCTAGAGAAGGGAAGGCTCAGGGAGATCTTATCAATATATAAAAATACCTGAAGGGAGGGTGCAAAGAAGATGGATCCAGGCTCTTTTCAGTGGTGCCCAGTGATAGGGCCAGAGGCAATGGGCACAAACTGAAGTGCAGGATGTTCCCTCTGAACATCAGGAAACACTTTTTTACTGTGAGGGTGACCAAGCACTGGCACAGGTTGCCCGGGGAGGTTGTGGAGTCCCCACCCTTGGAGATATTCAGAAGCAGTCTGGCCATGGTCCTGGACAACTGGATCTAGGTGGCCCTGCTTGAGCAGGGGGGTTGGACAAGGTGACCTCCAGAGTTCCCTTCCAACCTCAATCATTCTATGGTTCTGTGAATTCAGACTCAAAAGCAGGAAGAAAGAGGCATGTCCTAGAGAAAGGTATTCAGTGCTGTTACTTCAGTTGTTTGTGTGTAAAAAGCTGATTTTGTATAATATAGACTCAGAACTGTATCCTTATCCAGATAATAATCAGAAATAAATAGACATGATAAAATTGCCTAGATGTAGTAAACACACTTATATTGTTTATTATTTGCATTTTTTTAAATCAAATCATTTTCCTGTTATACTATAAAAATGCCACAGGGGAAGAAACAATTCTGACGCCCCATTTAAACAAGTGGATGATGTCCCCTTCCTTTGAAATCAGCATGGTACCCTTGTATCTTCTCCCTATAACCACTCTTTCTTCAAAATTAATGGCAACCTGAAGCACCAATGTTTCTAATACTCACAAAGATGAAACAGACAGTTCTTGTCTACCAACATAATTCAGAAATCCTAGCAATGAGTTCCATTTACAAATTTCAAATACAAAATTTTTATTCTTTTCTACCTGAAGATGTTCCCAGCAAGCATTTGCTTTGTGTGCATAATACAACATTTTGAAAGTAACACTTTGAAAGCAACACTTCTCATTGTGAAGTAGTTTTTCTAAATGCTCCTTATTCAAGTGGGTGAAGAAAGCAATAAAAGATTTTTCAGCAAAGCAAATATTGAAGTAGAGAATAAAATATTAGCCTTCCCCAAAAGTTTTCAGTTGTCTTCCATCACCTTATCTTTCAAAACCCGATACTTTTTAGAAATCACTCACAACATTGTCAAAACAGGCACAAGGGTTTCAGACTTTTTCTCTGCAAAGACCATAGGAAATCTGAACAGCTGTGGAGTATGATGTGCTGGGGAGGTGGGGGGGTGAGATTCTGCACAAGGGGGATCACGCTTCCTAAGAGAAAATGAAATAGTATTCACTAGGGAATGAACATGTGACATGGGTCTCTGCATGTCTTAATAGATCTCCACTTCCCCTTGTTTGCTTTGTTGCTCTCTACTAACAGAAGTTGCTGTGTATCATCAACATGTTGTTGCTGCAACAAGGCATATTAAATTACAGAAACAAATTTGTGAAAGAGGGTTCATGGATGGTCTAAAGCAGGAGGAAGTATACTGTGAAGCTCTTTCACAGCTGTTTGTCTAATCTAATCATTTAAAGACCTCTGGCAAAAGAAATTTCCACAGTTTTTGCAGTCAGCCAGCTCTGATGCCTTAGCAGTCAGAAAGCTCTTAATAACATTCATTCTATTACAGCTGGGAATAAGTTATTCTTCTGAGTTCATCCTCTAGGAGCCATGTTGCCTCCTTTGATCACCATTTATGATAACAACTTATGTAATTAATTATCATATTAACTCCAACATCCCACCTTCTTTTTCCTATATAAACTCATTCATCCAAATTTTTCACTGAAGTGGACTTAACTTTCCTTGAAGTTATATTTTAGAGACCATTTATTCTTGCAACTCTTCTCCAAAATCTTCATTTTGTTCCCCAGGTATTGACATTTCTTTCCTTTTTTTTCCT
The DNA here is from genome assembly GCA_013389945.1 of Fregata magnificens. Taxonomy (NCBI): domain Eukaryota; kingdom Metazoa; phylum Chordata; class Aves; order Suliformes; family Fregatidae; genus Fregata; species Fregata magnificens. The sequence continues at coordinate 102,012 of WAAD01010473.1, read as the reverse complement.
ATTAAGGAACATTTTTCAGGCTTTTCTTTGAAATCACAGGGCCTTAAATTTAGACTTTCTTTTTAAAAAAGAAGCAAAACTGAGACTGTCAGAAAACCAAACAACTTTGAGGGATTTGACTTCAAGAAAAATGCCAAATATCATGAAGCTAGTGATTAAAATTGCAAGAGCTGGCAGCATGACAATTGCAGGTGATGAATATGTATGCCAAGGCTTACCAGACATAGTAATTAACAGATTGAGGTGCCTGAATGCTGCATGCAACAAATTTAGAAATAAGGGTAACTCTTTGGCTTTATGTTTTGTTCTGTACTGAACATCCTGCTGTACCTCAGAAAACGCACAGGAGTCACAGCTGAAAGCCACAGAAGATAAATGATAGAGCAGACTCATTTGAGCAGCACACCACCTTCAGCAGATGTGTAGAATATGAGCCCATGTATAAAGGATGTGATTTTGCTAACCAAAAGGAAGGCATTTTAGATATCATTGTGCATGGATATGGTTCACCTCAGCATTGTGTCCTCACATTCAGAGCAGACTCGCACTGCCCGCACCCACCTGGTGCCTGTATTTGGGTCTCTGCACTTCAAAACATGACAACTGTGTTGCATACATGCACCATACGTGCAAGAGCCACAACCTGGACATCTCAGACTAGAAGAAGTTCACCTCCCATTACCAGATATCTGCCCCGTAGTTCCACTCTCCACATGACCGCTGCTTTTAGTTAGGCTAGAGGCATGGTTATACCAAAGGTATCTTCCATAATAAGAACACAAGAAATGCCCTGAATGGCCAGGGCAGTGGTCCAGCTAGACCAGTATGCTGCCATGGATAGGAGCAAAAGGGGTTTTAATTTTGGGAGAGCATGTGAGCCTCCTCAATTCCTTTCCCCTCACACTTCAGCAGCATGAACTGTTGTGCTGGGGATGTTAGAGCTGCTTTCCTGCCTATTCACTTTACCTCTCTGTGTATGGAGCCATGGTCCATGAATTTTTCTAGACCCTTTTTAGACCTACTGTTGATATTTGCCTTCACAACCTCCACTGGCAGCAAATTTGCTACCCAGTCTGCAAAGAAGTGTTTATTTTTTAATCTGCTTAAACCAAATTTCTGCTAGTTTCAGTGTGTCGCCCTTGTTACAGTGGGTGGTACATAACAAATCTGCAGTCACTACTGCTTCTCTGAAGAAACAAAAATCTCATATGCTGGTATAAAATGCATATTTAGCTTGACACTGGGTCTGGAAACAGCAGAAGCGGAAGAAATAGGAGAAGAGGGATTTTGGGGAAATTCTAGATTAATTAACGTAAAGCAGGCACAGTTTAAGTTCAAGCAGATAGGGAGTTATGAGAGATAGCACAAAATACATGGAGAATTATTGAGGTTGCACAGGGAGCTGGGTAGAGATTGTGTTGATGGCCAGGCAGGGGACAGGTGGACATCAGTTTCAACTAGAGACAATTTTCCATGAATACCCTGCCACCTGCTTTCCACTGACTGCTTCCAGGTTCCGGTATCAACGGGCACACTGAAATATGCATCAGAGGGACATTATGCTATCTCAGAGACATGCTGCACCCTGCATAAAGTGGCCCTTGAGCACAAACTGAGAAAGGAACAATGAAGTTAATGCTCCTTTCTGTTTGGGTTTGCCTTACAGCACTTTAACTGGACCATGCTGCAGGTGACACTGTGTATCCTCAAGCACATGATGATCCTGAATTATTTTTTTATTGGGGGGCAGGGGGGGAGGATGTTCTTAATCTCAAAATCTTAAAAGTTTAGAGTCCTTATTTTTGCAGAGAAGATTGATGGTGAATGAGTTGTGTCTGTCAGCTGTCAAATTAACAGTCTCCTAGATCTTGTTCTTTTGAAGACACATTAATATAAAGGCAAGAAGAAAACAGAAAAAAAAAACCCTACAGAGTCGTATTTTAGTCAATAAAAGTCACAGAGAAGATTGAAACAGCTTGGTGTGTTTGACTGAATAAATGAAACCTGTAGATGAAAGAAGATCCAGAAGCTTTTGATCCCTTTCATATGTTTTTGCTTGGGGGGTTGAGAATTGGAACATAAGATAATTTCAATGTACCTCTGTCTCTGCTTTAAGCAGAAGTGAGTTTCTATAGTAGGGACAACCAGAGGAAAATGCCATCTGATCTTTACCATCAATATGGAGGCATACGGGATCTGTAAATATGCCAGAGAAATGCATGTTAGATTTTCATCAGCTCTTCCTTTTGAAACTGAGTTCAAGGAGTTACCTGCAAGGGTAGTCTGATGCTGTGGAGAAATCAAGAAACTGATAGTGTTGTCTATGGCCATTAGATAGTCAACTGAGGTGAGAATGAAAGGTGGTTCCTTTGTAAGATAAGAATGAACAAAGTTCCCTCTGTCCAAGGTGGAAAAAGGGAAATCGAGTTCACTGGAAAGGTCATATGAAACTCCTGAGGGTCTTAGATTTGTTTTCTGTGGCACATATGCTTTCCTATATTGGCTGGTAATTTGATAATATTTCCATAATACATGTATTGCATTGTATTGCATTTTTTTCAGTAAATAAAAATATGTCAATATTACGTTATGTTTTTTAAATGTTCCTATCTTTAATAATGGGTTATTATTATTTGGCTAGCATCTTGCAGATGTTGTGAAAGGAAGGGAGTTGCATGAGAAAAGGATAACTGGGCTTAGGAAGTTTATCAGATCAAGCACTCTTGAAAGAGGGATAATAGTACTTTTGCTCTTGCTCCTGTACTTCCTTAAGGAAGCATCTCTCAATAGCTCTGAGAATGGAAGAGGTACTCTTGAGTGCTATCTGTATCTGACCTGGGGGAGGAAAGCTCTCAGGGAAGCTGACTTGAGCATGTGCTATTTTATATTTATAAGAATTACCTGTTTCAATTTAGAGAAGGGTCTACTTCTGTGATTGGAATCCCCTTTTAAGTAGATCTGTAATGTGCAAACCCACTCCTGGCCCCAGGGCTTTTTCTTTTCCAAACTGTGTGGCATATTGCAGAATATCCTAAACAAACACTCATTGAATATTGCTATATTTTTAGTGGAAAGCAACTGTTTTGTTTCTTGCTTCTCTTTTGTGAAGTAGTGGCATAAATCTGGCCATATATAGCTTTTCAGATCAACCAACAATAGCTTGGCAAAAACTGTTAAGACATTAACTTGTATAGATATTAGTGCTATTATCTTTTAATATACCCAAAGAAAGTGATCTGCACAATCTTGAAAGATATTAGGTTCTCTAGGTTGTTGCAATGAAAGTTATCATAAACCACAGCTAATGAGTCTTTTCTTAACAATTGTTTAGCCAGGGCATGCTAATGAACCCTCCTCATTTATTTACTTGAAATCCCTTACCAAGGGGGAAAAAAAAGTGGCAGAGACAAAGCATCATGTTTTCAGGCTATCCTTAGAGATTTCACAAATGCGGCAGCAGCTGCAGGTGCTCTTTACATTAAATTGAATGCAGTTGATCAAATAGGAACATTGTTGTGTATTAACTGGGAAAAGCAAACAAACCCCAGCCGAGGAATCTCACCTCTGAGCTAATAATAACTCTCTCTCAGAAGCCCACTAAAATTCCATGGATTTTCCATTATTTGTGCACCTCTTTTGAAAATCCACACTTTCAGGCCAGAAGATTTCAAAAAGCCACATCCCTGGTGCTAACGGCATCCATCCCAGGAAATCCTCCCCAGCCCCTGGCCGATGTGGCAGGTGGGCACACTGGATAACCACCTTCTTAAGCATTCAGAACAATCTATCTAACTAGTATTTCTACCCCTTTGTGACATGCCTGCTAGCACAACGCATACATCACGCTGCCCCTCACATGGGACGTGCACCCTGCCAGCTGCTTCCCAAAGATGGTTCTGTGCCCTGCTGCCAATGCCACTCCTGCTGTGGCTCCGGCCACTGGGTTTGCTGCTTCTGCCCAAGCCACCCCAGACTTCGTAACATGTTGGAGGTGGCTTGGATGAAAATTCAAGGTAATGCCTTCAGAAGTTTAAGCAACACAGGGGGTAGGAACAAAACAAGAATGAAATGTAATAGCATATTAAGCAGAAAGAGTAGTGAGGTACATTATTTTGTGCCCCCCCAACAATGTCCATCATTTAAGAGCTTGCATTTTGCTGAAATGATTGACTGGATTGTGTTTTTCCTCCACCTGTCTGTTTACTGTAGCATTTTCGTTTGCTGATCATCCATCAAAAAACGTAAGTCAAATCCCATATGAAGGCCCGTATGAGAAGTTACAGCTGAAATGGGTGCAAATATTCCCCTATTTGTAAATGGAAGGCTACACTTGCCTGCTGACAGAAACATCAAAGCAGTAAATAGAAACAGGCCAGTAAAAATTACAGATAGGATAATAGGTTTTTCACAGTGCATTACCAAAAAAGAAAAGTAGATTGGCTGCTACACAGGACATTAATTCTTTAGCTATAGTCTGAACAGTGTGCAAAGTTTAAATTGATTTGTCCCAGAAGTATCTGAGAAAAACAGTCACTTTACAGGATATTTTTTTCTTATTTACTTATTAAACGATGCACCTCATAGCACTCATTTTTTGTTCTATTTCTCTACTTCCTTCCACTGCATGTGGAATGTATTATCCAGACTTCTGCTCTGATCTCTGTATTTTCATTCAATGAGGGGCTGTTTGTGTTACAAGAATTGCAGTAGGTTAGCGCCCGTCTGCCCTCCCTGGCTCCTATCAGGTCCTGGTAGTGGGAATCCCTTGGAAATGTTCTAAACTGTGACTACAGTTTGGACTGAACATGGGAAACGGATCAAGTCAGTCTCATGTACAGCATACTCCAATGAAGAAACACACACTTGAGTCCAGTCTCTCCAGAGTATTTCTGTCCTCCTAACAAGGAGTATCCTTTGCTTTTTAATTCTCCTGCTTTCCTGCTTCAGCTCCCAACTACAGCTTCCCAGCAGAACAGCTGCTTACCACGGGAGTGATATGCAGTGTCGTGCGCAGTTCTGTCTGCCACACAAATTCCAGATCAGGAGGCTTTGTGTTGGGGTCCTTGCATCATGCTGGGATATCAACTCTTGGAGTCTCTTCCCACTTTTCCTCTGCTGCCCCTCACTAAACTCTCTGTAAACCTTCTCCCCTGTGCCTCCTCGAATACCAGACATGGCACATTCTTACAACACTGGACAGCTGTTCTTGAAGCATTTCTGAGCACTGCTTCTGCCCTGGGATCTCAACAGACCATCTTTCATTTATGCAGTAGAATTGAGCCAGTGTCTCTAGTCCACTTTTCCATAACATATGGGGGAAAAAAAAAAAAAATCCTTTTTCCTAATCTCCATATTATTAGGGTGCCCTAGTGCTGGCCTGTGTGGAGTTCAGAGCTAGCATTACAGTTTTGCTTCTGAGGAACATTCACTATTGGAACTTAGAACATCTCTGTTTTTCCTATAAATCTGAAAACTTTGTATTTCTCATATGGTTGGTTTAAAACTGACCAGGAGATTAAGATCTTGGTTAGAACATAGTGTAAATTTCCATTCCTTCGTGTGCTTCTGAATGAAGGTTTCAACTCCCTGACGGTCAAGGCAATGTTCAGGTTGTGATCCAGCATTGTGAGTAGTTGGCATAAGCTGACTGTATCTTCCCTGGTTGTCTAAAGCAAGCTGTTCAGCTCTATGGCGTAGGCCGTACTTTATTTACGGCTGCTGTGTGTGTAAGCACAAAACCATTGCTTGCTCTTTGTAGTTAATGTCGCAGCACATGGAGGCAGCCAAGACATTTTGGCTTGAACCTTGTATTTAAATTTTTAAAGAACATTGATCTTCAGGATTTCAGAGATGCCAGTGGGTGAAATAATGAACTCAGTGCTGGACGGGTTTGCACAAGCAGAGCGAGCTGAGGTGAGCAGGACTCGGTGTGAGACCTCTCACTGTGCTAAGAGAGGAACACCTCGCACAGATCTGCATGTGATTTCCTGCAAGAATAGGGACTTAACTCCATGATGACTAAGATTTAATTTAAAAATGAAATCTGCTGCTGTGTATGTTTGTATATTTATATATGTATATACAAACACACTCTTGATAGTTACATAGCTGTATATACCCTTTCACAATGATAATGGACTCAATTTGAACTAAACATTTCCCCCTGCTCAAAAGTAGGAGGTTAGGGAATTATACAGGGGAGGGCCATTGTGCTCTGATAGCTTCCTCTATAATTCCTGTAGCAGGCCGTTTTCACCCAAGTGCTTTCGCTCAGATTCTCTTTCCAGTCACCTTAAGTCAAGGACACATGGGGTAGGGAAGCATTAAGAAAACTCAAGTCACTGCACTTGGAGGATGCACTGGCCAGGGAATCAGGAAGGAGGAGGGATTTTTTGTGTTGGGGATTGCTCAGCAAAATTTGGGATAAAGTGGAAGTCAAAATGCCTGGGCAAGAGAACATGAGAACTCAACACTCATTATTACTTTTGTAATTATCAGTTGTGATTGTGAATCAAAATTAAGTCTGTACGAAGTATGAATCTATTCTGTCTCCAAACCCAGCATCTATACAGATGTGACAGGACATGCACCAAGACCAAGGAGGTCCTACAAAGCTTTTCTTAGAAGTTACTTGCACAGTAGCCGTGCTCTGAGGTGTTCATTCAAGCTCAGAGAGTTCATTACATTGTGCCCTGTGTAAATATCCTGTCTCACAGACCTTGCCTTGAAAGACTTAGCTGTAGGGATAATTCAAGTAGTCAACTGAAAATGAAATGTAGGCTAGGAGCATGGTGCAAGCTAAACCAAAACCAGATATCTTCCTTCTCTTTTGCTAAGTCCGGTCAACGCAGTTTGTGTTGGTTCCAGCCCCGATGTCAGGTGGGGAAATGAGTAGCAGGGACAGGTGAACTCTTTAGAAACAAAGAGGTAACTTCTATGTAGATTTTCCTTTGTTGCACAGTGAGTGACAGAAAATAGACAATTCCATCTGGAATTGTTTCCAGCTTCAATGCTCATCAAAGCTTTCTGCAAGACATCAGCAAATTATTGAGAAATACTGCCGTCATCCTCACAATTGAACTTGCCTTGCACAGAACAATTCCTTGCTGGAAGGAACAGTTAAGTGGTAAAGAGGAGGCTGGAGCAGACTGGGGCTTTGGCTCACTGGCCTAGCTGCTTTCCAGAAACTCCACAGCTGTGGGAGAACACGGAAGAGCTAGCATATATATGAAGCCCTCTAAACTACCTTTGACAAGGATGCATCTGGGTTCCCAGAGTAGAGCTGGGCTCCATTTGACATTGGGTGGGGACAGAGGTGTATGAAGAGCCCTATGATCACAAATAGTTTCTTCTGACCATTAGAGAAATGGTTGTCCCTTGTCAGTCTAGCAGGACTATCTAGAGAGTGATACCAAAGGGAGAGTCTTAGCTTGTGCGTGCCCTTTGTCTGGCAGGCAAGGAAACAGAGTTGCCTTCAAAAACATTTTGTAGGAACAAAATAAAAAGCAAGTTTAGAAAGAAATTCAATAACTTACTGAAGTTGGGAGGGGGGAAGCAGGCAAAAGCATCAGTAATAAAAATATGTAAGTCTCTTGACAGTGTTTATTTAGTGATTTTCAGTATTTAATAAAAATGAATATTGATTAAATAATGAATGAAATTTATTAAGCACACATAGTGGAGTTAATTAGATTTTATTATTTGAGTAAGGAATTGGATATTAAAAATTCAAGTCTTCTGTCAGTAGCTGGCCTTGCAGACTATCATAGGGAAACAGTCAGTGCCCCTATCTAAGCAACTCTAATGTTTTCACCACATCTCCAGTCCTAACATGTACAGAATGGAGGAGGGAGGGGAGAATAAATGTTCCATCTCCTCTGCAGATCATGTATGAATTACAGTAGACGCCGCTGCGGAGTGGAATTAAGTGATAAATAAGACCATAGAAACTGAATAATAAAAAAAATCCTGATTTTCACTACCCACCCATAAGTGTTGATTACTGCCTAGAAAAGACAAAAGGGTAATAATGTGACATTTTTGCTGTTAATGAAAAAGTCTTGCAAAGGAAGACTTGCAATGGAAACATAGCCATATACATAAAATAGACTATGTAATAGTAATTTAGGGCATTTTCTAGCAGTCCTCCAGTATGATTTCCCAAAATGGCCCTTTCTCTTGCATGTGGATCCCTTGCTCAGCTCTTGGCTATGTACATACTCAAATGTCCTGTAGAACGATGGACCAAGTGCCAGTTGCTCTGTCTGCAATGTCTGCTGTGCATCTGTCACCACAGGAAGCGAAACCAGTGCTATTCTATGCTGTAGTACAAAACAGCCACCAGGACTTTCCTCTATACCCCAGGGCTTTCCTTGTTGGGTGCTGTGTTGACACAGGCGTTCTGCAGTATCACTGCAATGGTTAAATGACACCAAACTTCCCAAGTGAGGCTACTATTACAGTGGCAGCAGCCAGAATTCCCACCTTGAGCCTGTCCCCCTGTTTCCCACCACCAGCTTCCCTGGGGAGCTGGGGCAGCATCACCTGCATGGCCCCCTTCACCTCAGCAGTGAGGAAGGCAAAGGGCTGAAGGCAGGCTGCGCTCAGGGCAGGGCAGAGTAGTGTGACATTTTTTCCAGCCTAAATGATTCTGTGATTCTATGAGTCTATGACATGCATGCAGATGCCTGGGAGGGGGCTGCTTGGAGCAGAAGGTCTGATGCCTCAAGGAAGGGGTAACAAAACAATAGAGACCCCAGGTGCAGGCACCAGCAGAGCCATCTGTACGTAGCAATACTAGCTCCATATCCATTGCCCACAGCCTGGGAAGCAAATATGGCTCTGTAACGGTGGGGAGCAAGGCAGAGCTCCTGGCTTTGGGTGCACACCACTGCCACAGAGTGAGCTGGGGAAGGCAACCAGACCTCCATTTCCTCCCAAAGACCCAGCCCTTGGGCCAGCTGGGAGGTGGGGTGCGCCTGAAGCAGTGTTCCTGCCATGGGGCGTGGGACCAGGGCCATACGCTGTGTATTGGTGCACACTCAGAGGTCAGTTCATACCTAGCCTGTGCCTTTAGGGGAAGCAAAGTATTTTCTATAGGATCCTGAATCAGTTGTGTGTGTCTTGAATAAAAGTAGAACTAAACCCTCATGCAGAACATGGTGCCACCCTGCATCCCCTGTGTCTGGGAAACAGCTGAACCCACAAGAACTTGTGGTTTCCTCCAGCCACATAGAAAAAGACTTACAGAAAACATAAGGGAAAGAATTAGGTTGGGGTATGGCAAGAAAAAGTAGAACATACTTCAACCACAAGAAGTTTCCCCCGGAGCCCTTTCCACTTTTGCTTTCTGTACATAGATAGATGGTTAAATAAATAAATAATCTTTCTTTCCTCCTTCAAGTTGTGCTTGACAGCTTTGGGGGCTGGGGGTTGGGTTTGAACTGATGCAGATGTGTGCATCTGGCATATCACTTTTTCTATTTTCTTTGTTTTTAATGTCTCTGACACCTTCAAACACAGACCCTTGAGGCAGATCGAGTTTTTCATTCTCTATTTTGGCATTTATATGCTGTCTATTATTCAATACTGACACCACAACAGTCTATGAAAGCCATAAATGGGACCCAGGCCCTACTGTGCCGAGATCTACATAAATATATACTTGTAACTCCACAGTAACAAGGAATATTGTTATTATCTCTCCTTTTTCCAAAATTTGTTTAAATGCACATATGTAGAGAAAACATATGTAATAGCACATGCAAGCCCTGACAGTCATGCAGATGGTCTAATCCAGCTTCAAGGGCCATTTATATGAATGTTTTTAAGTTAAATTAGAGCCATGGCATATAACCCAGAATGTGAACAATTAAACATATGCCTGCGTACTTCAAGTGAATACTTACCTACACTCCAGAATCCTAAGTCTCCCTCCCTTACCCTGGACAACCTGTGGATATTCACACAGACCAAAGGACAGATTTGGATATGCTATTGCTGCAAGCAGTTCACACTGTTCATTCTCTAGTCCTGCTCAATGCACTGCCTGATCACCTTGCATGTCCTAGAAGACTGCGATGTGCTCCCTTTGAGGTCATACTGTCTCCCACACAATGCTATCTGCTCCCATCAAAATTATAATATCACCCTCTCCCTGCCCAAGCACCTTCCCTCTCCATCTTGTGAAAAACCTGAATCCCAGGACCTGGAAGAGGTTTACAGCATGTGACCTGCAAGGACCACACACAAATGACCTACCCCACACTGGTGTCTACATGGAGCTGGCACTATTTAGCCGGCACCAGCGTGCTCTCTTTTGGGAGCCCATGCTGGTAGAAACAGATTTTTCAGTGGAAAAACAATACAATGTTTTTAAGTCTACAGCGGGCAAGGCCGTGGCAGAGGTGCGCAAAGCCGTAGAGATCATTCCAAACAAATCCATGTTAACAACCACTGGACTCATGTAGACCCTTGTCCAGCAGAGACCCCCCCCAGACTAAGCCAGGGCTGTTGGTGGGACCTTTGCCTGTGAAGCTTCCACCTCTCCATCTCCTGCCATATTGTCTTTTTGTCATTGTTAACAATCAACTTTCTTAGGGCCAGGTTCATAGGAGGGCTGTTTTTCAGCCCAGGATTTATTCTTATTCTTATTCTTATTCTTATTCTTATTCCTTTTATCAGTCTTATTCAGCCAGAGAGCAGAGAGTTTGTGGTTGGTTTAGGGTATTGTGTGAGGGTGCAAGAGCTGCTTGGGATAGCATCTGTCGATCATGCCAAATGCAGCACAGTTTTGCTCCTGCCAGTCATGGAGAGAGAGAGATGTGCCTGGAGGAGACTGTTCACCAAAGGTCTATTAGGGTTTTTTTGGTAGAATGAACTGGAGCCAGGGAATGAACAAATGGTTTCTCAGTGTCGGCGAACAGTTCAGTGTTCAAGTGTGTGAAGTAGCTGCATTTTAGTTGTCAGAGTAGACATAGCCTGTGAAGATATGTTTGAGAGCTGATGGAGCATAAATATAATTTTCCTGTGAGCTGATTTTGAGGGTTTTTATTCCTCCTCATTAACTTTTTTTTGCTATTTCTATGCCTTTTGAGAGGCTAAACATCTCATAGAAATGTTGAGACGCTAAGCCTTTTATGGGAAGTCCAAATTTATGTTGTGATATGGTTCAGTCCCAGAAGGGGTGAAAGATTGTCCCCACCTAACACCTGCTGAATAACCGTATGGTATGTACTTGTGTCAGTCCAGTAAGAAGTTGCCCATGCAATGGAAAAACTCTGAGCACACTTAGCAATGCTGGGAGTCGTCACCAGAGGGATCGAGGGCTTTGGGGCGTGAAAACTAAACCATCTTCTTAGTCCTAAGTAAGTTGTATAAATAAATAGAAGAAAATTATATTGCTGAAGAAAAATTGCTGTCTTGGGCTTTGATTGATTTTCATTAATTCACACATACTCGAGGAAAGCAGACCTTGATTAGTCAGAATTGTTTTGCAAATTCAATTTGTCTTAAGTACGCTGCACTGAATTCCTTTAAACAAACCATGCATATTCAGAATGGGTGTTTCTTTCTCTACCTTTTAGACTAGGTTGGTGCTCAAACAACAACTACAAAAAAACCTGAATAAATTGGAATTTACTCAAGGGTGCTTTTTTTTTTCCATATTTTGTTCAAACCTAGACCTTTCAAGGTTAGGGGTTTTGTGGTGGTTTTTTTGTTTATTTAAAATTCTCTGTCATAAACCTTTTCTATTTTTTCTATAAAGAGATCTAAAAGTCATTTACACATATTTCACTATGATGATTTCACAACCAAAATCTTGTACTTGATTTATGTCAGTTAGATTTGATTAAAAAAAAGGTAATGTGGTGTTTGGTTTTGTATCCTGACTGAATCAGTGTGACTCTTGGAAGCAAGACTAATCTCTGCTGCAATTGTGAAATAACATTTTACTGGAGATATTTATATTAGTGTTGTTGCTTCTGCAGTTATTGAATTAGAATCATCCTGAAACTGAATCTAAAAGAAATGGGATGCAGCTAAACAAAGCTATATAAGAATCTTGAATATTTATAAAAGAGATAGATGGGGAATGCTATTTATCAGTTTGAGCAGAACTCATAAATCAGCTCTAAAATAACTTATTGGAAAAGGTAGGCTTGCCTCAGTCCAGTTTAAATATAAGCTTTCTGTTGGTTTCCACCCTGTCCTTGCCTTGAATACACAGAATACTTTTAGACTTAAAGACATTCTTCTATGAATCAAATTGGCTTCTTGTCTCTCATTTCAACTCTGGCTGTATCATCCTGTCTGATATATATGTAATATATATACTTATATGTGTGGCTGTAGTAACAAAAGTATTCCAGCTTGAATTAATTTCAAAGATGCTTAGCATTTTCTTACTTTAGTCCTACGTGCTGCATATGCTGATGAGTATGCTGACATCCATATGTAATCTATTTCATATAAAATAGAATTCTGATGTCAGATACAATCCAGGGAAGATATTTCTGAACCTGATCTCTCCTAGGTGGAGCTAATCGCAGGGGCCAAGAAAAACTCTACTAATTTCCCACCACTCATTTCTTCTCTGACCTGTGGTTTTGGGTTTTCTTTGGGAGGGAGTGGGGGGAGGAATGGTGGAAATGGGTTCTATAATCCATAAAAGTCTAGTAGGTTATTTTGTCCCTTGAGCCTCATGAAAGGTTCAAATCTGTACGTTAATCCTATTTGCAGGGTGTTTTTACTGTGCATTTCTTTAACAATAGTGTGAATAATTTAAATCTTAATTTAAGATTAACTTCATCATAAATTATAGTGTGGAGTTTGGAAAGATAATCATTCATTTATACAAATAATGGAAGTTAGATTTTCAGTAATACTGATGATAATACATATTCTTATACTTGGGAATTATCAAATCTCTGTTAGTTATTAAAAGTCAACCACCATTAATTAACAGATCCAACGGATCTCAGCTGGAAGCATGACGCAGTGGTGTCCCAAAGGTGGCTGCTGGAGTGCAGTGGGAGTGCGGGAGGCAGGGAGGGAAAGCGGGAGGATGCTTAGCTCCTTACCATTTACTTTCTGACTGCTGTCTTCACTGTTCAAGAAATGACTGTCTGTGGTCAAAAAGCAATCATTTAGCAGAGGAAAGAAAGTGAGGGGAAGTGAAAAAAACCCCAGAAACCGGGGGTAACCACTGACCAGTAGCAATAACGCCCACCATCGTAAGTATGGTATGGTGAGAGGGAAGGTGCTGCTGGCTCCCGTGTTCTGCTCCACAAAAATCTTCCAGCCGGTGCAGGGAGAAACTCTCAGAGATTGTGCCAGTTAGTGTTTGAGGCGTTTCCTTTTGATTCTGCCTCCCTGCAAATGGACTGAAGCTAGCACTTCCAGCCACTATACTGCTATCTATTATTCACACTCAAATATCAGGTAGTTCAACTGAATCAGAAGTCCTGTTGCTTTAGCAAAGTACAGAAACAACATGTGCTGTAGTCTAGGACACAAAGAAGCTACATTGAACTGAACAAAATGGGCAAAAGGCAGAGGGAAATAGAGAGAAAGGGTATGATATACAGGCAGAGCCTTCGGTGTGATGGCTAGCAAAGACTGCACTGAGGAATAAAAGGCGGGCAGGAGTGAAAGGAAGAAAGAAAATAGCGCAGAGGAACGGGGAGAGCAGTGTATATTGAGAATAGATTGGAGATAGGGAACTAAGAATACAGGAAAAAAGTTTCAGACCTCCAAATTTAATATCGTTGCTCAGTAGTCTTGGAGGGAAAAATGAGCATATTCTTTGACTTCCATGACACAGAAGTTGAAAGGAGCACTGGACTCAAGCACGAGTATTTCCTGTCCATAAATAGAACACCTTTATTTTGAAGGATCTTCCTACATTTAACATATAAAAGATGAATTCTTGTCTTATGGCCAGTTTCAGAAACCATGCCCTCTTTGTGGCTGTTTTGTACCATTACTTCACTTCACATCTTGAATGCCCTTTTTCCAGGATTCTTGTGTGGCTGTATCTGTACTGTGTAGTAATTTTAAGATTTCTTCCCACTCCTTTCTGGAGGCCATCGTCCCCATTTGGAAGCTTTCCACATCTTCCACAACTGTCTTTCCTTCCACTGCAGTTTAGTATAGCGGTGACGGTTTTGTGTTTGTGACTGATGAATGCAGCACGGCTGAATCCATACAGAACTCTAACAAGTATCTCAGATATTTCTTCTATTTGTCATTACATGAAGATCTTCTGTGTGTTAATCATATGCATGTTTATACATAAACTTGCATAGATTTGCACCACTGTTGACTCAGTGTATGGAATGACTAGTTCTGTTCTCTGCATTGAGGCTCAAATGATACGAGAAATGTGTATTTTTTTACTAGCATCTCTTTTGAGAAACACTATAAAATGTTTGCAGATTCTCTAGATCCTTGCTAAGCTACCTTTTCATTTATAATTTCAAACAGAATTTAGTAATGAAAGAGAGGCATATGTGCCCCTCCACTAACAGACCCTAGTGAAACACATGGCCTTTTTTATCCTCAGGTTTCTTGTCTCTGCCTTGATCTATCTCTACTGTTTTATTCCCTATTAAGTTGATGGCCAGTATGGAATATACTGAGATTCATTACTACTTTTTAAAGAGGAAGGATATAAAAAGAAAAAAGTTTACTAGCTGGCTGACAGCTGAGAGCTGACTACTACATCAAGTTCCGAGACATTTCTAAAATAGACTTTGTTTGGTTACTTCATTTGTTTCAGGTGAGATTTTTGTATTTTCATTAGATGTGGTGAGTCCTGCAGTGGTTTTAGATGACTGAAAATTAAGTTTGCAAAGCAAAAAATACAATACCAATAAATCAATATGGCCACATCATAAAATGTACATTCTTAATTTAGTTTAACAAATCTAGAGTAGATGATTTATTCTAATACTCATGCACAAACTCAGTAGCCTCTGTAGAGTTAAGACTGAATTCCAGCCATCATAATTAAACCTACCCCATCATTTGCCTATAACTGATTTTGAGGTGAAAAATTTCCATGACTATTCTCATCTGAAAAAATGTTTTATTCTTCAGAAAGTTTGAATAGAATAGTGTACCGGGTCTGGCTGAGGGGGAGCTGCTTTTCCCCAGGCCAGCCTGCTGCGCTCTGTGCCGGTGGCTGGAGGCGGCAGCAGTGCCTGGCTGTGGCCGGGCGGTGCCTGCCCAGCCCCGGGGCTGCCTCTCCGACATCCCCCCCACCCCCGCCGGGGGCTGGGGCTGGGCGGCGTCTTGGGAGGGGGCGGCCAGGACAGCCGGCCCGGGCTGAGCGGGGCTGTTCCGTGCCGTGTGACGCCTGCTCAGGGATAAAAGCTGGTGAGAGGTGGGGAGGGGGGTCTGTGCTGTCCTTTCCCTTTTGTTTCCGCACGTGGTCTCTGTTTTATTAAACTGCTTTTGTCCTGACCCAGGAGGTTTCTTTCCGCCTCATTTTCTGCCCCTGCCCTGGTAAGGAGGGGAGTGATAGAGCGGCTTGGGGGCACCTGGCGTCCAGCCGGGCTCAAACCACCACAAATAGTTTAAAGTTGTTAGGCAGCAGAAAAAACCGGAATCCTCCTTTTATATATTTTATGTTGCAAAGAGGATAAACTCCCTCAGTGAAATTATAAAGACTTTTTGACTACTTAAACCAGTGTAGCTTTCTTTTGCCATCAGAATAGGTACAAGCTGGTCATTCTGAGACTTCAGAAATATTTTTTTGAGGCAACAGATTCTAACCTCTGAAAAGAGCATTTATTTTTCACTGAAAAATCTAAATTAAAAAAGCCCCCAAACGCTCTTTCATACTGCTCCCACAAGATAATTTAGGTCCACAATTGCAGGAATTTCAGTGCCAAATTCTTCTTTCTCTTTGATGTTTTTGCTAGAGATTTTTAATATTTTATTCCACATTTCTTTTCCTCTCTTCTTCCTGTCCTACAAAAATAGTGCTATAGAATAAAACTTCAGAGCTGTGATGCTGAAACTTGGTACCCTCACCGGCTGCTGGTCGGCCTCAGATCACAGCTGAACACATATACAATACCCTTGAATATTTTTTAACATGATTATTGGAGAATCTCTTTATGTCCCTTTTCCTGTTAGTCCCATTTAGAAATTGTTATATATTAATGTAGAAGTGGCATATGGATGTGATAAAACCTACAGAGGCACAATCTCCCCTTATCTCTAAAGCAGTCATGCAGAGCAAATGTATCATTCAAATCCTTGTGTCTGGCTGTATGAATGGACAAAAGGCAGATAATAATAGTTCCCATGATCAGAAGAGCCCTTCTTCACTCACTGCCTTCCTTGGGAAAGCCAGGTGGCCACACTCCTCTGTGCCACAAAGAACCTGTGATAAAGTACTTGCATGAAAGGAGCAAGATTTCCAAGTTATAGATGTGATTGATAACCAAATAATAAGCAAACAGCAAGCTGAAGACAGCATCAAATTACCTTTTGAGCTCTATTGTCTTTAATTTTGCTCTGAAGAGATTAACTGAAGTCATAAAAATGATTTTTTCAATTGTTTTCATCTTTCAGTATATGAGGTAGCTAACATCAATTGAGAGCAATATTATTTTTTTGTAAGATCCATCCTAGAATGGATTGAAGCCAGCAACCAAGAAGGAAGGATTTCTGGACTGGCTTTAACCTAAGCCATACCTAAGCTAGCAATGCAGAGCTGAATGATTTTAAGTACTGCCCTCTCCTATCCTAAGCTTCCTATGACCAGGTATTTTTTCACTCATTTGCTGTCCCTGCACAACAAAGAATGGCCAGTCTTCCTGGACGTTTAATATTTTGTGCAGTTGTTCACAGAGCTGTTAGAATTTTCTAAACTAATTCATGTTTGAGAAACAATCTTTTGCTTGTAATTTCTACTTCCCACAGTATTTGTGGGAACTAGACCACTGTTGTTTTTTTGTAAAGGAAAACAGGGCTTATAACTTTTTTCAGGCAAACTCAAGATGAGGATAAATAACCATTGTCAGTATTGGAGTTTTTTTTAAAAATAAGTTTTCAGTATGAATAGAAAATGCAATTATACTAACCAAGAAACACATAGAGGTCCAAACATAAACTGATCAGAAGCTGTATCAACTGTGCCCTCAGTTCAGCATGGAGTAATTAGTAACTTCCTAAGAATTTGAGCTTCCTTTGAAACGTTGGTCATTAAGTATCACCAGAGACAGTAAACTAGCCTGGGTGGCCATTGGCATGCTCCACTGGGGAAATTCATAGGTTTCCCCTGCTTTGGTCAATTCAAATTATTCAAGGTTAATTGGCTATTCTGCCACTTAAAGCTATTTTTAAGCTTGCTGTTTCACTGGACACTACACAGATTTTGTATTTTCTGATTTAAATGTCAGTGACAGAGAAAAAATGCTGGTTTTTTAATATTAGTTTCAGATGGTGCTTTAACTACTGCATGCAGTAGAGTCCCAATTATTGGTCCCCCTCTGAGACATGCTTCCTTTCTCATAAGTTATTACCTCTTCGATTGGCTCATTTGTTCAGTCATCCAGGTAGACAAATATATTTGGTACTGCCAGACAGGGCCAGGTGGAAGGATTGCACTGCATCTGCCTAGCCATAACAGAAAGCTGTCTGTATAGGTCAGTTTGAGGCACCTCTTACAAGAGAACACAGAGGAAATATGGTAAGTTACAACTATGAGACAGTTTTTGTCTGGTCAGACATCTCAGTGACTTCTACCCATCTCTGCCCAGAATGGCTACAAAGCCAGGCACAACAAATCTTGAAGCAAAATACTTAACAACCCTTTTCATTTTACAAGTATCTCTCCTGGAGACTGATTTCTGCAGGGACCTTCCATGGTATGAAAGGCAGTTCAGTCTCATTTCTTCCAACTCCGTTGCCCTCTTGTTCTCCTAATTCTGCTGTTATGAGAGAAGAGGCAGCAAATAGTCTGTTTTCCTTGCCAGAACTGGTTCTGTTTAACTGGAAGAGTAGTTGGTAGTTTGTGTCTAGAAAGCACCATGCCTACTGTTTATTTGTGCTCAGGAAACAGGATCTTGTGGTGCAAAGTGAGATAAAGCTTGCTTTCTCTCATGTAGAAAGATGTATTGGATGACCTCCTTGCTATGGACCTCTTCTCACTTACTCATAGTGCACAGTACTTCCTGTGCTTATTACTTGTGTGCAAATCCAAAGTGGGAGGTCTCTGCAGATAATCAGGATTTGTTCTGGAGAGTGAAAGTAAGATCAAGCAATAACTTAGCCTTGTTTTATTTATCCAGAGTTCAGTAAATCTGTTCCCCAGACTCTTAGTTTATGAATGACAGAATAAGAAAACATCTTTACTCACAGAAACTAAAGTAGTACTTGCTACATTCCCTGACTAACAAAGAAATCATGCCCAGTGATGGGACCAACCTCAGCTGAAAAAGTTACTGCAGGGAGGACTGTCCCTTTGCAGCGAGTTTGCTGGAAGCAACACACACTGTAATCCTTGAACACATATCTAGGGGGCTCACTCCTCTGCCCTTCCTCATTAAAACAGAATATCATCTAGGAGTAGCACCCCTAAAGAAAATACTGGCTTCCCTTTGGTGCCATTCTTTAGAATGTAAGGATGCAAAAAAAAAAAAAAATTGTCTTTCTGTAAATTTCTATCAATACAATCTGGACTGCTGGGTGGTTGTAAGATTTACCCCAGTTTAGGTGGCCAGGAATCCATCATTACATGTCTTTACACCTAGATCTGCCATTCCTGGGCTATGAACACAAGTACAGAATAAACTGTATACACTCAATTAAGCTGTTCTTTCAAGCTATATGTCAAGCTGTATTTTACCCAATAGATGTTTTGGGAAGGTAGACTGTAATCAAAGTAAGTTCTGGAGATGGCATCTGCAGATGACTGGAGAGGTCTGAAGAGCTCTTCAGTGTGGAAGACTGTTGTACATTGAAGTTCCTTTCTGACAAAGTGTGCTCAGGCAGGGGGCTTGTCAACCAGAAGTAAAATCTAGATTCTTAGTGCTGGAAATAGTGAATGATCTGCCTAAACTCAATGAGTTTGAGAGGATGCTGAGGTCTGAACATTGTTTCCTAAAAGGGAAAATGGTGATCATTTAAGTGAAACCAGCAAGGAAGGTCACTAACTAATCTCAAAATCAAATCAAATCAGAGGACATTAAAAGATGGAGAACAAAAGAGACTGAGGATAGAGAATTTTTTTTTTTTAATGCCGTAATCCTGAGGAAGTGTACTAGAGGGTGCTCTGGAAGGAAAAGTTGTTTGAACCTTGGTGGTGACATTGATCTGAAGAGCCTTGCAGCCTACTGGCTCAGGGAAGAAGTATTGCCCATATGGACAACTCTGTGATAAGGAGTTATATCAACAGAAATTAAGATTTTAAAAAGTAGAGTACAAGGAGAGAGATAATATTTTTCATTCTACTGGAAGAATGTGCTCTCTCTCTGCATAAAAATATCCAGTATTTTATGCTTTTCAGGGGGCAAAACCTGTATGAATAATGAGTTTCTAAAGAGGACTGGGGATACATTATGGTTGTATTTGCACCAGGACAGAACAAAAGGCAAGATGTTGTGTATTTCTCTCAGCGTTATGAACTACAGCAGCAGAGGTTACATTATTAATACCAGTTTTCTCAGTTCAATACCAGATCTGATCATGATATTAATTTACGTGATAGAGTAGTTCCTGTAGAACAATATCTGGTCTTCAACTTAGAGTTTATGAAAAATCCTCCAGCACAGCTCTTTTTTCACACTTGCAGACCTGGAAAGAATAAAATTAAGACTCTAATTAAAATTACGTAAATGTTGCACAATTTTCTGTTAACAAGATCATTTGTTGAGTATTTTTCCCACATCCAGTGCAGTGTTCTTCAACTTTTTGGCCCTGCTTTTCCTCAGGGAAAGTACAGCAATCTATCAGGAGCAAACAGCTTCTGTTTAAAGAATACTGAAATGTTTATCGGTCATTTTACAAAGGGCATAATCAATATTTACCCCAGTCACAATTAATATTCTGCAAACACAGGGCACATCATGTCCGCCTGAACCCAAGTAGATCTTCTTTGTACCAATGCAATTTTATAAACTGTTAGTTTAGCTGGCTAATTATAAAAGTAACAAATCAAGCTATGCATATGAACTAGTTTCCTGGTAAAACAAACATTGACCTTAGCTAGGAGAGAGCAAGAATAGTGAATATTTCCTGCAGTAATTAACCAACTAAATAAAAAACTGTGTTTCTAGAGTCAAAAAAATCCAAACAAACCAAACCCAACATCTTCAGTGAAAGCATCTCTAAAAGTCAATATTTGGGTGTCAGTAGGAATAGAAAGTTTGTATTTAAAAAAACATTCACCAAAAACTCTGGCACCTTTGATAATAGAACATTTTTAATTTGTATTTCAATGACCTCAGAGAATGAAATTCTATTCATAAAGCAGTTTACAGAACACATTTGGGTCCCATCACTAATATTAAATTAATCACAAAATGAAATTATTTAGCCACAAAACAGTTTTGTCTTGTGTGAGGTAGATTCTGATTCTGATCTCATTTACAATGGTTTTACATCAGTGTAATTTGATTTCACTGAAGCTTATGCTGTATAAAAGAGAAGAGAACATGGCTCATATTTTCTGCATGGCCATAAATTGCACACAATTGAAAAAAGAGGAGTTTCTACTCTGGGAAGAAATCCATGCAAATGTATTTTGCTAAAATTGGGCAGCCTGTTTAGAGTGTGCTATTTATATTTTTTATAAGCTCAGCTCCAACCAGAAAAGATGCTAGATTTCCAGTGCAAATGACTCCAAATCACTGAGGTGATTCAGTTTTTATTAAGGATTCTTAGGAGAAAATGGAAAAAATAATATACATAATTTCTGAAAGAGGAACATCTTCATTAGATAATGTCACTTTGAGATGTTTGTATTTGTTCAGTCCAGTATTACTCAGGTATTTATCAGTAGTCAGAATACAAAAGCAAGGTGGAAGAGGATTCCCAGGCTGTTACACAGCATCTTACTGGTTGAGACCAGTCAAAATCGTGTTATTTCCCCGAGACAGAGAAGAATGGTTATGCTGTCTGTGTTGAATTGCTCCTCAAGGTGTTGCCACATTTTAGCCAGCTCTAGCCATGTTTTAGCCACTTTCTTGCCTCTGTATTTTTTCTTTTTTTTTACTTTCTAACTAGAAGACATGTTAAGTACTTCTGAAGAAATCTCCACTGTTGCTCTCATAAAAAAGCCTCCCAGCTAACAGAACATAAGTGACTGCCTGGGTCCCTTGCAGTGAAGGCTGTAAGTTGCAGAGTTCTACAAAGACATCAGAAAGAGTGTGGCCTTGTCTCCTCCTTTCTCCTTTCTTGGAGAAGTCCCTCATAGCCATCAAGTTTCCTCTTGGGTGCTTGTCTGCTAAGAAGCATGCTTCTGCACATACCTCTGCATGATGCAACAAGAGGTCAGAGGTACCGTCTAATCTGTCATGCATATACACATACTACATTCAGTGGGATCTGAGTTAAATTTTAGGGGAAAAAAAAGAGAAAAAAAAAAGAAGAAACAAAGAAGGAAAAAGAAAAAAAAAAGAAAAAAAAGGACTTTGAACAGAAGGAAAGAATTTCAGTATTTCCTGTGAATTGTTTTCCTGTGTAAGGGAACAAGAGCTGCTAAACATGCATGTAGCTTGGCTGTGATTCTTCCTTTGGGAATGCTGCATAGGAAATGACCAGTTCCCCTCTAACTCCACATCCCATGTCAACTCCATGGGTCAGTGCCTGTCCATCCAGCCACTGCAGGGGACTCAGAGAAGAAAGGGCTTTCAGATTACTACAGAGCTACAAGCACCTGACCATGATCACCTCTTTTCTGTGTCTCCTCTTGATTGCATGAGGAAATTCTGCTCTTCCCTCCCTTGCCTGCTCATACACACTTGCACCCATACACCTGGAGCATCAGCTGCGGTGGTGCCCACGTCCAGGCAGATGGATGTCCCCTTTCCCTGCCAGCACCTTGTTCACCATGGTGAGTTTCTCTCCAGGAGTCAGCCTCAAATTCTCTTCCAGGTCTGTCCTGCAGTCTCCCATGATCAGCTTCAACTCTCTAACAGTGAGCAGGGACGCAGGAGGATAAATCCACCGGCATCACCAAGGTGCTCAGACTGCAGTGGCAGGGGGTATATAGCACCTTGTGTTGGTTTGTTGTCTGAGTGCACTTCTGATTAATTGTGAAAAGGGGTAGCTCCTGCCATTGTCTTGCACACACAAGTGCTTCTGTGGTCACTGGTCCTATGGCAAATATTTCCTGAACTGGCAATCTCATAACAAATTTAATGTTAGACACCAATAGAAAGTGTGGAGTTTGATGTAAGACTTTTCTGTTTAAATTAGAATTGATCTAGACTTAGAAACACTGCCCGTTCAATGAAAACATCCTTATGTGACTCAGCTCAGCAATGTACAGAGCAGAAGAGAGCTTCCCTCTCTACTAAGGAAGCAGAAATAAAAAAAGCACAGAGTTGACTATTCTGATGAAAAGTAAAAGGAAACCTTCAGCTTATAAGTGATCACCTTTTTTGATACCCCATAACAACATTTTCAGGGGAAAAAGAGACTCTACTAAGCTATTTAGGATTCCAGCTTGCCAGCATGTTAAGGTCTTCATTAATTTGATTTAAAAATAATCAAGTATAGTTGTTAGGGTTTTATGCATATGGGTAATTTTTGTTGTATTATCTGCATTTTTTAGGAAGTAGATGGAATGTGTAAGAACTCCAAGAATATTGGAGAAGAACTAAGAGAATATTATTTTTAAAATATAGGTGAAAATAAAAACAATTAAGTATCCTTAATGAAGAAGAACAGCTTATGCAGTAAGATTCTACTCTACATGAATAAGGGTAATAAAATGAGAGCTTTCAAAAAGTAGGAAATGGAAGAAAATTTGTCTGAAGAGGAAAATAACTTCCAAAAGCTATTCAGTTGGAGGAATAACCTACAAACTCATAGTGCAGAAGGAGGCCTAGGGGGATATCAGATAGCAAATTGTACCTGAGTCTGTAATGTGCTGTGGCTACAAAATAGCACTGGCTTAAGGGTTTGTGCTTTGCAAATGCGGAGATGAGTGGTCAAAGAACAGAGAGGTAAATCATCTTCTGTTGTCGCTCTGCCACAGGCATATGGAAACCTGACCCTCCTTCTTGGTGCTGTGTTCCCCAAAATGTGGTGATGAATGGGAAGGAGAGAGTTCAGGAAAAGACACAGAAAATCTTGAAGCAAACAACTTATCATAAAAAATTAAAGGAAACTGAGAAATAAAATAATTTGGCAGTGAGATGCCTTGAGAGCAGGTGGTGGGCATAAAAGATGGTGGCCTACAAATATTTGCTGGTTAAATTGAAGGGTAAATACTCTCATTGTACTGCATAAATATTTCTGGGAAAGGGTAAACAACTCCATGGAGTGACAAATATTCCAATTTATAAAGCAACATTTACCTTACAGATATCATAGGGTAAATATTTTTGGAGTGCAAATATTCCATGGAAAAATATTGTTCTGTGCTCTGCATAGAACAGTAGCTAGGACTAAATGAATTAAATAAAAAACAATTATTTTTCAGGTAGAACAGCAGTATGACATTGCAGCAATCTCATTAGAACCCCCAACATATTACGGGGAATTTCCTGCACAGTCTACTCAAGAATATGTGGGCTGACCTGAATTCCATTTTGATAGAAAACCTAAGCAAAAAGTCCCAGCAACACATAAGGAAATAAAATCACACTGTTAATTAACAACCAATCCCCTACTTTCCTGCAACAAACTTGGAGGCTGGCAAAACAGACAGCACCCTAATTTATGAGATCCTGATTTTTCTCAAAGGGATTACTCCCCATCCCATACAATTAAACGAAATAACTCTAATATTGCCTCTTGCCAATGCATCCTTATTCTGTCTCTAGTACCCACTAACATTGCAAATCCCCATCATTAATGTGTCAAGACGTCCCCCAAAAGCAGAATATCAAGTGAAAAAAAAATGCTGCTGTTCTTCACTCAGTTGCTGAGGTGGGATATCACTCTGGAGGTCTCTAGCCCAAGACCCCTCTCCAGGGCACAGTGAACAAGAATGGTTGCTGAGGGCTGTGTCCACCCAGGTTTTGAATATATCCAAGGATGGAGACAATCTTATACACTTCCTTTAAGTGAAGTAATGCACCACTAAAATCACCATGATATTTTAATGATGGAAATGGATCGCTGTGCTGAGACCAGTAAATCACTGCTAGTAATTCCACAATTGTGTCTCGAGTAGACATCAAAGCTAAGCATCCATCTAATCTCAAACAATGAGATGTCAGAATTAATCCACCAGGTGTGACACTACCATCTAAAATTTAGTAGTCTTATAGTCTGAAAACTAATTTTCTGGAACACTTGGATCAGATAGAGCAGCAGCCTTTCAGCTGTTGTTAAGAAAAGCACAAGTAGAGATTTGTGTTGTCAAGATGTGCTTCTTTCACACACAGCTCTTTCAGTTTTGAAAACCCAGTTGAACACAAAAAGTTCACCAAAGGAAGAGTGACTGAAGAAAGAGATTACTGAAGAACGTGTCGCTTTGTAAGATATCTTTACTACTGGCTTCTTCCAGCTCCCATCCTTCTCTCTACTACTCTCTTTCTTTCAAGATGAGTCCAGCATACGGCATTGTGGTTTATAAAACATATGTGACATTTTTCCCTATAAGAAAAGTTTTGCTGGACCCTGTGGAAAGGAAAATATTGTATAGCTTATCATAATATCAGATATTATCCCCTTTTCTTCTTCACTTGACTACATGGAGGACAAGGTTTACCGTATTCTAATGAGCTTCTTTCCTAAGTTTTCTCCTGTAGCTGTATTACAGGAAAGGAGTTACATGCTGTGTTATCCATGCTGCTTATTTTACTTTCTAGATTGCCTCCCCATTTCCAGCTAGTTCTTCCAGTTTACCCAGGGGCAAAACTTTCAGATTCTTTCTTGAGCTTCTGCTGTTTCACCATCTCTCAAAGTCTCAAAAGCATTCCTACCTTATTAAGTATGCCTAATGCTAATTGAGTCCCTAAAAACGCAGCCACATTTCCTTCCACTGGCATGTCACTATAAATGGATGCCCTGTGTTGTTCAAGACCTCCAGCAGCTCGTACAGCTCTTTCTGCTGACTCCACAAACAGCTATTTACAGGCTGTAATGCAGTGGTTTGATAGTCACTGCCTAAATCTTTGCCAGGGCAATCAAATCAATGCCATCACATGTGGTTTCCTCTCACACCCGCCATCTCATCTTTCAGCGTTCCTGCTTCAGGAGTCCATAATTTTGACTATGGGATGCAATGTGACTTTTTCTATTCAAGAAAGAGCAGCTGTTTGGCTCCACGCTTAGTTCAACGAAGGCAATGGGGAGATGAAGTCTCCCTAGCAGCAAAGCGTAATCTCTGAAAAGTAGGAGGTGAATGCCTACCAGGACCTCTAAAGTTAGACTCAACAAAATATTTGAAACTGTGTTTTAGTGGGAAGCAATCTAGGCTTGGCAAGGTAGAGGGGCTTGAGGAACTGTATAGGTGTTTTCCATCTCTAACGTCTATGATTCTATTATACTATGACTAATCTCACCTTGCTTTAATATTCTCTCCCGTAACCTGTTTCATGTACTTATTGCCCTTTCAGTAATGCAATTATCTAAGAATCGATGGCCATCTCATCCATACTAAACATTGCAGTAGGATAAACTACATTATTTCTGAACCATCTGCAGTAATGGATTGTGAAGTCTAGAGCTGAATATCTCCAGTCTTCATGAGTTCTGCCTCTTAATTCCATTTGCCTTATTTTCAATTAAATCACCAGTGTGTGAACAGGGATGCCAGAGGACAGAAAGGGAAGAAAATGGACTAAAAGACAAAGATTAAAGGAATATAAAAGTGTTTTATGAATCAGGTGAACATGGAATTAGAAGTGAAACAAGTAAGGGAGAGAAAATAAAATAAGGGTGAAAAACATTAAAAATCCTAAGCACTGAAGGAAGATATACTCACTGAATATTAACAGTGAGATACAGAACTTTCATTTTGATATCTTTAAACCAATCCATGATATGGATGTACTGACTAAAACCCGTTTAGATTTTAATTGCTATAGACTGCAAGAAATGTTCTGGTGACTTTCCAGTTTTTGCTGGACAGATGTTATATACACATCACAAAACCCACCATCATCATAATTGGTAGCCTTGTTGACAAGCTTCAAATAGGTGCCAAATCATGAATAGTTGTGGAGACTCAGCTGCCCAAAATGAAAATCCTTAATACATTTTGTCATACATAATTGTGCGAGAGAGGTGCCAGGGAAGTGCTATCAATATCAAGTTAAATACCACCAGAAGCTAAAGGCCTGGAAAAAAGGGCCAGATCAGACAACCTTATAAATGCTGCACAGGAGGTGGGATGAAGCCAAAAATACAGGAGGATGGAGCAAGAGAGAGAGTACTTTGAAGGAAAACCCTTTACCAGAAATATATTCCTACGCTATTTTAGCTTTCTCTGCTGATAAAAGGTCCCATTGTATTCCTTTGATGTATCACAGGATGAAAAACCCACCCATGGAGTGCAATTCAGATAAGTTTGAGTAGGCAAGAGAGAAAAATTTCAGAATTAAAGTCCCAGAAGGAGGAAGGGACAAAATTCTCCAAACACAAATGATGGCAAAGGACTGTACAATAGACATGAGCAATGTCAAGAAATGCGGATTAACATAGTGCTATTAAACACACCACAAAGATTAAGAGAAGAGCAAGTTAGGGACAGAAGAAATGGTGGCAGAAATCGAGGATAAGGCAAGAGAGAGGAAAAAATACAGATCAGTATCATGGAAAAGGAAAGTGGCAGAGAGGGAAAATCTAACCAAAGGAAACCAAGAAATTATTTAGATTCGGTGGTTCATTTTTTCAGACCATTGTCATGTACCTTTTCTGGCCAGACTGTGCAAGGGTACTGCTTGCTGCTGCACCTCTTGTTGCTGTGCTGTTTCTTCTTCAATGTAAAAATATTATCGAAATTCCACTCCCACTACTTCACAAGGATTGCGCCTGCTATCACCCGTGTAGCCTAATTGCTAAATGCTCTCAGAACGTTAATGGACAAGTAATGTGTGTAGGAGAGGCCATTTTGTAGATTAGATTTCTTAATGGACTTTCTGGAAGCATGAGAAGTAATTAATCTCCACAGTAACGTACCGTCACCTGCTACTGTGGTTTTCAAAATTTCTTTTACCAACACAGCACTTTTTGTTTGTATGGTGTTGTGTCCATTTGCTTTCTGAATGGGGCGGGGGGGGGGGGGGGGGGGGGGTGGGG
>WAAD01010473.1:59617-74557 GCA_013389945.1 Fregata magnificens | reverse complement strand
GGGGGGGGAATGGGGCTGTGAGATTTGTAACTTTTCTTACTGTTGCTTCTGCAGGAAGAGAGATCTACAATTCCACACAAAACATACATACTTTCGTCCGTAGGTTACATCAAGTGTTCAGAAGCTTTTATCCCATTCTTTGCAATTTTTCTGGTGGCTTCACAGCTGAAAAATTCTTTCCTCTCCAGTGTGTGACAGTCCAGTCTCTACAGCCACGTAATGCCTGAAGCTCTCACCAAAGAGAATCCAGAGCTCCTTCATTTGGCCCCGAGATAAGCAAAAAAACCTAACTTTGTGATCACCTGCTGAATTCAGTGAGAGTTTAGAGTTATACAGGACTTCCAAAAAACAACCCAGTAGTTTAGGCTTAGTGCAAGATGTATGTTGGAAAACTTTTGTGTTTCATAAATTCCTTGAAATTCCTACAGTAAGTTCAAAAATAATTCCATGATTCTTTCTGATGTTGTTCTGATCTCTAGTTTGTGAAACTAAAATTTCCTCAGTGCTAGCACTTGTGGAGTTGGAGGCATTTGGCAATTCTTGAACTGCATGCCACATGTTGTTAGTGTATTACAGAAGTTCTGTTGTTCCTTTTAAAAAGGAATGCTCTTTGGCATATCTGTGTTTTTAGATGGGAGAGAAGAAACGTGGAGCCAGATAGAGTTATGAATACTGAGCCAATGTTGTTCTGGGCTTGTTTGTCTTTTTTTTTTTTTAAAAAAAAAAGAAAAGCAAGATGAACTTCTAAATCACATTTTTGCATTAGTATCCAACTGAAGAAGACTTTTTTTTTTTAATATTCAAAATGGAGTAAAGTTGTGACAAATAGAGTTTGGCAAATAGAGAATACAACTTCCAAAATAGAATAAAATATTGAATATTGCACACTTTTTTGTGTGTTCTGACATAATGCTGAGAAATAAGCTGAGGCAGGAGTCCAAAAGGAATATGTTGTTTTAGGGTAACAGTTATATAGAAAAAACTCACTTGAGTAGTTATCCTGATTTCCTATGGAGACTAAAGCTCATGTAATGATACTGTCTATATGTATCTGCCACCACACACTTTTGGACCTCCACCCCCCCAGTAGCTTTTTGACCATTGGCAAATTGTGACATTCATTGTTAAAGGGTAGAGGCCTCAGGGTTGGATCATTAAGCACTTAAGAACATTATAGTACTTAGGAGGCGGAGTAGAGGAGAGAGACCCACCCGTCTCACATATGGGAGCAGCTGCAGCAGAAGCTCATGCCTTGACGGACAGAAGCAAATCTGCATATGAGCAAGGTCTCTGTCTTCCCATGGGGAATCCCATAGATGTCTCCCTGGGACACACTAAAGTCAGTGAAACATGAGGCTCATCTCCACATGAAGAAGAGATCCTTTATCCTGTGGAAATGCTTGCTAAGGATCCAAGCTGGGTTCAGAATGGATTATAGGAGAAAAGCGTCCTTTCATCTCTGCTCTTGTTTAGATCTAAGTGCAAAGTTTTGACCACTGCCATTTCAACATTACTTGATACATAATGAGTTAATTAATAAATGAGAGCCATTTGTAAAATTAGATTTCTTTTCTTAACAGCACTGGAGAGGCAAAGTATTTTAAAATGGGTTTATTTTTAGTTTTCAACTTAATTTTACCTATTTGGAAAAATAAGTGCTTGCAGCTAATGACAAGGGTAGAACTGCTGGCCTGCTAACCTTTATTGACATGAAGCCATCTAATGATGTTCTCGTTTTCTTAATGGAGAATACAGGAAAGTTCCTTGCCATTATTGTGAGAAGTGTTGTCTTGTGCAGCCTAGGGTAAGCAAAGAGCAGCTTTCAGCAGACATGCATTTAGAGACCTTTTTCTGGGTCAAGAAAAGGGAGAGAGAGCCTGACTGTGTACGTTTTTGGCGGAAAAAGGACAAGTTCACATCTGTTCTATGGTAAATTATAGAGAGGGAACCTACTGCCTGATGGCTGAGTATATTTCTGTCTTGTTTTCTCAGTTACTGCGTAGAGACCTTGGCAACTGATAGATCAGTCATCAGCTGTGTGAGAGATACTGCACGACTGATTTGTGCTTGGGCAATGCTCTGACCCTTGCAGATGAAGAGTTTGTGTTACGGATGGAATAACATCTCTGCTGGGACTCTTGGCACTTGAACATGGGTTACGTGAAAGAAGCAACCTCTTTTGTTCTTTGCCCTAGAAAGGATCTGATGAAAACACCAATCCTCCTCCAAGATCAACATTTTTGCTAGAATTCCCCTCATGTGCTGTGTTTGTTTTCAACAGGCCTCTGCTGTCTGCAGCCTTTAGGGATAATGAGAAGCCCTTCACCGCTTTTTTCTTTTAAAGAACACATACACAAATCTCACACATGTATCATCCCAAAATGCAATTAAATGTGCTGCGTTTGAAAGTTGTTCATGTTCCAGTGGCAATGCCATTCATGCACACAGCTATTCCATTTTGGGAGCATGCCATTATATATTGCTGAATTTATTTGGAATCCATTGCCACACTTATTTTTGTCTAGTAATGAGTATACCTCAGGAGCGGTTTCCTTTTTGTGTTGGGTATATTCTTTGTGACTGAGCCTTATGGCCTGGTTTGACAAACATTTCTTCCAGAGAAAGTGGCACCTTACATGCTTTCCCAACACTGGACACTATTTTCCTAGTCCAAATCTTTCTCAGAGTGCAAATATTTTTCTGGGGCAGGGTAGTGAAACAAACCAAGAAACCAGGAAAAAGGTTAGTTTTTAACCCATTCTCCCATTTACTTCACCATACAGCCCCCGAACTGACATAGCTGAGCAGTACAAAGTTTGGGATGAGCACCCAGGGGTTATTTAACCTAGTAAAAAGAAATGTTCATAACACTGTGGGTGTGGGATAATTTCACTGCCCTGAGAGTAAAAACCGGCTTCAGCATCTTGTGATATTTAGTGTTGGGGAGAAAGTAATGTCTCCCATCTTTTATCAGCTTGTACACGGCTAAGTGTGATCCCGGACAGGGCACATCTCATCTCTGTGCTTTCATTTACCTGCCTACAATAGGGATAATATATACACATCCCTTTCGGAGATGATCTCCAGCTACTTTTTATAAATAATTTTGCAGACAAAAAGCACTGTATAATTGCTAAGTACATTTTCCCTGAGATTCTGAAACGAGCACTCAGATGTGTAGTAAAATATCAACTTGTCCTCTGTGTGGAGAATTACACTGTTCAGGGGAACTGGCGTGAGCCTTTTCAAACTAGTTGGTTCACAACACAAGTTGATCTTGTGTAATATGGTGCTGATGAGTTAGCCCTCAGACAATGAATGTGGGACAACTTGGCTCTGAGTGAGTGATGGGGAACAAGATGTTGAATGAAGCTGTTAAAAATCCCACCAGAGCTGAAACTCTTTTGTAACATGGAAGAGAAATGGGAAAGGCTAAAACAGTGTTTGACTCTCAGGCTGTAAGTAATAACAGTCAAGAAAAAAAAATCAGACAGAAAAGGCAGCTTTATTTTTTATGATAGCTTGTTCTTAAGCAGCTTTCTGTTAACTTAGACAGAGGTTGTTAAAGGTGAAATTATAGTATTGACATTTGAGTACTATACTCTTTGTAGATATAAAATACTAGAGTGATGTGAGTGCCTGAAAACAAGCTGAACGCAGCAGATCACCCGCAAGGTTCGTATATTTGACATTTTAACTGAGCTTCTGCCAAGAGACTAGATTTTTGAGAGGGGAGTAAATACCTCAGAAGATTTCTAGCCTTTTAAGAGTTAATTCTTCATAAGAAATCAGCATTTGCTTAAGCAAAAGAAGTCCCCAGGCCAAAACATTTTTTATTGGAGGTGGATAATGAAAGCACTTTATGGCATTCTGCTCTGTATGCCTCACTGTGTATCTCAGTGGAGATAAGGGTGCCAAATTTGGGGCTATGATAGATAGTTAATCACTGTGGAAGGAAGCATGGAAACTTAGAGTTTGGGTGAATAAAAAACATGTAAAGGGGAAAAGCATTTGGGTTAGAACAAGAGGTAATGAAGTAGACAGAAGGAAACCCACTTTTGGGGGGTTAAAATATGGTTTCATCAAAAAAGTATTTTCTTAGAATTAAAACAATGGAACTGTTCAAGGAAAGAGAAGAGACCAAAACATCCCAACTCGTCCTCAGCTCAGGACTTAGGATAGTTTCTATTCTCATAATGTTGAGACAAAAGCAAAAGCTGTACAGAAAATAATTGTTCTGGGCACGCTAAAGTAGATCCGGCAGAGCTAGCAGGCTGTATGTTCACTGGAGGGAAAGATATTGCATTCCGTTGCCTTAGTAAGGAAACAAACCAATGAAATATGTATATAAAAAGGAATCAATTTCCATTTCCTGTGAGGCAGAGTCATTCTCAGAAAGGTAGCTGACATATTGAAAGTAATAAGGCAGGTCGTATCAGCAAGGCTCCTTCCTTGTTTTGTCATAGGAATGCTGTTTAGCATTTCAAATACATTATGGGAAAATAGCACATCTTTACGATGGTACACAAGGGTGCTAAACTCTTTGCAGATAACACTTCATCTCTGGAAAAGCATACCCGAGAGAAGAGTGGACATAGAGACGTATACAAGTATTTGATTTAAAAAACCTGTCCAGATTCCTTTGAAATGTGGGTTGTGATCACCAGAGCTACAAAATAAAATCCTGTAAAAAAGTAATTAAAAGATAGCACAGGGTGGCTGGCATAGCCTATTCTTCACCCCTATAACCAAAGTGCTGCTAGATAGGCTGTTATTTAAAGGCCACAGGATGATGACTACTAAGATGTTGCAGAAAGCTTTATTAAAAGGATATCTGAAGGTCAGGGAGGTACTGAAAGATCTCAGAATGGTGAAGGATATTTGACGCTGTCACCTCATGAAGCATCATTAAGAAAACTACTAAGGGTCCATGGCATATACCAGAAGTCAAATAAGAATCAAATAAATGGATCAAGGTTAGTGGCTATGGGTGGGAGAAAGCTGCCTGAAGTGAAATAGGCCTAGAGCTGTGGATGTTGGAAAGGAATAAAAATTCCACAGGGCTGAGCTAGACTGTTCCTACATACTGACAGTTATGGATAAATTTATGTGACCTCACAAATGCTATACACTGTTATAATTACTTAAAACTGAGTTCCCATTTTGAACTCCAAAAGGTCGACTCAAAGGTCTCCCAAGAAGTAGTTACTTTCTTTCTCTCTTGTAAGGCAATAATTAGAAACATCCTTTTGAGAATGTATTTTCAGATGCCAGGTAATCAAAGCTCAGTTGTGCATAGATGTAGCTTTTTTTTTCTTTTTTTTTTTTTTTTTTTTTACAAGAACGAATGAAAATAATTGCTTTAAAGTACCCACTCATGAGGATAACTGCTCATCAGTCTAATTGCAAGCAGACACTGTCTTTCTATCACAATAAATTCACAATGGTTTATTAGCTTCTATAAGAGGATGAAATGGATCATCTTATTAACATTGACATTGTTTTAAATGGTTGATTTCTCTATGTATGTGTCGGAATTTGCAGTATACCTGTACAACAAAAATAATTAATTAATTAAGGAAGTATTTGGAAGACAATGGCGGAGAGGGAAAACTAATATTTCCTGCAGATCCCAGATCTACAGCTTGATTGAAAGCTGAGGGGTGGTTTAAATAAATGTGACTGAGTATGAACATGTTGAATTATCAGCACTCACCTGAAGGGTAATAACTTGCTAAGCTGCAGTAAATCAGTTGTTTTCAGTCACAGAAAAGGATGATTTAATTTTTCCCCGTACACGAAGAAAATGTGTGTGTGTGAACAAAAATAGGGAAACTGTGCTTTCAGTATTTTCATTATGATCACAAAAACATCCTTGAAGATATAGCACTCTCCTGGCATTTATATTCTAGATAAAAGTGTTCCAGCCCTAGGGTAACTGTTGTTGCCTAACAGGAGGGATGTGGTCATTATTTTGTTTTATCGGCTTTTCTTTCTCTCCCTTTTGCAGGGATTTAAAGATACTGTGGTCTCACTGAATCCGTCAATCCATTTCCCTGGCTGAGGTTGGCAGTATACTCTGTGGATCTGATGGAGGGATTTTATCACGGACCTGGCTCTGCATGCAAATTAGGGATGCTAACTAGAGAAGGACAAGGAGAGAGGTAAAACTAGTGTAATAGCCAAAAAAGAAATGGGAAGCACCTCAGCTCCGATTCTCTTCTTTGTTACTTTATCTTTCCTAGCAGTAACTTTATTGACTTAACCGATTTTTTAAAAAAATTTTTTTTTTGGTCTGCACCTCTGAGAAAGAAGAGTCAAGGTCATTGTCTCTAATTTATACCTTAAGACTCTAACTTTTGCCATAGATTTGGGATGTTAGTTTATTATATATTTTGGAGGATAATCCCTAATCATTGTAAACTCAAAATACAATGTAGCTCACTTATGACAAAGTAAGGTTAGTTTGGGGATTAAGTTTTCCCTATTACATTGATAAAGCTCACATATTTGATTCTGTTCCTTAGCTCTATCACCTAGACTGATTGATATTTTCACATCAAGCAGGCAAAACTGCCACTCAGGTTTAAAATAAAGAAATACAGATATTTCTCTTTCTGGTCTTATCTCCCTGCAGCTCCCTCCTGGCTTCCAGTCTGTTTTGATCCTATCTACTCCAAGGCAGCTCAACCAAAATTCACTTAGAAAATTTAGTTTCAGAATGCAATCCTAGCCCCTATGGGAAGACTGGGTGCTCTGCCATTGACACCAAGGTTGCCTCAATGTCAAGGAGCGTGCACATGTCCTGGGCTACTGCTTCCCATGTGGCAACTGGCGAAGCCTCCTGGGCTCTCTTGTGAGACTCCCTCAGCTGTTGTCACCTTATACCCTCTGGTGGGACATCCACAACTCACACACTCGAGCAGTGATG
Source organism: Fregata magnificens (assembly GCA_013389945.1). Classification (NCBI taxonomy): domain Eukaryota; kingdom Metazoa; phylum Chordata; class Aves; order Suliformes; family Fregatidae; genus Fregata; species Fregata magnificens. Next base: position 67,626 of record WAAD01010473.1, on the reverse strand, counting down.
CAGCGGCTTCTCCTGTGCTGCAGTGTAAAATGCCAGATGTAGCTGACTGCTTTCTGAAGCCCTGGAGAGTGGCTATCCAAAGTGACCATGGCCCTTACCCCACCCCAAAACTGAATGCTCTGTCATGTGGTCAGTATGTTACTGTGCCCCATGTTACACAACCCAACACACTTCTCACACTGACCAAGAGAAAGGTAGAAAGGTCTTTCTAAGAAAATACACCTTTTCTTGGAGCATTAGGAGCCAAGTTCTGCCAGTTTTGCCTCTGGGCAGCAGCTCTTTATTCAAGTGATGAAATGAATGATCTTCTCTGGGATACTGTTTGACGCAAGTGAAGGCACGGGACTTCAGCTCTATGTGGACGGCCCTCTGTAATGTTTTCTATGACAAAAAAAGCCGCTTGAAAGAATCCTAACAGCCTCACATACCTGCACCCCTCCACAGAGCCAGGGCCTGCTCCAGCCATCGTATGGATGGTGTAACTCTCTCCCAAAACTCTGAAGGTGCCTGTGCTGTTACTGCATAATAGCCTGGTCTTTCAGGATAATCCATTTCTCCTATCTCCCCTCTCATGCCAGAATACAAAAACCTCTGAGGTGCCCACCCTGTGAAAATAGTGGAGAAGAGGAAAAAGCCCATATACCAGTCTTAGATAAATGGTCATTACCACTCTGACAACTATTCCCAGGTCTTTTTGCAATGTATGTTGCAGGATCATACAAGCCAAAAGGGCTCACTGGCCTTTTTCCTGACAAAACATTTAGAATGAGGCTTGTCCTTTTTAGGGATCTATTACATTCGAGATTTCTGTGTGGTTTTCTGTTTACCAGGGCTTGAAACCATGAATAAAGTTGCTGGCCTTTTTGTCTGGGCAGGGACAACATCATATACTAGTGTTCAGCTTGAATCTTCAAAAGATGGGATCTTCCTTAGAAGAAGCTATAAATATCAGCCTCTTTGCTGCTGGCCATGCCCTGGAGAGGAGCAAAGGCAGCTGTGCTCTGCTTCTAGTCTAGAGCCAAGCCTACACTCAAATCTGAGCTCTCCATATAAAATGAGAGCAAGGCCATGCTTAGCTAGGCATTTTAGGGAGGCTTCAGACATGCCTAGGCAGGTGAGTGCATGAAAGAGTGGGTCCGTACTTTCCCACAGGACTGGTCCAAGCATACCTACTTGCAGCGCAGGCAGCTTGTGCTCGGCTTCATGAAACACCCAGCCCTGAGGGCATTTGCTTTTAGGAAAGATCCCATACCTGGCTAACCTGCCAGATGTGCCTCTACCACAGGAACACCTGGGACTTGTGAGCAGCCTCTGCTTGGGCTCTGCCTTTTGATACCATGTGTATGTAACACTGAGCTTAAATCAGTGGCATGTAGGCATTAGTCTGTAAAACACACAGGACTTTGGCCTCTTTCTGTCCTTGTCTCCTAGGGCATGGCAAGGATACAATACAGAAAACCCTGCCTGATGCGCTTTATGATATGTGCATTTTCTTTCTCTCTACATGGTACTTTGCTCCCAGCCAAAAAAAGGTACCAAAATGACTGAGGAAAAGCTTTTGAGGCCCTCTAAAGCCTCATCCATTGTATTTCAAACCACAGGTTCCATAATGACACCACCATTTAATTTTGTGGAATTAATTAGCATTGGTGCTCCCCGCTTATGTTACCTCAAACCTTTTCTCCCTTTAGTAAAACTAATTGCAGTTCCTGTCCCTGTCACCAATATAATATCACAAGCTATTAACTGCAGCCATTAACTGCAGCTAAAGAAACAATAGTGCTTTGTTCACTCACCTGCAATCCATGAATTATGGACCTGGGTGAATTACAACACTCTGAAGAGATTTATAAAAATGTTGCAAGCGACTTCTCAAAATATCTGTTGATTTCAATGTAATGGACTCCCCTGCCTCACTCCAACCACACAGCTACTCTGCAGCCACTCACTTCACCTACCAGTGCACCTTTGTGTATTTGTGGATTTTCCATCTTGTGCAATAGGGTGGGAAAGAAGAGGCTCAGTTGTTGTTGTTGTTGCTGATATACACATGAGTTTTGGCCAAGGGAAGAGGATGTCTGGATCTGTTATTATGTGAACTCAGTGCCAAATGGTAAGTAGTACAAGATGTTATAATGAAAAAACTCATGCTCAGGACAGTCTGTGGAATATTAATGTGGATGCTAGCAGGGGCTTGGAGTTGTGGAGGGGCCCTAGGGTGATTCTGAGTTGTTACTCTCATGTCAGGCTCACTCCAAAGACATTGCTCTTGATCTCTGCTACCTTTAGACAGGGAAATAAGAATGAGGCCCAAGGCACCAGCAGTGACTGTCACTGGAGAAAGAGGGCATTGACAGCTTAAGGGTTGTTCACATCAGACCTCCAGAAGGAATGGGCACGCAAGACCTCCTTCACCACTGGGGTTATTTCAGTAAGGACTCTGCACAGGAGAAAAGCAAAATGCAGTGGTCATGCAAGTGTCTTTGAAGCTCCATATGGATCTGAGAGCCTGTCTCTGGGGAAAAATATTAATGACGGATGATACTGAAAAGAAATCAGAAGTATTAGTTTGACCCAGGGCATCCAGTTCTTAATCCTTAGCTCAGCTGTTGCAACATCCTTTGGAAGACTTAATATGAAATTCAACTCTGGCGATGTACAAAACTGTCACTGAACTATGCCAAATACCAAATCTTTAATGAGGTTATTCTTGTGTTTTATGGGATGCAGAGTAGTAACCTACTTTCTGCTCTGATTAAGGGTAGGAAGTGACTACTTTTCAGTGTTGCATCATTTATCAAAAATAATAAAAAATGTAAAAAATCCCTTAGAAGCTAGATGTGGAAAATTAAAGAAGTTTTGATGAATAAACTTATCTCCTATTAACTTAAGCTGTGCAAATCCTTTAGATGAGACATTGAAATATTTCTGAGACACTAAGTTAATTTGGTGAAGTCTAGTAACAGCATCAGATTTTTCTGAACAACCTGATTTTCATGTTACAGATGTGTCAGCATAAGTACGGATGCACTAATCATTCTGGTATAATTAACTGCCTGGTGAAATGTCTCATTAGCATGGGGAGTTACTGATNATACATAATTATAAGCATTTAGGAAATAACTTACATGGTGTTGAAAATCTACCTCATCGTTTAGATCATTCCAACTTTTCTGAAGAGCAGTTTATGCTAAGTGCCAAGAATTAAGGTAGCTATGGAAAGAGCTGTTCTATAATGTTGTAGCACTGCACAAGGTGCACAAGGGCCTGCGTACAGTCTGGAAAGTTCCCGTTTGAGAAAGGCCCCGTGGTGCTTTACTGCCCCAAGGATGAAAGCAATGAGGTATAGTATTAGGTTGTGCACAGACTCAGCGTCTAGAGCTTCAAGAATGTGTTAAATTCCTTACTGACAAATTTAAAGACCTCAGGTGATACCAGCTCCGCCTTCCTGACAAAGCTCTCTTAACTTATTAGAAATGTATTTTGGAGTGATAAATGCTTCAAGCAGGTTTCCTCTAGTTAGAGGAAGGAAGAGTTGACACATCCCTGCAATATGGAAAAAGTTGAGAGTGAGGTAGTTTATGTTGCATACATACATCCAGTAAGCATTCAAGTTATATGGTAGATGGGGTTTACAGTAAACCTTGAGATACATTAATCAGAGCTGAAGCTGGAGGACAAATGAATGATGCACGCTCACTGTACTGTTTGGGAATACCAGCAAGGGCTCTAGCTTCAATTAGTACATGTACCTTGATAGCACACAGCTCCAGAGTCAAAATATAATGAACTTCACCCGCTTTGTATTGTAGCATGTCTGAGCGGACGGGGCATGATGTACACTATGGTTCTGCTCCAGGCAGATAGTATTAAGTTGTCCCAAGAAATTGCTTCTGTGCTTTCCTTTCCTCTTCTATTTTTATTCTTACTTAGTCCGAAAAATTTGCTGAAGTGGGGGCAAGGAGTAAACAAAAATGCCTTTGTGGTTTTGTGCTTGCTTATATACAAGACCTCCCACAGTGAGGTATTTGCACACTGCTACAAATATATCCTTGTAACAGCTTCACTAGAATAGTACTATTAACTAATTTTCCGTCTTTCAGGGCTCTCATACACTATGTGAAGCTCTAGACACAAGGAATTTACAACAGTCTTTCAGTAAAATTTGAGCCAGAATAGAGAAAATTCAAGCAGTCGAACTAACTACTTGGACAGGGTAGGGAGGCAAGTAAGGTCAGTTGACTGTGCATGGAAGGCCAACTGGTTGCAGGTCATCTGACTCTAGAGAAAGCTGGTACTGGTCAGCTCTTTTAGTGAAATTGTGAATCTCAGTATCTTGGAGCAGGATTCCCTAAAGGTAAATTTTCTTTAGTCCATCTCCCAAACAAGTAGATGAGCTGAGGATTTGCTCCTTGTAGTCATATCACAAATGAAGCTCAAATTACTTTCTTTCTCTTTATTCTCCTTTTCAAAACAGAAAAGAAATGGCTAACCCTTATGATTCAAAACAAAACTGATAACCCTTAGGCTTATTGTCCAAGAGACAAATAAACCTTCTTTTATTTAAAAAAATAAGTTGTTGGTGTTGGGCATTTTTGTAAGTCTCTTGCCTTAGGAACAGTGAGGGTGACTTCAGAGTATTCACCAGATCCATCCCTTTTTTCCCAAACTGACATCCATTTCTGTCACCATTTTCAGTCTTAAAGCTGTTCAGCATGCTTCTACGATGTAAAATGCTTCTCCTAAAGTCTCACAAGTCCAGTTCTCATTATTACCACAGTGACCATGTCCTTTTAATAGCCCAAAGAGGAAGATAAAGCATTTTATTTCTGAACACCCCCTTTGTAACCTTGCTGAGCACAAAATCCTAAGAAAGATATGGAACATTGCCCTCTGGCTGCTTTTTGTATTAGCCATAGTCCTAATTTTGTATTCTGGCATTGACTGAGAATTCTGGGGTGATAATAATTCAAATCAAACTTATGAAGCAGAGAGAGTACCTTCTGTGAGCTCTGCCAGTCTCTCAGTTGTTTCCTATTTTTTATCACCCTTCCATACTTTCAGGTGGTTCTGTGTTTTTCAGCACCTCCCACATTTTCATAGTCAATCTGGAAATGCAGTAAGTGAAAACTCAGTGGAACGGAAGAACAGCTGGTGAAAAGCAGAAAAGTTAGAAGCCTCACTCACCTGTTTGTCTGCATATAGTTAATCTTTGTGAAGGAATTAAGTATTGTGAGGCAAATGCATAGACCACACGAGGGAAACACCTTGCAGCTCATATTCATCAAGCATTCCTATCTCTGTGCTCTGAATGGTATGGTTACAGATTCAGTTCCCTGGAATCATCCCTGTTTGCATTCAGCATGTTGTGGCAACCCATGCAGTGAGAGAAAAAAGGCAATTTCTGTAATATATTCAGGGCACTTTAGAAAGCAAGCACAGTAATGCTATTAAAAGAAAGGAGCAGGACCTAGGGGGGCTTCGTTCTGAAGCTGAGCCACACTGTTTTAGTGTGACTTCAGTCTCTGTATTGTTCACTTTAACACACTGTGTCTCATTTTCCCATCATAAAATTGAAATAATGGTGCTACCCTACTTCATAGGCAGCTTTTGAGGCTTTTTTTTTTTTTTTGTGAAGTTTGTTGAACCGGGAAATGGACAGAATAATAAAATGTCATAATGATACACCATTATCCTCCCTGCTTCCACATCTTTCATCAAAACCTGCTATAGCTCAGAAATCACCAGTGTTAATGGCTAGAATGACAAATGGTTTTCCAGGTTTGGTATTTTTTTTACATTTCTCAGTGTTTTAATGAAGTTCTACGGAATTGCTTAACTGAAATAGCCAAAAGAAATAAACAAGTGTTAATGCAATGACCTTTATCCACCTTTCTCTCCTTTACTATTGCTTATTTTATATCAAAGCACTGTTTCTTTCTGGCAGGGACTGTGTTGGTTTGCACAGCATCTAACAACACACTGAGTTTATAATGTGAACAATGAACTGTTGGAAAAGTATGCACTGAAGATTTTTTGTCACATGAAATAATTAAGGGCCCCAGTCAAGAAAATATCCCCCTCTAAGACAGAATTTAAATGAATGCTGTCCCCAGAGAAGATAAATTTAAATGTAGACTTGAGAATTTTCCCAAAGGGAGGCTTAGATGCTATTTGGACCTTTTCTTTTTTTCCTTCTCTAAGAAAGAAAAATTCTGACGTTCAGGAGTGCACAGACTTGTGTCAGGTGTCATCGTTAGCAGAGGTGGGTGCTGTTCCTGGCTGTGGCTGGCTCCAGCTGTATTTGGGGCAGTGTATTACTGTCAGACAGCAGCTCCATCCCTAACAGTGAAACTTGTATATGAATGCAAGCTGTCGTACTTACATGAATGATTGCCTGATGTAATATGAATTCTATTATGTGGACGGCAGATAAGGAGATCTCTACATGTAACTTTTGGCCTTAAATAGCCCAAGAAATTTATTCTTCTAATCTTTGGGAATGCTTAGGTTGTTACTGTAATAAATAAATAGGCAATAAGTAACTTCTTGAAGTATCCTCATAACTGAAGTATGAGGCTTTGCCAATATACTTGAGAATAAATGCCATCCTGATTATCGTTACTGCAAGTAGTCTGTTTGTTCTGGAAATTCCGTATCCTAGGGTGAACCATGATGGTTTTATTTATAGTTTCAATACGAAAGTACCTACTCAGGTGACAGGATAACCTTTAATAGTATAATAGCTGGGAAATAAGCAACTGAAGCTTATTGGAGACTTTGAATTCTGCCTTGTATCTGACAATTTGGTGTATGTCTATATAGATGGAATTCAATTTATTTTTCATTCTCTTTTGTATTTTGATTTGCAGGTTGGAATTATTTGTCATTCCTCCACTTAGAAAATCAAGAACATTAAAATGATTAGAGTTTGCTGATAGCCTTAGGGAAACTTTTAAAAAACATTTCATTTAGAAGAAATCCTGCCTCTGTAGTTTATATTACCTATAGTTATTTCCCAGCTGGTTGCTGTGGAAACAAATGTCATATCAAAACCAAAGGACTGAATTCCAGGTACAATAGATGCAACACATGTGATCCCTTGAAAAAGGCTGCGTGCTAAGTGAGGGATTTGTCTGGCAGACGACTGATGTCTAGACTCTTGTAGTTTGGCCCATTTGTGCCCAACACAGCACTAAAGACTGAGAACAAAGGTTAATTTCAACCCCTTTCATGCTTTTTGGTTTTTTTTTTTTTTTTCCCTGTGGATAGGTATTGTTTAGGACAGCTTAATGTGTCCTTCAACTCATTTCTGTCAACTCATGACCCGTGGGAGCTGATCTGACAAAGAAGAGAGAAGTGGCTTTGGCATTACCTCAGCCCTGCTCCCCAGGGAGATTTATCTGCATAGAAAGGGTGATCAAGGAGTCAGGTTTGACTAGTTTTGTCCTACTGCAGGTGTGGTTCAAAGGAAACACAGGAAGAACTGGCTTTTGTCTTTCTGAGCTGAAAACCTGTTGTTTGGTTCTGCTGGGTACCGTTCAGCTGGTGAGACTGTGATGTAGCAATAGCTTACCCCATAGAAATTGGTCAACAGAAATTATTATTAATTCAAGTAGCATAACAATTTTATAAGTAGCNAAAAAAAAAAAAAAAAAAAAAAAAGTCCTAAAGGAGACCTTTAGCTCTCCTCCTCCTTTCTTGGCTTCACTAGGTTTTGTTGGCAGGGTGATGTCTTTTAAACATCTTTGACTATGCCATATGATTAAATCCTCCAAGCTGGCAATAATTTTTTATATTGCCTCCATACATTGCACTGAAACCCCTTCCCTGCCTTTTCAGTCCTCTGCTCCATAACTATCAGATCCTATACTTTTAGGTAACATATCCTATCCTTTGTTGCCTTCACCTTTTTTTGTGGCAGGGACTCCCCGCAGCATGAAATGTACCCTACCAGCTGCCAGCCAATCCTGGTCCACCTAAGCAGTCTGCAGCATGTTGGTCTTTTT
>WAAD01010473.1:1831-45127 GCA_013389945.1 Fregata magnificens | reverse complement strand
CTAAGTTCTGCCATTTTTTCTTTATTTAAAAAGATACAACAGGACAGTAGCCATAAAGACCTATATAGTAGTCCTTTTATAGATATGTTGGCCAACATTTAACCAGTTAGCATTAAACTCCACAATTTTCACATATTTTGAGATTACCATAAATGCTGACTGCATGTTGAAACATTGCCTTATCAGTTTATAGAACTGCTGTTTTAATATAAGAATTTAACCTTCTAAAGAAAAGTTAGAGAAAGTGAGGTCAGTTCCCTCTGGAGAAGTCACAGAGCTAAGAAGAGGGTCTGTAACTTCCCTGTAAGAGAACAAGATAAAATTTGGGCTGTGTTACTTCTCAGTCTTTAAAGCATTACTCCTTCAGCCAGCTGGACCATGACTCAGTCAGTGCTTGCTGTATTACGTGGAAGTATTCACACAGACATCAGTGGTCTTGTGTCAAGTTCGGAAGAGGCGCCATGAGCATCCATTCAAAGAAACGCTACCTGAGCCCTGCAAAACTGAGACAGAAAGTCCTGGTCCAGGGGCTTAGCAATTTGGGGTCTCCTTGCCACCTTCTTGAGAGAACTTCATTTTTCTAAATATTAGATATATGTGAAATGGAAGTAAAATAGATGCCTATTAGTTTCATATTACATAAAATAATCTATCTGTCAGATGTCTATGAATTACAACTAAACCATCATCTGGAGGTTGTACGATTGGTGATAGATATTTGCATGTTAGAAGAAATTCTGAAATGAAGACAAGTAACCGTAAGGAAAAAAAGGAAGAAAAGAAAGTCATTGCCTTTCAAAGTCAAATCAAAATTTCCTTCCTGTCAAAGTAATGGATATAGTGGAAAGGTTGTCATAGTGCTAATATAAAAAGCACTAGCTCATTTGAAAAAAACATGCAAATGAAAGAAGTTGGAAAAGGTGACTGCCAGTGTTAGGCATCCCACCCATGCCTTTTCAAGGAGAATGTATGAAGTCTGAGGTTACTTATTAAAGACAGTAATTAACTGGCCTGTCTGGGAAAGACATACTTGAAAATGTGCTCTTTCTTGTTACATTTGTCTCCCTTGTTGTGACTTGATGCTAAATTGTACTTTCTTATTAGCATAGAGCTAGCTAACTGCACATCAAATTGGGATGTTATTTGAACTCACCCTCTGAGAGATCAAATACTTCACACATCCAGAAACAGCTTCCAGAAACCGGAGTGGGATCCTGGGGTCCAATGCCTTGCAAAGGCTCCTTCCATTTAACAATGTGACAAATTAACACTATGGCAATCTCTGTAATACAATGGAAATCTATATAACAGACTATATTTGATAAGACTCCTATGAGACATTGGATGAGGAATTCCCTTGCTGAAAGGCAAGTAATTAACTGCCTTTAGGAGGTGACCTAACATTTGAGATTGAAATATTTATGTATTATGTATGTTAATGGTATTTTGGCCTTTAGATAAAAGGCTGTGTTGCCAAAGACAAACTAGTCCTGTCCTACACTTTTGTTCTGTAATTGTGCACAACAGAGATGACTAAAAATGGCTGAACCCATTTGCTAGATTCAAATTATATAATACTGGGTTTTGTTGTAGACATAATTTTTTTTTTTTTTTTGCTAAAAGAAATGTGGTTTTCCCAGGTCCTGTATATCATTGTGCAGCTTGACATCAGTTTGGAGGAGATTCATTGAAATCAACCTCTTCCTGAGCCCATCCTTTCCTTCTTGCATGTACTTATCTATGCATTTTGGTTCTGGCATGTTTTCCTAGAGCTAGGTAGACAGAGAAAGAGCGGTAGTTGAATTCTATATCTTTTTTCTTTCTGGGAGAGCAGAGAAGAGATACAGTCACTAAAGGTTGAATCACTTGTCCATTTGAGAAATGTCTTACTATTTCTTCTCAACTGGAACTTGGTATATATGCTGAAGGATGAGGGTTATATACCTCCTATACTTAGCTAGCCCATATATCAATATAAAGGTCAATTGCCTTTTGTAAACACTGCTAAGTTTATTCTGACAATTACTTTGTGTCAGTGGGCTCTGTACCTCAGCCATAAGCTATGTAAAAAGTATTTCTATTGATCAGCTTCAGCTTGTATCTTGTTTTATTGCACTCCTTCTCCTTCTTCTTGAGATATGAGGACAGTAGGTGCTGGATATCTTATTTACATGCTCTGTATGTTCACTAGGAGCTTTTTCTAGGTTCCTGAAATGCCTACTTTCAGTCATGTCTTCACTAAACTGAACAGACCCAATCTTTCAAATCTCTTCTTCTATGGAAATCACTATGTTTCCATTATATATTATGCATAATATGTTGTCAATCCTTTCTCCACCCTTCACCTTCAGCGATATCTTTTCTGAGATACTATGATGAAACTGAATGAAAAATGTCAAGTGATATCTTACAAGCAATTTACACAGCGATGTTATGAACTTCCCAGTATTCATTTCCTAGTCACTCTTTATGCATCCTAACAATTTCATTTATATATTTATTTGCTACTTATGCTGCACACTGAGTAACAGTTTCACTAAGCCATCTGAAGTGCTACCACATTCGTTTTCTGGTTTGGGGTTTTTTTTCCGGAATGGTTGCAGCTAATTTCGAATCCAAGAATGTGTGAGTAGTTCAGAATATTTCAATGCGCATTATCAAGCATCTGTCAACAATAAATTTCATAGCCAAAGTATTTCCTGTGAATAATTTATCTGATAAAGTTAGTTCTTTCTATGACTTACCCATTGAACTATTTTTTATTTTGATAAAGATTTTGTCATTGGTAATTGTTCAACCAACAGTTTATGTAAACACATTTCAACCTTCAATTGTTCACCTGTTGTTTACTTTGGCTAGTTATTATTCATTCCTTATTATTTCCACTTCCTGATTGGCTATTTAAGTCAGAAAGTATTGTTTCTGTTTCCAACTACACTAATAATATTTTTAGGCAGGAACACAGTGCATAACGAACATAGTGAATAGTAGGAAAAAAGGAAAATTCTTCTTCATTCATAGAACCGTGTATCTACATAACGACAAGGAGGTTCACGTGAAGAGCTGCCGTATCCCATACAGTTATGCAAATAAAAATTTATTTTCACGGTATTCACTGATTGCAAAGGATGAAGCTAAAGCTGTGATCAGCATGAAAACAAATAGCTGAGAATGTGGTAATGTGCCAGGTGCTATGATTTCTTTAGGGCAGATGAATTACCTAAATTTTCTCTAAATAAAGTCTAGAATTGTATTTCCGTGAATAGAAGAGTCAGTAGGTTTTTTGTGATTGGAAGCATCTGTATAGCAAGAGAAGACATACAAGTTCTCGAAGAGTGTTTTCAGGTGTGTCAGAAGCTGTTTGTAGATGCAATGCTGGAGAATTCTGATACTGGAGAAGGAGAAGGAGGCACCAGTAAATTAACAGTGAATCTCAGAATGTGTATGGGAATATTTTAGATTGACAAAGCCAGAGAGCTGACCACGAATCCAATAGTAGCAGTTAGTGAAAAAAATGTGAATATTGCTCTTAAGAACTGGGTTCACTGGAAGATTTCCTGACCAAAAATTTTTTCACACTAGGATTTAAACAGAGGACACAACCTGGTACAAAGATTGCTATTCAGTCAGAACAAGGCAGTGAGAAAGAAATTAAATGAACTGGAAAATTTAGAAGTGATTGAACCATTAGAGAGAGGAATGCTTCGATAAGTTCAAGCTTCAGTCTCTGTTTTAAATCCAATTTTAAAATTAGTCTCCATGTAGTCAAGCAACTTGCAAATGAAAGAACTTAGTATAGGGAGGAGGGTAACTGTTATTTAATGAAGGTGTAGGTAAAGAAACTGATGCCAGCAAACACCGCCAAATTACTTCCTTAGCAACTTATGGCATGATATTTAATGAAGACTGAAGGCAAATCTCACCTGTGATGGATACCAGGGACAAACAATTCTTGCAGTCCCTGTCTAACCCCAAAGGTACATGCAGTCTGTGTGTGCCTTAGCTTTTGACGCTACAATATCCTGGTTGCCTAAAGTTTTGCAGTGGGCTTGAGTACAACCATGTAAGTCTTGAAGTCACCAACTAACCAGGCATTGAAAAGTAAAAATGGAATGCAATTTGTTGTTCTGTAGTGCATTCTTCATTTCTACCACTGCTTCAGGAGCTAAAATGAGTCTGCATGGGTAGTCACCACCTAAACATCTTAAGTCAGCTCTCCTGTCTTGATCCATGATCCCAGGAATGAGTCAGCAGTACTAAGGACTTCACCAGCGCTCTTGAGAAAGTAATGTTGCAGTGGGCTGTGTCTCTTTAGAAGTGCTTTCCTTTCTGGGTCCCTGCCAGTTGCTAATCTGCTGCTCGTGAAGCAGCAGCTGCCCTGGCAAAAGCACATAGTGAACACAAAATATCTGGATATGAGCTTAAAAATTTTGACTGGAGACAGAAGAAAACATGGTGGAAAAAAATTGACATTAATAACTTTTTGAAGATTCCTTGCAGAAAGCAGATCTCATTTCCTAAAGATCCATATCAATCCAGCACTTCCCTATCATAAAAATTAAATTACTTTTCAAGGGTGCTTCTTTCTATAGCTGTTATTGGCAAAGTTTTCCAGCAGGATAAGGTCCTATTGTGTTATTTGTCTGACTCCCACTTTGCAGATAGTTAAACTAAATTGCCTGACAATAGGATGTTAAAGTTAGGATAAATTTTAGCTCTTCAGAAGAGGGGTGTATCCTACTCAGTTTTAGGTAGATATAGCCACAGATATATTCAGCTTAGAGAATTTCAAAGAACACTTCTTAAATTTCAGAAGCAACAGTCATAAACACAAATCCATCTGACAAGAAAGCCCAGCTCTAGAGTAAGTAAAAAACTGCTGAAGTATATTGGGTTCCTTCCTATTATCAGCAACAGTAATATAAAAAGATCTTGTGGGAACATCTCAATTACCCAAACAAAATATTTTCTTTTATCCTCCAACACTGACAAATCTTCCAATTCATGTTTATGGAGTGCCCATTAGCAAATGATCAGCAGGGATTCAAGGGCTTCAAAAGTGATTTTTCTCATCATCAGTGAAGCACAGCGACAGTAGGAAGAGCAATATGAATTTTTATTTGTTTATCACAGTACTCAGATTTGCACAACAGGAATAATTCCACCAGAACTGCTAAACCAAAGACAGAGAATATAGGTCCTAACTACCTGATGAAAAACAGGGGACAAAGAGGGAGGGACAACAAGCATGATAAATCAGAAAGAAAAAGTCGGATACAAATTATACAGGTAGAAAAAAAAAGAGAAAACAGAAGTGACTTAAAAGCAGGAGAAAAAAGGATTTTGTGATAAAGTAAGATGAAGAGTGAGATAATTACATGAAATGCTCCTGCAATTTGATAAAAACAACCAGACTTTGAATGAGGAAGGAGATGCCTGTTTAGCCTTTGGTCACTGCCCCATTATCTCTCAATGTCTCCAGAAACCCTCGTGCTAGAATTACTTTTCCAAAGAGTAGTAGGAGTGAAAAAAATTTTGGTAAATCTATAATTGGATGTGGGGGTGAGGAGGTGGACAATAACTGCAAAAAATTGTTTAAACATTTATTCTAAAAGGATTGGATGATATTTTTTAAATGGGATCTTTAGGTGACTATCTCGTAGTGCTAAACATATATTCTTGGAATATTAATTTCTGATAATGTAGAGATATACATTTATGTGCGCTGCAGACATAGACCTGTATGATAGGTTGGGCTGGTATAAAGATATTGACATATCCAATGAGAAAAAGTGTGTAGAAGTCCTTAAAAGATCATAAGAAAGTCTGTGAAAGTAGTAATGGCAATAACTGAACATATAAGAAGTATTTACATTTTAATTGCAGAAATACTGGAGCTAATACATTCACGGGCTTTTAAAACTAGTTTCTCCACTTCAGTACATTGGCTCTTGGAGGCTGACAAAATTTTGAAAAGCAGTATTGCAGATGTCCTTTCAGAGAAATGTTTTCTTGCCAAGCAATATGAGCATTATGAAACTTCCTATAATCTACTTCAGTGACCCAGTCTGAAAAATACAAGTAAAATTAAATTACGTGGTATCAAAAATAAAAACAGCTTTTAAGGAATTTTTTTTTAGGGAGCCATACAATCCTGTGAATACTAGAATGTTTTAATCTTGCTCCAGAAACTAACCTTGCTTTCTAAATAATAATTTACATGCTATTACCCACAATTCTTTGCAGTAAGTACTTGCTTGCAGTAACTGAGAGAATTTTGATTCTGATTATATCTGAAGTAATGCGCAAGCCTGTCATTCTCATATATCTTGAAAAATTCTCAACAAGAAGAAAAAACGATCAAATGTCCATCTTAGCTTTGAGTGATAGTCCTTACAATTATTAACTATAATTTAGGATTTTCCAAAATTAGAATGAGTAATATTGGATTAATTTTCTTCTCATCTTTCAAATTGACAAAACGCACACAGGAAATATCCATAGAAAGACTATAGAAATATGTCTTTTTTTTCCCCATCTTTGCTGACTTTTAAGGCAGGTCTATTGAAGATGAAGATTAATTATTTCTCTGGAACTATATCTTTAAAAATGAGTTTGAAGAGGTAACTCTGTCATTGTGAAATTAAAGATCTGAGCAAATACAAAGTGGAAACAATGTTGTGCCAAAGTTTTTGTTTAAATTTATTTGCTCTTTTGAATTTACAATCTGTTTGTGAATACACTTTGATTTAAATAAATATGCTAAATCAAAATTACTCAACGGTTCCATGCAGGTAAATTTCTTCCTATTGGCTCATAAAATGTGTCCACTAGAGTGTCACAGATCTGAGAACAGAGCGAATCTGCATTGGGTGCCACAAAACTCCTGGTTTATGTACAGCAGGTTGGTACTAGGCAGTGAGATAAAGCAGGTCTCTTGCAACTACATTGAAAGCTGAAATCAGATTTCTCCTCCCTGGAGTTAAGATACCCAACTGAGACACCCGAATTAGGAGCCACAACATAGGAACAGTGTGAGATTGTGTGAAGAGCTATGCATTTCCATTTTTAAAGAGGAGGAGTCCACTCTGCAAATGAGAATAATGCAGTAACTGTTACCTCACAGTCTGACTCTCCCCCTTCAGCATACAGCCTTGAAACATAACCGGTACAAGAGTCGATAATGTTTATTGATTTAGCAACAAGCTGCTAAGAAACTAAAAAATCAAAAAGTCAATAACCTAATTAACTAATGGGCACACCGTTGTTATCAATTTACAATTACATCATTTTGCACATTATTATACACAGTTTTGAAGCTGCTATTTATCACTCTTAAATCTCAGGAATTGCACACAGCTGCTATTAAAATACCATTCTGTCACCCTTTCTTCCCCACTCCACTTAGTATTAGGATGCAATTCTGTCCATCTTTGCTCCACCCTCCCACACCAAGCCTTCCAGGCACAGAACTGATGGAGAGTCCAGGGAGTTGTCATCCTCGCGGGCTTAGGTCTGCAGGTCCACAGCACAGCCGGCTGTAGGTGTTTGCACCCCTACCATCAGAAAGTCCACCCTCCTTTGTTGTCTTGTTGATTTTATACCTTATTCTCCACTTCCCCCCATATCCACACACACCTTTTCATTGCTCTGCCCTTTTTCTGCCCGGCCTCCTCAGAAATAAGCAATATGCTTCTAGTCAGTATTCCCCCACTGATTCTAATTTTGTTGCATCTGTAACCAAATTTGACATTTTGGCTACCCTTAGCTGGGCAATCCACATCTTACATGATTAAAAGACTCCCCAACTCCCCTTCAACTATCCATTTTTTACTGGTTACATATGGTTTACCTTACACATTTGCCCTAATTCCTCTACCTAACTCCTGTTAAGTTTGAGCACTTTCTCATCTTGTATGCAAACAGTCCATACATCAGAGGAACGTGTTTTTCTCCCCCTGTGAGAATACACAACCTCCTGCTGTTGCGTAGCTGCTTAATTACAAATCATTGGCCTTGATATGTTCACCGGACAATCTCCTAGTTTCCTGCAGAGAACTGTGTTGTTTATGGGGCCTAATACTCCAGTGGGATTTCTTGCTCACAGCAATAAAGTAAACCAAAAAAATAACATGCTCTCAACTTAGTGATTCATGTGTGTCACACATGTTGTTTTGTTTACTTTCAAAGTATATTATGGTTTTACCGCATTTGCTATAAAGTTCCTCTCCTTTTCTTTAGTAGTATTTTTTTTTTATTTATTTGATTTTACATATATAGGTTTCAGGATCTCCTTCTCACTCAGTCAATTACATGAATCAGACCTTAACAGCTGAAACATCTTCCTGATACCTCTGACATCCCCACTGAGACTTCGCCACTGTTGACAGCTGCCTAAGAATCAAGCACATGAGAGTGTACGAGCTTGTTTCATGGACGCAAATGCAGCTTTAGCACCCTTGGTTAAATTTAAATGAAAAACAATTCTTGGAAGTGGCCGCAATCCAAAGGAGGAATCTAGACAGAGTACAGCCATCTTGAGACAGAGGAAGGTGTTGATTCTCTAAAGGATGAGAATCAGTCCTACTCAGCAGACCTTGCATCACAGCAAATGTAGACACCTGTCTCTACTCACAGTCTGCTAAGGAGGGTAAATCATTTGATACAAAGAAGATTAAAGTGTGGGACAATCATGCGTAATATGAATAGATGGAGCTGAATGTTTGGCTCTTGTAGACCCCAGAGGTGCAGTCCCTGCTGCTATTTATCTGAGCAGCTTTATCTGCTCTTTAACAAGTTCTAGTGCAGGCATGCTGCTATCAATGCCGGTGAGAGCCATGAAATAGTGTATAGCTCCTGCTAGCTTTAGACAACCCTGTACAGTGTTGGGAGAAAGCAGTACAGGTGAGACGGAGCCATGTTTTCCCCTATAACTTCTGAAGCCACATTTCAGTATTTTATACCTCTGTGATCATGCAAGGCATTGAACTAGAGAATAGCTTTATCCTCTACTAATGTCCTTTGTTACTGACTTTACATCTTAAGAGGCTGTAAACATTAAATTGACAGAAAAAGGAAACACCTCGTTAAAAGAAACCTTCTCCAGATAAAAGAGCACAAAATTCCCCTGGTGTGGTAAATAGGGTTATGTGTTGCCATATCTGGTTGTTTTACTGCAGTTGACAAGAATGAAGAACAGAAGTAATGAAATAGTTTTTCTAAAGGAAAGGGGATTCCTTGTCTCATTTAGTACTTAGGATTGATTTTCCTTAACATTTCCTAGAGTATGTAAAACACGTGAATAGCTTCTGAGTGTAATTGGCATTCCATGTAGCTAACCCACTATGAAAACTCTGTCTTGAATCTGTATTTCTTTTGCTTTTTCATTATTCATCAATGTGTCTCACTCTGGAGTATTACTCTCTGTTCTTTTTTAATCAAGTACTGTGTTGCTGTTAGGAGCAGATTCCTTCCCCTTTGTACTGATAAATATAGACGTGCTTCATTTAAAATCTGAATCAAAGCACTTGAATTCTTTGTCTCTTGAGAGCTTCTGAATGTTACTGAAGCCAAATATTCTCCACAGAAAACTTCAAGGAAGTTCAAAAAAGGGAAAGATTGTACAATGGTTCCTCAGTAATTTTTTTTTTATTTTCTTTCTTTTTCTTTTTCTTTTCCTTTTTCTTTTCCTTTTTCTTTTCCTTTTTCTTTTCCTTTTTTTTTCTTTTTCTTTTTCTTCTTCTTTTTCTTTTTCTTCTTCTTTTTCTTTTTCTTTTCCTTTTCTTTTTTCTTTTCCTTTTTCTTTTCCTTTTCCTTTTTCTTTTCCTTTTCCTTTTTCTTTTTCTTCTTCTTTTTTCTTCTTCTTCTTTTTCTTCTTCTTTTTCTTTTTCTTTTTTTTCTTTTTCTTTTCCTTTTACTTTTCTTTTTCCTTTTCCCTTTCTATTTTCCTTTCCCTTTCCCTTTTTTCC
This sequence comes from Fregata magnificens, assembly GCA_013389945.1. Lineage (NCBI taxonomy): Eukaryota > Metazoa > Chordata > Aves > Suliformes > Fregatidae > Fregata > Fregata magnificens. The sequence continues at coordinate 35,159 of WAAD01010473.1, read as the reverse complement.
TTTTCCTTTTTTCCTTTTTCTTAGGATTCCAGAAAGGATAAGCTGAGGGTTTGTTTGGGAGTTTTGCTACCACTATGTGACATCAGAAACCTAAAATTCAATCTCTTGCAGCTTGCTAATATCTGACTTTCAAAGATATTTGGGCAACTTTTGTGATTCTCAAAGGCTACTCAGGGGAATGGGTACTTGAATTCAAAAAGTTAAGCATCGTAAATACTTTCAAAACATGTGAACGTATTGAAAGTCTATTCCTGAAACCCCACATTGCCTTTTTCTTCATATCAGTGTTTCACACAGTCTCCAATTTATTGTGCAGGGATAACAGCAATTGCTTATCCTGGGGGGGTCCTGGATATAAATTCCTGTCCTATGTTTCTGACACCTCCTCAACACTGTGGTCATATGTAACACTTTCAAGACATTGCAAGGGTCTTTCTGTAGCCCACGTCAGGCTCCTAAATACACGACTCCTGTGCTAGCCACAGCTAGTGAACAGATGCAACCTATTGCTGAAGATACCAGCCATTGCTGAAGGCTTTGTGTTTGCTTTGAGGAATATGTGCCTTTTTGACCAGTTTCCTTTGGGAAACTCCAAACAAAACCAGAATGTTTATGGAATTTCAGTTCTAACAAAAAACTACTTTCTCTGTGTTAGTCATACACTGGTTTTTGAAAGATGTAATGATTCCTGAGAAGCTGGACTGCAGCTTAGAAATAACAGCAGTGCAGATGATTAAGTCCAACGCAGATATCATAATTATGGGATCTCAAATGAGTTTACAAGGCTGAGCAGTGGCTCCTTGTGCCATAGCACGTATGACATAATGCAATTCATATGCATAATTTGATATAAATATGTTTTCTCACTCAGTGCACAGTATCAATGCCGATATATTTTATCTTCCTTGCTCAAAGGTTATTTAATGCATACCATACAGAACTCCAACTCTGCAACAAACCCAGGCCTAAGGCTCAAAATTGATAAAGCGTGCACGACAGAATCATTATGTAAGGCATGGAAAACATGACTTATTAAAAATATTCCAGCAGAGCAACATTACCAGGATCCTGCAGACCTGGAAACTGATCAGGAGTCCTCAGTTCTGATACATATTTTCTAACAAAAGATCTATAGCTCATAGACAGGTTATATCACGTATATATTATATTACGCATTATATTACACATTATATAACACATCAAGTAATACTATGACTTTAAAAGCAAGTAAGTTTTAATACATTAACTAAAGGGTTGAGTATTTCTTCATGTATATGCAGAAAATGTAATATTAGCAAAATGTTCTTGGGGTACTGGGAAGAATAAACTTTTTATCTGCTTGCACTTACATTCTTTTTTCTGAAGCCTTTCTTCTCTTGATGACACTGCTTACCAGCCAGCTAGCTGAGTGATAATCAGAGCTGGTCAGACTGCTATATGGCTCTCATTTGCCCCATGCGATGTTCTTTTCATTTATCACCAGTGAGAATTTTGTTGAGAAGCTGCTTTGTGTTGCTGCAGTGTATGGTAGATGCTTAAGTCACCGTGACAGAGAAAACAGAAACATCTCTAGCAAAGAGTTGGTAACATGCATAAACTCTAACCCAGATCAAACTAACAAGTAATCCATGTGTGACAGAGCTATAAATAAGATAGCCTGGGCTCTTTTTCCCCCAGGAAGAATTAAGTTTTGAATGAGGCAGTACAAAATAATAAATAAAACCCAACATGAAAATGAAGCAAGTCTATTTATTTTCTGACATCCAGAATCAACTTCTGCTCATATTAAGCTTCATGAAGAAAAACTTTTCTTTCATCTACTTGTGGTAAAATTGCTCTTTCACAGGAGCTGAGCTTGATTTCCCCTTGGTAGAAATAAAACATGGGAATTATATGGTATAATAAATTACTTTTCTTTACATGACATCCGGTCTTGAACTGGTTTTGAATCCAAACAAAAACCTGGCAAAGAGCATTTTATGACAGAAGTGTATGTTGGTCTTTCATTGTGACAGGTTAAATTAAGTAACAGGTTATAGTAGCGACTATAAAAAAATCAAACCCATGTGAGAGTCTGGTTTTGTAATCCATATTCTAATCCAAAACCAGCTGAAATTACTGGAGAGCCTCCTAATTCCTTTAGTAGGCTTTGACTCAGGTCAAAGGTGAGGCCATCAATGTAAGGTAGGCCATTAAGACTAAATTCCTCTCAGGATATAGAATAGAATAGAATAGAATAGAATAGAATAGAATAGAATAGAATAGAATAGAATAGACTATTTCAGTTGGAAGGTACCATCAATGACCATCTAGTCCAACTGTCTGACCACTTCAGGGCTGACCAAAAGTTAAGCATACTATTAAGGGCATTGTCCAAATGCATCTTAAAGACTGACAGGCATGATGCGGTCTGACACCCCAGGATCCGATTTGCCCTTTTGGCTGCCAGGGCACACTGCTAACTCATATTAAACTTACCATCAACCAGCACCCCCAGATCCTTTTCTGCAGGGCTATTCTCCAGCCACTCCTCTCCCAGTTTATACTTATGTCTGGCATTACTCCATCCCAGGTGCAGAATCTGGCATTTGTTCTTGTTAAATTTCATATAGGCTGATTGGATTTCATCTGTGGAAATTGGTGAGGAATGCAGAGATGAAAACCATATGAATTTAAAACCGATACCAAAACAATTCATCTTCATTTAATTTTTCACCTATATCAGGGAAAAGATAAGCACAGCAACAAAAAATATGTTTTCAGCTATAAAACAGATTTACACCTCCCAGTCAGTGGGAAATCTTGTTAAATTTCAGGGATTGCTTCTCCTTTCTTTCTCCTGTCAATCAGCTCAGAAGTGAAAATGAGAGCTAGTAGAGCTGTTCAATACACTCAATTTCTTCAGTCTTGGCTAGATGGCTTGAGTACATCATGATGCCTGGTCATCTCCAAAGCAAGCACAGAACAACTCCCAATCTGTTCCCCTGTGCAGACAAGCCCACATAACTCAGCCTGGATGAATAGACTATATGTTCACCTAGCACTAAGTTCTGAAACGGACACTTCAAAAAAGATCAAAGGGGTCCAAATCTAGACAGCCTCATTACAAACTGTTTTGGTTACAAAACGGCTTTTAATTCAAATAACAGAAGTGGGTGTTCTGTTTTAATAACTCGTTCCTCTTATTTGATGTTCCAGACATAAAATATAAGAGCACAATTTAAATTAATATAATATTAATGAGAATATAGCACTAAAATAATTAACAAGAATGACAATAAAGCTATCCTGGGAGAATTTTAATTTGCTCCACTGGAGGATGTCCTTCAAGTTCATTGACTTCTAGATAAGATTCAAAAAAAAAATATGACCAAAGCATAAAAAGATATATTAAACTGTTTGGGTTAACATTGCCCATAGAAAATCACTTTTGGTGGGAGAAAATAATAGTAATTGCTATTTAAATAAGAAGCAGAAGCTAAACTATAAGTCAAGTGTAAATGTGTTTCCTTTTTCATCCATTGCAATAACAAAGAAATTGAGTCTAAATCTGGGAAACTTTCGAAATATTATGTGGTGCAACTGCTGTGGCCAGCAAATCTCAGATGGGGAGCCAGATCTTTTTACTATTTAATCCCCCTCCCACAGCCAGCCTCTGGGCAGCAGGTGGAAGGAGCCAAAAGCTGGTCTGCCATTCTGTAAGGATGCCCATCCCAATTGTGAACCCAAGGGGGATGTCTGCTGTCAGTCCAGAAACAGGCATCCTGTGATGTTCCTATCACAAGGGTGTTAGGAACTCCTGCTGCTGGTGTCCTGGAGGTTTTAAGCATGGGGTGAGAGAGTGCTGTGGTCACGTAGGCATCAAAAGCCAAGCTGAAGTGCGATGCAGAAAGCTTGAACCCGGCTTTCTGCCCAGGAATGAATTTCATTCTCCACCTGCATCTGAGCACGTAAGCTTCACAGATATTTCTGATGTGAATTTGTGCGAGTAAATCTCAATTATTGGGTATGCTGTGGATGGAAACAACAAAATCAACCAATCAAACAAACCAGACTACAATAGGGTGTACATATGATCAAAACAAATCCACCTGAAAATAAGGACAATATAGCTATATACATATTTAAAGATCATTTGCCTGTTTCTAGTCAGCCTCTCATGTCTACATGTGCAAAGAGTAAGTAACAGCCTACAGATTATTCAGACTTTCCTTCCTTGTACCCATCACACCCTTAAAATGACAGCTGAATTGAGCCAATGCCAACCTGGTAACACAGTATGTAAATTATCCAATTCAAAAGAAATCCTACAGTGGTTTTGAACAGAAATGACCAGCTCACCGAGGAGAATGGTGCCATACATCTCTGAGTCCCATAGCACAGACAATGCTTCCTAGTGGTGGTGGCTGCAAAGTAGAAAATAAAGTAGACCCAACCAGGCCTCCAGCTGCTTTGTAATAATTATGTTGTTTATTTCTTCTCAGTTATTTAATGAAAAACTACACATTCAGGCATATTTCTTTTGCCACACTTCTCATTCCTAATTGTACTCTCTGGAGCTGGTTATTAATTTGAGGAAGATACAATTATCCGGCAATGCAGGGGTCCTGCAATGTCTTTAAAACTCAATTTTATTAGAAAACAATAAAGTTAAACTGAGGATCCTGAGGAAAAAAAAGCTAAAACAACAAAAAACCCAAGCAGAGATAATTATTCCCAACAGTGCTATGTCTTTACCATTTCAATAGTTTGGATTAGCTGAGAGAGAAGAGATGGGGCTACGTAAAAATAATGACAGGATAGACCTGGAGTCAGAGACTTTAACTGAACAGTAATAGCAATTGTCAAAGTGACTAAACTGTCTCCTCATGGTAACACAGTAACGAAGCAGCAACATGGCCTTGGTGTCCAACAGATGGTAGGTTTACATCCAGGCATGAGCAGGTCACATCATCCATCTCAAACACGTGGATTGCACCTTTGCTGTGCTCATTGAGATGTGTGACTGCTTGGAGCAAGTTTCCATGTTAAACAACAGTCCTCTCTCCCACAGGGCCTGCCTTCTGCAGGATTTTTCTGGCTGTTTACAAAGGGTGCCATAAGCTCTGTCATCCATATATTTGCTTTTAATCCATCAAAAGTCAGTATTTAATTCTGACTCTGCAGTGCTGTGTTACTGTGGAAGCAGAGAGCCTGCCTGCAGCAGAGAACAAAACCAAAGCTTAACAAAGGGCAGTTGAGGAGGCTCAGCCACGCATGGGAAGCCATGTGGACTCTTTGCAAAGCAAACATCGGCATTGCTAAATTAACAGCATCTTCCACGCACATGGCTCACCTGCTGGTGTAGTGTTTTTCATTCAGTCAAAAAGAAAGTCAACAATTCTGAAATGTAATTTCTTCTTTGACTAGTAATTTTCCTTCAGTGACTCATTCATACCAGCTCCTTATCTGTGTATCCCAGAGGCTTTTGGGGGTTGGATAACAGTGACAAGAAGAATAATCATCCTGGTGCTGGCCTCCTTCTTTAACAACCAGTTATCACTTGGAATATATCCAGGCTGAACCCTCAGGAAATTCAAAAACACACAACTGTCTTCCAGCTCACTGAAACTGTGCATGTAAGTCAGAATTTAACCCTCTGACTCCAGTATATACCTTTCAATATGTTTCCCCCATCTAAATGTACCAGGTTACATCAAAATCCATAGGCTTTCTGAAACCTCCCTTTGGTGTCCGTCTCTGAGGGGTCTCATCTGTTATTTGTCAGGCTAGATAGTACACATAGACACAAGCCTGATCCTCTCTCTGGGATGCCTTCACAGGCATTGAAGCAGAGAGCATCCATAATTTCCTTTTATTCCTCAGAGTGGTAATTAACACTGTTCTGATAGGAGAAGAAGAAAACAACAGTCTTCTGGGTTGCCCTGGTACTCTTGCTGAGAAAAGTTAAATTTGTTTACTCCCTTAGTCTGCCTGGATACTGGGGCCAAGGAAGGAGCAAAGACATGAGCAGAAACCATCCCTCATCTCCAGATCCCGTGTCCAGACAACTCACACAAGGCTTGATGGCTTTTATTCTCTTCTGTGGATAAATAGTCCAAGCCACCAGCTGTTCATTATTGGTTTTGACTTATAGTACTATAAAAAAGTAATAAAAAAGTACCAGTGGTATTATTTAAAGATATATTTATTGACACAGCATAGAAACATATCAGGAGCTACATGTCTTCTCATTCCCACAGACACGGCTAGAGCTGAATACAAGCAACAGTCACTGTCTCTCTCTACCTCAAACACCCATGAGAAGGGAAGAGATTTGCTACTTGCTCTCAAAGTCAACAATTCTGGTTATTTTCAGATCACATTGGCAAGAATTCAAAAATAAGCGCTTACAGAGAATAGGTTTTGCAAAATAAATTTCAGTAAGGTGCAGGATGAAATTTAACTTCAGCTTTTTAATTGTCATATTCAAATAATACTTATGCTCCTGGGCTTTCTCCTTGTAACTGTATGTGCATACAGCACCAGATAATTTTTTGCAGCTTCTGAATTGTCAAACGTCTACTAATTGCTTGATTTTTACAGAGGATCTATGTACACTGTTCAGATAGACTTGTGGGTATTCATCACCTTTGCAAATCCAGCCAGTTTTTTCAAAGGATCAGACTGCCATGTCTAAGGGAGAGTACTCCCGAACAAATACTTCCCATCAAGTTGTTATACCTCAACCACTCAACTGAAACCCTCTCAAATCAAGGGAATATTTGTGCCTAAAACTGGACGTTACATATTGTACAAGACAGAATAAATACAGCTGAGACTGAAATACTTAAACTGAGAGTATGTATTAATTTTTTGTAACTCTGGTTTGGGGGACATGTCTAGAAAAATAATGCCATCCAGTCTGAAGTGAAACACACATTGCATTTCTTTATCATTAATAAGAAATGTGATTTAAAAAATGTTCAAATATTGATTTAAGCAGTTCTAGTGCCAAAACACCGGAAGCTGGGGGACATTGTTTTAATTTATACACAGGTCCATTTGCATCACCCTGGCAGCATCAGGTGGGTGTGAATTATACTTATGTAATCTTTAAAGCTGACAAGACACGCTAGAGCTCTGCACAGTGGATGCAGAAGAGACCTCAGAGGGTCAAGGAAGCTAATCTTTTGGAGAGAAAGTCCCTTTGAATATTCAAGATAAAGTGGGCTCAGATTTGGATGATTTAGGAGAGCCTGACTGTAACAGCTTAGTTCATCTGCTGTGAGGTTAGCCATTTTGACCTTCCCAGTGAAGGGAATTAAGAGTCTGTTTACACATTTTCCAAATGACACAGAAAGAGGTAAGGCTCCAATAAAGCCTCTGATCTGGGGGGGCAACAAGCTACGAGGGAAAAAAAGAAACCTTTTTCTGCAGCTCTTTGAAGTCGTTGAGAGGTTTCAAATGTTAGAGGGTAAAGGTGAGTCAGTGAGCAGGGTTGAGAGAAGGTGATCAAAGGTGGAAATTAAAGCACTTCATCATGTAGTTCGAAAATTTATTGTATTAATTATATCACCACACTGCAGCTACCAGCTGCAATGCAACTGAAGCTGGCAAAGAGCAGCAGTAGATATCATGTGTCATCCTAGAGTAATGTGGGGAAGAGGGAATTTTGGCAGGGTCAACAGGCAAGCCTTATTGCAGAAATGTTCAGAGAAGTTCATCGGACAGAGCAAATGGACTTCAGTTACTGCAGACTTGTCCAAGAGTATCTATGTATTCAGCTGGTTAGGCTGGCGGTCAAAGGCTGGGCTGATGCCCCATGCAGTCCGTGGAAGTGCAGTAAGTCTTGAAGTCTCAAATGCCTGGGAACCTCTCTCTGTTACAGAGGCATCGTTAACCTCCTGATCCACTAGAGCATTTTTCACTGGGATATTCCACTTTTACATACATTTTGCTTGTTCTTGCATGGGACATTGAACTTGCACTTGCTATCATGCTACATCCAAATGTTTCAAATTCCTGAAAAGACTATTACCTCACTTGCAATGCCTAGACCATAGCAGGAATACCATCATTTGTTTTTTTCTGCTATTTTTCATGTTGTGGTAGCTGTGGCAGTGTCCAAGATAGTAAGGCAATCCAAAAGCTTTTCTTCCTTTTCCTCTTAGCAAGAAATCATGTGATCAGGACATAAAAATTTTTAAACTCATATTAAACATTACTAGACTGTCAAAAGTGCCACTGAAGTACTGTAGATTAATTTGTGTGGAAATTATATCTTCTACACTTACGTGATCCTTTGGTCAACAGTGTGATGGTTAAGGAGTGGATGAGAGCCAGTGATAGAGTTTAAGATTTCCAGAAGGTTGGATTAATTGAGGCAGGAGTGAAGTAAGTGAAGGACCAGGTCACTTCCAAAGCAGAATGCACAGAGAGAGAAGGAAAATAATTCTTCACTGTCATTCCAAGAAGGCTAACAAGTCATGCCAGTCAGAAGGGGAGCTTCTCCTAGTGAGAGAGTCATCATGGAAAGCCAGCTAGGGGAATTTATTCATAGAACAGTGAGCAGATTCAAAGATGCTATCTAATTCTCTTTCTATGACCCATGGGATCATGAGGACAGGTAGTTTTCCTGTACTAGAAATTCATACTCATTAGTTATCTACTTAATATGGAAATGAGCAGTGATTTTTCTATTTCCTTCAAAATGCAAACCAAACAATATATTTTTATTATTCAAAATGTTAAATAATTTTCAGTATTCAACATTGTTAATGTTTAACTGAGGTTATAGATTCATTTTTTGTAACTCTGTGGTTTGGGGGATACCTCTAGCAAAATAAGACAATCCAGATTTAATTTAAAAATGAAACATGTATTATTTGAAGATTCAACATTGGTTGTTAAGAATGTTTTGGAGTCATAACCTGGTACATATTAACAGTGAGAAACATGCAAAATTAATGGTATGCAAATAAGAAGCAAATATTTCAGCCAATCAGACTAGAAAGCCTTAAAAATCGAAAACATCAATAACATTCATCTGTGCTCTGCATGACATTCACCTTAGGGAAGCTATTAATACATTCAGTGTAGGTGGTGTGTTGAAAATGACTTGCAGATTTACAGGGTAATATATTACATCCTTTACCGTAGCTTCTCTTAAAATAAAGGGAAAATATTTTTAATGCATTCATTTCCATGGCAGTTTGAAATCCATACAAGCTTTCTCTCTTTTTAAAAGTATTATTTTGCAAGAATTCACATTAGTCAATGACTGTGTTATCATTTCCCAATAAAGAAATAAAACATATCAAAAGTTGAGCTTGTAGTGCACAAAACGATCACGAGGTAGTTTATTTTTTATCACATCTGCCTCTCTAGATGTAAAAGGAAATGGACAACATAAACATACCCTTTCAGTGCTGATTGGTGTTAGTGAGGTCTTTTCATGGTCATCTCCTGACAGGTTGTTTCTTTGTTGTTGTTGTGTATAGGCTTGCATGAGAAACCTGTCTTTTTCTCCCCATTCTTCTCCATGTCTCTGGTCATTGTGTGCTAAAATGGCAGAAGTAGGAGCCAAAACAAGGTTCTTTGTCCAGAGAACCGGTCATTGCTAGAAGCAGTACAATTTTCTCTGTCTATGTGCCTGCACACCACCCTGGACAGATTTACTGGAGGAATAAAGGCCAGAGGCAAGGTCTATTAAGAAAATGAAGTGTTTTCTGCTGGTTGCAGTGGGCATCATTAAGCCTGAAGAAAATAAATGCTGCAGTCTCTGAGACCATTCCTTTCTCGATTCTCTTCAGAAGCCACCCAGTGGTGCAGCTGCCAATGCCAGTGACATGGATACATCTGCCTGCTTTTGGTCTCCTTTTTAACAGTTAATAGGAAACATAGGGGCCAAACCTACAGCAGAGCCACAGCGACATCAGTGGTCTGTTCTTGGCTGAGAATGTCTTCCACAACTACCACATCTTCTGTATCCTGTAGTCATGGACCTGCTGACTGTAGAAGTCATCCAGGTCTGAATTGCAGAAACACTTCTAAGATTTGAAGGTTGGGGTTGTAAAGGGTGGTGACAGCTGATTTACATTGAACAATATGTGAATTTGCCTCAGCCATCTGGCTTCTTTTCTCAAAAAAAACCAAAAGGCAAAAAAATATATTTCTCTTTTTCTCCCTTAGGATAAATATGTATGGTCTATGAAAATTTAGCTATTTTAATGAAACATTTCAAAAGACCAGCCATTCTATAACAAGCTTTTAGCATCAGCTGAAAGTGGAGCTTACTCAGGGAGACAATTGAAAGTCCCTAGATATATCTTATTAATTAACAGGAGAACATCATTGCCAGCATTTCTGAATAATTTATCCACTCTATTAACTATTTTGATCCTAAAATTTTTGTAGATATTCATCCTCTGTGAGTGATTGAAGGAAGAATCTTGATGCTTTAATAGTGATATCGATCACTTTTATAGCACTCGGCAGTGATTCTTAGCACCAACTCATAAAACTGGTAGAACAGAGTGATGAATAAGGACTTGCAAATTCAAAGAGCTGCACAGATATTAACTCATGACTGCAGCATCATGGTGGATCACTGAGCCAATATGTTATTATGCTGATGGGAATATTAACATAGAGTGACTTTCCATATCTTGAAAATCAGAGCTCATGACTTCTCACTTTGTTCTCATTCTTTTCTCTACAACACTGCCTCTGCTTGACATGCACTAATATTCAACGATAACAACCCAGAACTGCTAAGTACATGCAGTAATTTGAGGGATGTCCACTGTCTCTAAATCTCCCACTGACTTTGCAGAGTCTTTAAACTCAGATGCCAGCAGCCATGCCCAGCTGAGGAACTGAAGCAATGGACAGCAGATTGTGTTGATGCCCTCAGACACACTCACACACAAGTGCATCGCTTTGGTGCTCTCTCCCATACCCGACTCACATCACTTTTGATACAGAGGGAGGAGATAAGCATTGCACTGCAACAGCTGAAGCTGGAAGGATGGGCATTGAGAGGGGAGGCAGCAGCATGTCTTCTCATGGAAGCATAGGAAATTCCCTCCCCTGGTGCCACTGCCCTCAGCTTGTGTGAAGGAGTGGTAGGATGCTGAGGGCTTGAGCAATGAACTGCTGAGGGCTTTTGGCACTGCAGGGCACAGACCTCCAGCCTTGTTGCAGATTGCTTTTATTTAAATGAGTGCTCTGCCAATTTGTCCCTACAGAGCCAACACCCAGAAATCAGACTAAAAATAGCATTAGGATAATATTCTCACTCATGAAGGCGCCTTCTTCATCACTGCTTATATCTTTGCCTTTTACCTTCATTTTATGTTTTCTTCTCTTTCATGTACTACTAATTTTCAGTGATGAAAGAGATTCTGCCTTCACTGATCCTCCCCAGTTGGGTCTGGATGTAGCAAAATTGAACCTATTATGAATACCACCGCAATCTGAAGTAAACAGAGCTGTCCTGGAAGGAACTGGCCTATGTAGCAGGGCTGGTAGAAAACTTTATTTTCAAGCAAAAAGTTATTTTATTTTTCTAGCATAGTAATTAAAAAAGAATCCACAGGATTAGAGTGCTAGAGATTAAAAGTCTCGATACTCACTGAAAAATGTAAGGTCCTTTGATGTCCCCTGTCTGGATACGTTCACAGCAATGCCCAGGACATTGCTCGCTTTACCACAGGAGGTATTGCAGATTTCCCTGGACAGGGAGAAATCAGGGCACTAACTATGTAGGATGGTTTGTCATTGAAATGCATCTAGCTGTGCAAAAGGCTAAGATACAAATTAAAGGCCTGAACTGTTGCCTCCTTAGGTGACTAGAAACATTTTCACTGGCTTTAGTAGACATTAAATCAGGTCCTGTGGGACCAGGCTATACGGATAAATCTGCATTGCTCTGGGCTGTGGCAGCTCTTGATTCCACAATCTTTCTTTGAAGGAGATTCAATAGCTCAAGGTGTTGTAGCTCTAATGCTAAAAGACTGTGTGGGTGGATGGTCTAATTAGCCACTAAACAACGTCATTGCTGATGTGAGATGATAGGTGTGAAGCCACAAAAGAAGTGACCTTTGTAAAGATGTTATTGATACCTGTCTTCTAATGACAGATACTTCTGTCCTATGAAATTTTTCGTCTTGAATGGGGAGCTAGTTTATAGGTAACCACTAATCATCAGTTATGTTGGTGGTTCGGTTTCCCAAAACACACTTCAGTGCTAGTTTAAGTCAAAGGAGGGGAATAGGACCTCCTGTTTTAAAATAGGGAACGATGCCCAACACTGGCAGTGAAATGAAATGCAGTGAGAGGTTTTCTCAATGGCCTACTGCATTATATCTCATTCCAACTCAGGAGCTCTTCTCAGCTGAAGCTCTTTTTTAAGAGCCCAGGTCTGATAAAGATGGGAGAAGAAGAGCTACAACTCGTCAGTGAGTTAGACTGAGCCTTAGAAATGCTACAGGCAAAAAATTTGCATGTAAAACATGCAGTCCTGTGGTGCACAGTACAGATTTTGATAGTGTGAGGTTTTAAAATAATAGAAAATTAGTTAGGGAGGTCATCTAATCCATCCCTTGCCTCACATTCAAGCTAGCTTGTTATTAATAAGTGGGACTGCTATGCACTAATTACTGAGATCACAGAACCTTTATGCCACTCTCGTGTATTTTCCTTGTGATTCTCATATTTTTGCAGCCACAGTCGCACTTGGAGAACTGCAAAGCCAAAGTCAAGTGCTACACATTCTTCTAGAAAGATAGAAAGCATTTCTCTCCAATGATTTAACATTTCCTTTATTGTAGTTATAAAATAAGATACAAATTTAAATATGCTCATCCTGCACGTTGTACCATCCTACATGTACAAATGCGCTATGTAAAAGCACATCAAAAGAGTTTCATTGAAGTGGCAAATTCACTCAAAATGTAATTCAGGTTGTCTTAACCTGATCCATTTGTCCCTATGTTTTATAGTATAACCTTCACTGCCTGATAACACCCAATTTTTTTCTACAGGATTCTTGTCTCATTGCTACGCAGAACAGTATTTTGCTTCCATGCAACAGTTAAGTTTTGGTTAAAGAAGGGTTATAATGAAAAATGTTAAGCAACTTTTACAGTAATGAGCACTGCCAGCCCAGCCTATAGGAAGGGATGGCAGTTTGAACAAACTTAGAGGTTGGTATAATAAAAATAAGTGCTGGGAGGAAAAATCAGTAAGCAGACTGCAGGGGATGTAGGTTAAGCAGCATGAAAAGTGCACTGTTATAGCAGGCTTCCTAATTGTCCTGTATGACTATCATCATTCCACACAGCTATCATTCCCTTAATTGCCATGGCAGTTGGACTAAGTGTTGGATGCATAAAAAAAGACTGGTTACAGCTTCTCTTGATGCTTTCTCACATCTTTAAAAATGTATGATTTGTTTTAAAGGCTCGGTGCATCTATTTACTTATTTTCTCAGAGAGTGGAAATGGAGGTTTAATACCTGTCATACCTCCCAGGGTTCTTATACACAACAAAATAAGTCTCTGCTGTGATTCTTATTAATTTCCTTTTGTCTTTCAGATACCTGTGCTCTTTGCAGTAGATATAAAATGAACCCGATGTATGGACCACAGAAAATGGGATGACGTTTTTCAGTGCCCCTCTACATCTCATGAACAAGATGTTACCTTGTCAGCTGCCAGCTTGCTACATATGCCAAGCATACACAAGTTATATTGCAAATCCTCAGGGAGGATCAGGGAAACAAAACAAAACAAGAAAAAAAAAGGAAGAAAAAAAAGATGCATAGAAAAGAGAAAAAATTACTAATAAAATCAAGTATCATGCAATAGATAGTAATGTCCTTTACTGTGAAATTGTATGTCAGTTTCTACTCTCATGGTCCATTAAATAATACTATTCTAATAATCTGTCAGATCTAATCAGAAGGAGCCAGTCAACCTCCCAAAATGTTTTGTGCAGCTGAGAGCTTCATGTCAGGACCAATCAGGCACTACTGTCTCTGTCACTTCATCATATATGTTTTAAATAAAGCAAAATAGACTCTGTGCCTAAGGGGTTTTTTTAAGATTTTTTTTTTTGCTTTTTTTTTTTTTTTTTTGTAATAATTTGGATTTGATAGCCAAAAGTCCTGCTTTTCTTCAATAGCCTGAGCAGCTTTAGTGAGGTAAAAAAACAGATGAGAATGAAAGGAATGATGAGACTGCTTCTTAAAAAGTTTTGGTTTGTTTTGGTTTTTTCCCCAGGGTGGTACAATTCATTTGCATGGCTCAGGTGATACAACTCATTTGCACAGATCTCTTTCCCTACACTGTTTAAAACACCACTACACAGTAAGTATAAATCAAAAGTAAATTTTTTTAAATGTACGGTCCAAAATTTGTACTTCATATAAGGCTGTGAAAAATACCCTGATTTATGCTAAGGATAAACTTGATATGGCAGCCGTTTTTATATGAAACAAGTACAAGAGTGAAACCCAAAGTTCTGGCCAGGATGATAATACTTTTCCCTCAGTGAATAAGCATCTTAGCACCAGGATGCACGTAGACTTACTAGGAGGGCATGTTGAAGGGCATTGACTGATGCAATCACTGCATTACCGGTACCCTACACGTCTTTGGAACCTCTTGGCTCTGAAAGAAGCTAGCCAAAGTTCAAGCCCGATTCAGCTTTCTCTGAACATCCTAGATATCCAAAGGACTGGGAATGTTAGTAGCTACACTGATGATAGACTGTCAAGAAAGCGTAACTTAAAATAATGAATGGATAAAACAGGGCATAAAACAGGGGCAGGGGAAAGTATAAGTAGCAGAAAAATGAATTTCACTCTCTTCTTGTTGGCAGACTTATCCTACATCTCCTGAAGAACAGTTTCTGTAGTATTACAAGCTACATCATATCTGTTCTTTCTTATTCTTGCTTCCATTTTAAAAGGTTGTCTCCTGAAGTTTCTCCAAGAAATATGCTTTTGTTTGAAGCATCTCTTCCCTATAGTCTTGAGTCATAGTATGAAGATTTGGCCTAAAAACTTCTAATGGAGAAGCAGTCCATTGGCAAGAGAAGAAGGAACAATTTATAACAGTTCATGAAATTAGTTTCTTCCAACTTTTTCCTCCACCCATAGATTACAAAGTACTTAAACACATAATTGTTTTTATTTTTTCACAGATCTTGGTAAAAAATTTCTAGGGAAAAGTTCATTTAGGAATAGTTCACTTTAAATATCTGAGAAAAAAACCAAAAACAAACCCCCTCCAGATTAGCTATTTAGCCACAGAAATGTCATGGCATTATTCACATTCCTGAGTTTCAAAATTTTCCTTTTTAAAAACACTTCAACACAGTAGCTGTCCTCCTTTAAGTACTCCATGAAGATTGTAAGTGTACTAAACTGATAACAGACTGATGAATATTTATAGTCAGATATTTTGTCTTTTCTCCAACAACTGTCTGTGGAAGGTTCAGGAGAAATGTCCAGGATAAAAGCCAGTCTGGAAAAAACGTATTAAATAACTCTGTCTCCTGTTGATAAAAAATCAGTTACTTTCTGAAACTGATTCCTAAAGACTCTACAAGATATCATGAGCAGCTCTATATGAATATTTAGGCTCTGGGCCTTTGTCCACAGTCTGAACCCAGAACCACCATCCTTTCACATCCTTTCACAGGCCATGATCCAGGCTGGGACGTTTTTTTTCTTGTTTAGGCACACTGGGAAGCTCTTGTTCCCGGGAGGGCCAAAGGTCTCTTTGCTAGATAGTGAATTTTCTTCCTATAAAAGCTGTCTGGATCAACTGGTACTTGGTGTCAGTGGAGAGTGAGGCAGAAAATCAGACGTCCCCCTACAAAATACCTGTAGAAGTTAAGCAGGTACCTCAGCTATTCTTTTGCCACCTCAGTGAACCAACCTTACAGAAGCTCAGTGCCTTTTTGCTTGGAATAGTGGTAAGGCATTAATTATTATCCCCTCACTCTCAACAGCCAGAAAGGTATTCTTCCATGCCCTCACCTTGTCCCTCAGCCCCCTGTTAATCCTGCTTCAGGTGTCAGTGAGCAGATACTGGTGTTATAGCTAGGTGTGCTGCAGGAACTCTTGTCTGCAAAGACTTCTGCACCTGCCGCATGAGTGAACTGAGCCATACTGAATTGAGGAAAATGGCTCATTTGGAGCAGTTGTGTCACCAAGTGTTCCTCAGATCTATCCCACTAAAGAGAACTTTTGTTCAGCTACATCTTGAAAAAATAAAGTATTTTATCCTCAATAAATATGGAAAACTTCCCCATTTTTGCAGAAAGCTGACCTTCTAACCTCACATAAGATGAACCCACCCCGTGCTTGAAAATTGTACCTTCCATTTGACTCTGACTGTATAAAAAATCCCTTGTAATATGTTATCTGGGGGACCTTTAACCTCTCCTCTTTAAATGCATATTACAGATGTTTCTGTTTATCAGCTTTCTGTCTTTGTGCAAGGCAAAGATTTTTTGACTGCTTTCTCTGATCACTTGGGAGAGATAAGATTTTATCTTTCTAATCTTACACAGAGCCTTTCATTTTATGTTTCTCATATATCTCTAGTATCTTTCTCTAAATCAACACAAAAAACCTTGCCAACCCAAAGCCTACTGAGGCTACAATTCCCCATCTCTCCCCAAAGCTCATCTAAATTCTGGGTTGCAGGATTCCCTTTAATAGGACAGCACACAGTGATGGTTAGCTGTCCTCAGAATCACAGATGTTCTGTTTCCATGACAGTCTAGTAAACAGAAAACATCAAACACAAGGGAAAAAAAGTAAATTACCATTTAGCACTGCATAGGATTTCCATTCAGAAAATACTGATATGCTCAAAAAACATCAGCTTAATGCTATCTGATAAATTTTCAGAATTCCTATACAGCCTAGGAACTTAACCCTCAATGGCCTTATTTTCTTTGTAGCTCAGATGCTTTTGGACATTTTTCTGGTTCTTGGAAGAATATGAGAATTATTTCTCCTATTTTGTCTATGAATAAACTCAGGCAAAGCAAGGTGAAATATTATTTTTCCCTTAAATTCAGGCAGAACATATAGGATTTCAAAGTTCAAAGAATTTTCAAAGATCACTCTTAGTCTCACACCATTTCAAAAGATACTGACCCTTTGGAGGTTTGTGATCTGTCTTGAAAGAGCTGATGTTAGTATCATGAGGTGTGAGCAGTCTGATAGCAGAGAACACACAGATCTTCTCTCCTTCCTGAGCCCCTACCTCACAAGCATATGTTAATTACATTAAGGATGCTCAGAAAATGTATTTATTAATTTTCGTTAAGGATTCTTGGTGGGACGTGAGACTGAACACTGAGATCCCCATGACTTGAGCCCTGCTACAAGCTAGAGTATTGGCCTGGGGAAAATGTTTTAAAACCTTTCCGTTCCAGATTGGCCCACACAAGTGCTCAAAAATGAGTTATTCCAGAGCAGGATAATGGACAGAGCCTGAGGGGTGCTCCCATCCCAGCTTGGTGCTGGGTGCTCTGTAGCTGAGCTTCCTTAAGACAGAGCTACATATGCTGTTAGTGGATTGCAGCTTATGGTGATCCTGCCTGTCAGGCTTATGTAGTTAACTTGTCATCTTTAATAGTCCCAGTGTGGGGATTCCTGAAATAATTACACCAAGCTAATTATCTGAAGTCTGAATCACTGCAGATGACGCTTGACTGGTTGGAGTGCAGCACAAACTCTTCTCTCCAGCAGCCCATTTATCTGAGATGAGTCAGGAAAGCAGTGATCTCATTACTCTCACAAGCACTATTCTGGGATATGGTTTAGTCACAGGGATTATCTTTTTTTTTGCAGAAGGGTTAATATGAACAACAAAGTCATCAGAGCAATAAATGTGGTTTAATTCAGGTCCATGCCATCTGAAGAAAAGTCTTCAGGCAAACTTTTCAAAAAGAGATAGATAAAATTAAACTTCTGAGTCATACCCATGATTTTGGATTCAGGAACTTATCTCCGCACAGGTCCTTTAAGACATTAGGCATAGGAGCACCTTTCTACATCTGATTAGGAACATGTGAATTATTGATTTTTCTGTTCAGTGAATGAACCACACACACACAAAAGCCAAAAAAAAATCCAAAACACTGAAAGACAGAGCAGTCAATTCCAAAAAGGATGTGTATCCCCCAGGAGGCGTCTATGTGGAAAACTGTGAAGTACTGTGGCACTTGGCTGACATCTGTGTGGTGGTCTAAATCCTGCGTCACACTGACATGACTTTGGTGGACCAGGTAATAGGACAGAGAAAAAGACATTTCTGCCTGTTCACATATCCACTGCTTACATACAGATGGTGAACAGCATGTGCAACATCTCAAAGTTAAGTCCCCATTGGAAAGGAAGTGACAGAAAGCAATGTCTAAGCCAAAGGCTGAGTGAGTAGTAGAGATAGGTGTAGTAACAGGCTGCTTTTTTTTTTTCCATTTGGCAGCAGTAGCCAGAGACTTATTAATGGTGATAGCTGGGACAGAGAACATTCCTTGACATGGATAAAGCTGCTGGTTCTCGATATGCTGGCAGTACCGTGCATCTTCTTATCCCAGTGATTGGCTTTCTGAAGGCTTTCACACAATCTAGCAAGGGGTCCAAAGAAGAATGCCAACTGTGTGTGTGTGTGTGTATGTGTTTGTGCAAGTGTGTGGAAGGCACCAATATGATTTGTCACCACCTTGTTAATGGAATGACCTCCAAGTTTTATGAAAAGTATTCATGTCTTTAAAGCATTGCTATTAGGTAAGCCTCATGTACGGAATCACAGAATCATAGAATCATAGAATCATTAAGGTTGGAAAAGACCTCTAAGATCATCAAGTCCAACCGTCAACCCAACACCACCATGCCTCCTAAACCAGGCCCTGGAGTGCCACGTCTATACCTTTTTTGAACGCCTCCAGGGTTGACGACTCCACCACCTCTCTGGGCAGCCTGTTCCAATGTTTAACCACTCTTTTGGTAAAGAAATTCTTCCTAATGTCCAGTCTAAACCTCCCCTGGTGCAACTTGAGGCCATTTCCTCTCGTCCTATCACTAGTTTCTTGGGAGAAGAGTCCAACACCCGCTTCACTACAACCTCCTTTCAGGTAGTTGTAGAGAGCAATAAGGTCTCCCCTCAGCCTCCTCTTCTCCAAACTAAACAGCCCCAGCTCCCTCAACCGCTCCTCATAAGACTTGTTCTCCAGACCCTTCACCAGCTTCGTTGCCCTTCTCTGGACACGCTCCAGCACCTCAGTGTCCTTCTTGTACTGAGGGGCCCAAAACTGAACACAGTACTCGAGGTGTGGCCTCACCAGTGCCGAGTACAGGGGCACGATCACTTCCCTACTCCTGCTGGTCACACTATTCCTGATACAAGCCAGGATGCTGTTGGCCGCCTTGGCCACCTGGGCACACTGCTGGCTCATGTTCAGGCGGCTGTCGACCAGCACCCCCAGGTCCTTTTCCGCCGGGCAGCTTTCCAGCCACTCTTCCCCGAGCCTGTAGCGTTGCATGGGGTTGTTGTGACCAAAGTGCAGGACCCGGCACTTGGCTGATATTGTCAGATTTACTGAAGCTCAAAGAAGCAGTGGAGGGATTGCTTTCTCCTTCCTGAATACTTATCCATATCTTTCAGTACTCCAGTATTTGTGCATCCTTTTGGAGTGATCCAGATGTGCTTTGTTCTCCCCCATGGTCCCTTTGGATCCCAATTCACATTACCAAGCAGAAGAAAACAACCAATAAAACAATATAAATGTGAGAGAAGGAATCAAATAAGAAACCGCACTTGGTGTCCAGGTGAATTCCTGTAGCTACTGACTGGGCTTCTCGCAAAGACTCTAGTTGCAGCGATAGCTGTTGCAAAACTGGGAGTTGTGCGGTATTTTAAAAACACCCTGTATTTTCCACTGTCAGGAGCAGCACTCTGGGTTACCTTGGAATAATATAATCCACATAATGGATAATCTAGGTCAAAACCTGCCTGGACGCAGTCCTGTACACCCTGCTGTAGGTGTACCTGCTCAAGCAGCGGGTTTGGACAAGATGATCTCCAGAGGTCCCTTCCAACCCCAACCATTCTGTGATTCTGTGTGATTCTATGATAGGTTCCATAATACAGGTGTCCATCATTGTCATTCCCTAACTACCTTCTCTCCCTTTTTAAAATTTTGGTCCAATACAGTGACTTTTGACAGGTCTCAATCTAGTTTAGGAGAAATTCCTACAATCTTCTGATCTTTGGCAATAGTAAGAATTCCCCCTATGAAATTGCACTGAGGGAAACGAAGGTGGACATAAGCCACTCCTGGTCTTAAGCAGTGCAGCTGCCCAAAAAACAAAGATGCAGGTTCAATAAAGCCCTTGGCTCCAGATTCAAATTTAGAGAGAAGAAAATCACCATTTTAAAGATTTTTGGGGTTTTTGCTTTCAACTGTCTCTACTTCTAATATATACTTAATGTCACGGCAGGCCCAAAACAAGAAACAGACATAAGATTTGAAGGGTCTAGTGCGCAATATCTCAAAGAGGCTAAGCTCTGACTGCTAGCCAGTTTTATTAGGCCTCATGATAATACACTCAGGGCAACTGTAGACATAATATTTACAAAACATCATCTTTGAATGGATAGCTGAGTAACCTTGACACTTAATTTAGAGCCAGCAGAATAAAGCAAGGTGTTGCATTCTCAAACTTGAGTTTTAAAACAGCTGCTGTTTCTGGTTTTAATTTTCTTGCAGATATCAAAATTATCTTCTGTGCTTGTATCTTTATCTTTTTCTTTCATTTTTCTTGCAAGGTACTTCCACATTTCAGAGCTGCATTAATTTCATTTCTTATCAGTCACGTAACTGGAGTCTTGCATGGCATCAGGACTGAATATAGATTCCACTTCTACTTGTCCCTGAAGTCCTAATCCACATAGTTTTTCAAAAAGCAAGCATTTTTCTTGGGAACCTGCCAGTTCTAACAAAATTTTCACCCAGAAATTTTCACTGGCTCAAGGGCTGGATAGTGGACTGAAGAACAGTGAACTCATAAAAGGCAGATATATCAGGCATTGTTACTGGGTATAATGGACTGCGATCCCAGTCTCTGTCCTGCATTGTACTTCTACCCTATGTGAGGGGCCTTTCAGGCGATTGCCTGTTCTCAGTACCTCTCCACAGAGTGGTTTCAGTGTGTTTCAAAGTGTTTCATTCATGCGCAGCATTCAGTTGGCAATGGAGAGACTATCTCTGTAGTCTCTTATTTTGCCACTCATCTGTGATGCAGGAGATGAAGCATGTCTCCATCAGGGAATGTTATTGGGCAAGGACAGTAGCTGGGAGAGAGATGTAGGAGTAAGCCCAGGGAGCTGGAGCTGGGGGTGGTATTTAGTCACTCGATGGCATTTTTCCATTTGAGTCAAAGGGGCAGTCCACAGTGGGAAAGGAAATGCCTTTGTCAAATCTCCTGAAATGAAGAATGAACCTACATCTAAAACATTACCAAGGGACCAGGCCAAAACAAATGTTTTGCCAGCTGTTTTTATCCATTCTGCAGTGGCTAACCAGGCTACCAAAGTATGTAATTACAAACGTCTGTTGTAATTCTTGCCAGATCATTTCCCATGGCAGGACATCAACAGAAGCAGTTGTTCAATGACCTGAAAGCTCTTCATCACACACCAGCCTTATCTCACATTTCAGTAGCTGCATGGTACACATAGACTGATTTGTTTTCACCCACCTTGCGTTCAAGCAGCTCAGAGCTGCAACTAAGAGTTCTCATGTTTTACCCATTTTGCACGTATTTTATTCTATGTTGGCTTTGAAACTGGAGGCTGCAGTTCCTATGCTAGTTTCTATTTTTGGCCATAAGTGAATTCTCTTCGGTGGAGTAAAGTTTTGCTGTGTGACCTTTCAATGTTTTCTAAATTTCTGGTAGGTCCCCCCTTTCATAGGAAAGGGATTTCAAGACAAATATTAATTTACAGCATCACATTATGTGTTTCAAGAGCTTGTTAAATATTTAAAGACAGTTGTCCCTGCTCCAAAAATGTCACAACCTACAAACTTAAGGAGGATGATACATATTTTTTATCTTGTTAGAAATATGTCAATTTAAATTATGTTTGCCTTATTCAGAAAGGCAGGTCCTTAATACCGTACAGGAGAGTGTGGAAATCCACTATATGTTGAGGGGCTCGTATTGTTCATTTGCTGTATGAAAACCACTATTCGGACTATTCTGAAACTCACTGAATTCAATAAAAAAGAGAGTCAGGAACTTCATGGACTTTGAATCATAACTTTTTTGGGGTGGTAATGGAGAGTATTTCCTAAAAACAAGATCTTAGTTCTCTGGCTGATGCAATTCTGTTCCTTCACATGACCATTTCCATCTCTCTTTTGAGTATCTGTGGTGGATTAAGATAGCACTCATGGGAGTATTTGTCTGCATTGCACCTGTATTCAAAGGGACTGTGAAAGATAAAAATCTGTTGAAATGGTTGCCCCACCTAACCTCTGCTACATCAAAAGTAGATGTTTTTCAGCAATCAAGTTGTCTAAATCTTGTTTACAGTCAGCGGATAGACACAGCATCAGAGAGTGATTTATCCTATCAAACTCAGGCTGGGAATCTCCTACTCTTTAGAGATTCCTGTCTCTCCAGGTGTCCCTGTCTTTTATTTACATGAGATATTCAGCTGAAATCTCATTCTTAAAAATTTTAAAGCAAATTGGCATTTTACCTTGTTTCCACCTAAAGATCTAGTTTAACCTACAACACAGAGAAATGACACTGGTGTGCAACATAGAGCTGGTAGTCCTCAGGGCTACAATAACTCGCTCCCTTGTTCTATAAATAACACTAGAGGCAAGGCAAGGTAATTTGTCTTTGCATTTGACAAGCACTGGTATTTTATAACTAATGGAAGATAAGGAAAACACCATTTCATTTGCATGATGAGCAACAGTGTTACTGGGGCTAACAAATTCATTTCAACAGAAGTACTCTGAGCTGAACAATACATTCATTAAAAGAGCAGTTTTCTGATTAGACAGTGGAGCAAATAGCATTTTTTTCCCATTTTGCCATCAGAGCTGCTTTACATAAGCAGTAACAGAGAACAGGGTGTATGTTTATTTGGCTGCCACTTGGTCTGTGGGTTTTTGATGCCAGAGCGGAGTGGAAGGGGTGATGACACTAGATCTGTGCTCCTGCAAGTGTACAGTAAACAAGGCTGAGTGATTTTACAGGCAAGGCTAACGATTCAGGTCGGCTGGATTTTTTACCCTTCCAAATTACTTAACAAGGCAATTTTATCAGCAGGAACATTACTAGTATCGAAGCAAATATGAGCAGGGTCTGGAAAAAGGAACATATCACTGGGTTATACCCAATATTTGCTGTTGCCCTTGCAGCCATGACCTCAGCGTTAGGTGATTTGCTCACAGTATCTCTTGTGTGGATTTATCTGCAAAGAGACCTATGTGACTCGCAGATTCCTTACCCAAGACTATTAGAATCCTCACTTGAGCTGGAGATTACTTACTCAAGATTACCTGTGCTCACAGAGGACATGAATCTTGCTTCAATTTGATGGGATGAAGACGGTCTGTCCATCTTTTAATGTATTTTATTATAAGAAGTGAGCAAGCAAATATAGACTTAATCCACCATATTACTGAGCTAATTTCTGCATGTCACTAAGCCAATTAAAGGTGAAGAAATATAATAACCACATTTATATCTCAAATAAAATTAAATCATTAAATCAATAGATTCAAATAATTAAATGTCCAAATTAATGCAACAGCTAATGAAACTGAATGATGATGTTGACAATTCAAAGAGAATGCTTTACGTTCGACTTGTTTTACAAAAAATTCAGAGAGCAGGTTTCTTGTTATCTGAAAAATTAAGTATTCTTGCATACACAGTGTGTTGACTTAATTGATGGAGGATAAAGATATTAATACAATATATTCTTTGCAGAATAGAAATATTCATTCTAGTTTGTGGGGAAAAAAAGTAAGCCAATGCAAGTACTCAAGAACCACTGTTTCTTTCAAAATTGCCAC
Organism: Fregata magnificens; assembly: GCA_013389945.1. Lineage (NCBI taxonomy): Eukaryota > Metazoa > Chordata > Aves > Suliformes > Fregatidae > Fregata > Fregata magnificens. The sequence continues at coordinate 11,045 of WAAD01010473.1, read as the reverse complement.
AAATCACCAACATCAGGAGGTCAAAGATAATCTCAGTTGCTAAAATCTGTTGACTTTCCATACACATTAATATCTACTTATTTCAAACCAGTCTCTCAGAGCAAGATACTGTTTAGAAAAATTATTGAAAATGGGTAAAAAAGCCCATGAAATTGTACTGAGCAGAATCAACATAATTAGGAAGGGAAAGAATCAGATAACAAGTGAATTAGTTTTTCTTGCACAGAAACCACAGAATAAGCTGTTTATTTGGAAGGACAAAGAAAGACTGCAAGAGGAAACAAAGCATGGAATGGTGAAGAAGAAAATAAAGGGTTTAGAGAGAGAGACACTTTCTGTATGAAACCACCAAAAAAGGGAACAGAATAGAAGGCAAAGAGAAATGGTAGCAGCAAATAGAAAGGAAAAGAATCCACGGGAATTAAGGGCACACAAAAGATTTTTTTTTCTCAATTAAAAAAAAAAAATTAAAAAAGGATGAAGGTGGTTGGAAAAGGAAAGTTGTACGATTGCCTCACCAAAAGAAAGAAGAGACAAAAGGGCATTGAGGAGAAAACATTAGAGAGTGATAGGAAAAGGGTAAAAAAGTACTAAAGAGGTGTCTGCCCTTTACTATATCTCCCATTTCTTCGTGGATATCCATTGTTTCTGTTATTTCCAGTGTTGACCTAGGAACTGTCATCACCATTACCTTATGGCACAGAGGTAGTTTCAGCGGTCTGGCAGTGGGATAGCATTGTGCAATTATTTAAAAAGAAACAGCATGAACGGAGCAATTATAGGTCTGCTTAGACTGATATGAATCATTGACAAAATAGTGGAATGACTAGTAAGGGATCCTGATTGATAAAGAAATTGAAGAGTTTACCAAAGAAAAGATTCATCAAACTGACTGAATATGTTTTGACAGCACTATAAAGTTAGACAGCAAAAGCAAAAATGTTGATGTAACTTACTAAGGTAGAAGATAAACATTTAACTTGTTATCTGATGACTTGTTGATTAATTAATTGGAATGGTATAAAATCAACAGCCTAGACTGTAAATTAATCAAAAACTGCTTAAATAATAGTTCTAAAATATTCTTTTCTCTTTCTACAGGAAATCTTGCTGAGCTGCTGTCTCTACTGTGATCCCATGAGGCTCTTAGCTCTCATATTTAGAGAAATTAATCTTCTGTCATAGTCTTGAGAGAAAACTGTAAATCATATTAACAAATTTTTCAGGTGATGTAAGGTGAAAGAAAAGTAAAATATTGCCCAAGAGAGTTGATGATAGAAAATACTGAGATACAAAGTTCACCATGAGGAGGCAAAAAATGCAAAGAAACAAAATTTCTTAGAATACATCTGAGTACAAAATCATACCCCTCATAAAAGAAAGATACAAGACATAATTGCAGAATAGAAGATCTTATCATAGGAAACACTGATAGCAACTTGAGGTTTATAATGAATTACAGTTCCCAATGTAACAAGAGTGGTCAAAATGGTTACCATCATCTTTAAATGTGCAACTGGGGGAGTGCTGAATAGGAGAATTTACATTCTTTCTTGTAATTAGCACTGAAGTGACTGCTATTGGAGTACCGCATCTTGTTATGGTCCATCCTTAAAAATGGGAATTTAAGAGGCTGGAGAGGATTCAGAGAATATTGAGAAAAATTAATGAGCTAGAAAGCATGTCTTGAGAGTTTAATCTATTTAGATCACCCAAAATCAGCTATGGGTGAGTTGTTTGCAGTCTATATACTTGGGGAACACATCAAAAGCAGTAGCGATTTGGGGTTCCTATTCATTTTTTTTTCCTTATGTTTCATCCAAAAAAAAAGAACTTGATCTTTTGCTTCAGTGTAACAGGGAAGATTTGGGCAAGAACAAAATTGGTATTTTTAACAACAGAAGCATTCAGTCACTGTAGCAATGTATCCAGGCAGGTATTACATTCTGAATCACTGAAAATGTATGTAGGAATATTTGATTTTTTCCTCAAAGAGATATTCTAGCTCAAGGACAGCTAGTGGATGTGAAGTGGGAATTAATAAAGGGCAATCCAATAGCCTATGTTAGGAGGAGGTCAGACTTGCAGACTGTGATGTGCTTTCCTGGCCCTGACATCTATTAAACCCACATAAGCACACACTCTGGAAAAACTTGACATTGCCATTAATGCCTCTCTGATAAAAGAAGTCAGATGATATAGGTTTTAAACTATGTAACACATGTATAGTGCTATAGATTAAGGAAATGCAGTAAAAATCTGATAGAAAAGTAAATAATAAAAAAGGAGGTGTGGTCTCCTTGTCCTTGAAGCCATCAAGTCATTTTAAAATGGTTTTTTTAAAAACTTCCAAGGCAAAGACATTTATCAGACCTGGAGTAGTAAAAAATTGGTGACATTCAGGACCAGTTCTGGGGATGCAGCATGGACCTCATGCCCAGACAGGCTCCAATGGTCCATGTACCTGTCAGAGTATCTTAAAGATTGGATGTGACTTTTGTTAGAGCTTCCACATCCACTCAAAACCCAAGGTAAGACCAATATACATTTAAAATTTGAATCAGTAAATATTTCTTAAAGGTTCAGCATCAACACTTATGTTGCAGGGTGAAATATAGAAAAAGTATTTATATGGTATAAATAATGATACTCTGCATCACTGGTTCTGAAGCTTTGCTCTGAGACTTGGGGGAAGCCTTCAAAACTTGTGATGACTTTGCAACTAGGGCAAGAAGGAGGTTTCCATGGGCCTGACACTGAGAGGTAGTGCTGCTCTGCAGGGCTTCCTGCCTTCTCTCAGTGAGAAACAAAGATAAAGTATTCCCTGTGTTTGTATCCATGGGTATCAGTGGTCCTGAGCTCCCTCTGGATATACTTTTGATATATTGAAATGAATAGCAACTTTCGTACTTTGATTCATTTTCTTCTTGTAGCATGCATGTGTGGGGCATGTCTCCCTCCCTCCTCCCCTGGCAATTCCAGTGTTACTGAGTAACTGTTGGCTTTTGTTTTCAATCAGGAACTAGCATCATTACAATGAATTTGGACTTTTCACTGGATACTGCGGGCCCAAACAGTAGGCCCTCCTGGCTTCCTCTCCAGGGAAGGATGCAATAACCATCTCTTCGCCATGCACAGCTTAGGCACAAACTGACTATATTTAAGAAGGGCAACAGTTGTTCTGAAGTCCTACCCTAGCAGGGAAGAGGGCTTTTACTTCAACTGTTAAATGACCTCCCATGCTTGTGGCTTCTTCTCTTCTCTCCCTTCACACTAAAGATGTGACTCCAGCCTGCATCACATCAAGCAGACTGGCAAGGCAATCAGATAGTAAGCAGATATTGTGCTAACGCATCCTGCAGAGACACAGTTTCTAGTCTGTGACTGGTGTCACATAATTTACTGAAGGTACCAAAAAAACCCACAACACCTCTCTGCCTTTTGCAGTGAGGTTTTATTCTGCTTTCTGTTAGTATGGTGTAGGAAGATGTCTTTTAAAAGGCTGCAGGAGGAATAGAGAATGTTATGCAAGCTTTTCCCAGAGAATATAAAGCCATTTGTATCATTATTTAGGCACTGCCTTTAGAGGTTGTTCACTTACGAAATTAACTTCAAAGACCTAACATGGCATAAAAGTTCCTGTAGTCAGCAAAAGTGATATCCATATAAACTCCACTTTTTGATCTTATAACTGACAGCTGCTGCTAAGATTTTGTGGCACTTCCCATTCCCTTTGGATATCATAGCTTGGCATGTGATACCAGGAGTGGGGAAAATTGCCTAACTGAGGAAGATATATGCACTGATGTGCTTTAGCTCCTAGAAGTCCAGAGGTGATCTAACAGACACAACTCTGTTCAGGAGCTAAATTCAACTCTGCAGTCATGGAGGAGCAACTCTCTCTCTGGCCCACTAATGTTATGTGTGGGACACTCGACTAACACCACACAAAATAAACTACATCATTGCTAGTGCTTCTTTAATAGCTCCCACTCTTACTAGTTATTAAGCTGTGCAGATGCCATTCCTTAGTGATGTCCAGTCACTGGTGTCTTCACAGACGTATGGCTAGCAAGGCATTTCAGCATGAGAAGATCAAAAAGAGATGGAATTCAGAAACAAGACACTTCCTTCTCCTGGCTGGTGCATCAGGGGAGCTGCACCCCACCTCAACATGCAGCTCCCCTTGCCAGTGCTGGCATGCAAACACATACAACAGACGAAGGGACCATCTGACTTCTGGCAGTAGGCAGAATATTTCAGGGTTTTTTTTCCCCATGTTGAATAAATTTTGAAAAAATTAAAAAGAAAATTTCAGTTTGCTACTGTGAATCAGACAGACCAGGTTCAGGAAACCAGACCCCCAGCAGCCCAGCTGAGTGCCCCATTCACTCTGATATAAAATCAGTCTTTCTCCAACCAACGAATGTTAAATCATTTATTAAAACGTAACTGCTTCAGCAAGAAAGACTGAAAGGGGCACTCTGTAGTCTATTAGTTTTGTCAGTCGCTTGGAGGTGGGAGAATTGCAGGTCTTGAAAATGAATCATCAAAACTCAAGAGAACAGTCTAAATAGTAGACTGTTGGCATTTATATCTCAAGTCTCTCACTCTTTGATTTTTTGCTAGAAACATTATCTTCAACCATAGCAATCCTTTCCTGAGGACACTTTCATTGAAATAGTCACATTCCTACACAGGATTTTAATTGAATCAAATCAGCATTTTCTGACAAAAAGCACTCTGTCAGGAAATGCTGACCTATTTTTGCTAAGACTTTTTATTTTAGGGTTGAGATTAAAGCCTTTTCTGTCAAGAGGAACCTGCTAGAAAATAAACTTCCAGTGGAAATCAGGTGAACACAGCTTTAAAGAAACCTATAAAGCCTATTTTCAAAAAGGACCCCCTCATCTCCATTATACTGCACTGAAACTATTTTATACCAAAGAAACAACTACTAAGCAAACCAAATAAATACAAAGTAACATTAAAACTTTACTAGATTTGGCTGGAAAATTGCTAATGCCACCTATTCTTTGTAAGTGAGCATAAGTATCTTTCTTTAGGACTCTGCTAGTTCCTCCCCTTATATCTGAGGAGCCTGGAGCCACACAGCTCCTACGTTTATGCTCTTCAGAAATATTTCTAGGGAGCTGCTCTGAAGTCACTGGCTTTCCAGAGCTGAGTCTGGTCCTGACAGGATAAATGGCTAGGCTCCTCAGCTGAGCATGACATTTCTGTCCTATGTAAAAGTCACATTTGAGAATTTACTGCAGAACAGAAATGACAGTTTTCATAAAACCTTTGAAAAACCATCAAGGTCTTCACAGTGCTGGTGATTTTGTGTAAATCATCAGTAAAGATGCTGTTTGTTTAATATATCTTTGCTCTCAAGCATACGGCAGTATTACTTTAAATGAACACCAGAAAAGGGGAAATTTCTGCTCACCATTTGTCCCTATCTATACAGATACTTGTGCATATCTGAGGCTTACGGTAGACACCATACAACGGGCATTTCTTGCATGCATCCACTGATCGCTGCCTGCATTGTGGTTCAGGGGCTGTCAGAGAGAATTCTTAACCGTCACGGCAGAACTGGAATTCAGCCCAGATGCTGGAGAAAGCCCCAGGTTTATCATATAGTCTACAAATAATTTGTTCAAACACTGCCACATCATCTGTGCACAACAGGACATAGGACAGCTTCTCTTTGCCACCTATGTAGCAATGATTTCTCACACAATGCACCGATTGCACAATGTTTGGGGAATGCTCTTTGGAAACGTCATTTGCTTTGTTTAAATCCGAAAGACGAAGCGCTTGAATTGCCCATGCTCTTTCTATGGCAGACTCTCCACTCCTATGTCCCACTTTTCCAGGCAGAGAGACCTTATAATTCTCAGTGATCCCAGCATAAGTAGTGTAAAGCCTTTCTATTGCAGAATACTGTACTGAATACTGAATCTGAATGCTATCAATAGGGTTAAACATGCTGTCTTACTTTGAAGCTCTGCTGCTTAGTGAATTAATCAAAAGGTAAAGGACCATGAAATCTTCATATGTAACCCCAATTCTTCCACTAGTTCATTGTGTAGGTTTGAGCAAGCAACTTATTTCATGGTTTTACTGTGCTGTCTATTAAATAGAGCTGACAGTACTTGCCTGTCTTAAAGACATGTGGTGAGGTTAATTAGCTGATGTTTGTGCAGTGTTTTGACAAATTAAAGGTGCTATTTACAGTCTAAGTGTTATTATTAGAGCCCATTGAAATTCCTGCATAAAAGCTATTTTCATTGGAAAATACAATTTTGTTGAAAGAAACATTTTCCCTGGGAAGATATTCTCTTTCTTCTAGAGGATGCAACAAAACAGAACATGGTCTCTTCCCTCTGACAGGGAAAAAAGGGAAGAAATTCAGTGGTGTGAGCTACAAAACAAGTTTCCTCCCTGCAGATCCTACCTGTCTGCTCCCTGGCTAACACGGGGATCCAATCCTACATCACACCCATAACCACCCTCGTTTGAAGCAGTTACAGAGACAAGCATCAGAGCCATCCAGTGTGGGGAAGATGCCACAGCAAAGCCTCAATTACTTGCGTAAATGGGATGGAAGATTAAAGTTCGCCTTCCCTAAATCTGTGTGTGACTCAAGATATTTGGAGAATGGGCTGGAGAAATTGTTTTCTATTTATCATATAACTGTATTTGAAAGTCTGAAAAGCTCAAGTGAGAAAAACGGCCTATCTCCAAATATATGACAATTCGTCACAGGTATTCCCACAAATTTTTGATTTGATGATGTAGCTATACCTTATCATTTTCTTGTCCTAGTGTGGAGAACAGAAATCAAAGTAAGTTATAAATGGATTTTCCACTAATACAAAGTTCACTAAAAGTTTGCTTTTGGCTGCCTTGAGTGCCTAATAATAGAAATGAGTTACTTCTCTCGTTTGTTTTTCAAAACCTAGAGGCAAAGTTGGATTCCCTTATGCTCCTCCTACCCTGACACTTTCTACTTCTATCTGCTTCAATGAAACTGGTGGGGAATTATAATTTTTAGTGTAACAGGACAACACTGTAAAGTCTTTTGACCAATGAAAAGTTTGATTTCTGGTTATTCTTTTTAGTTTTGCAGACATTAAAAGGATGCCTGATTTTATTCTGACTCCACATAGCTCTAATAGAGATAGATGGGCTTGGGGGGGTTAATTTTTTATTTCATGTTTTGATTTTAGTGAAAATCCTCACTGGAATATAAGCAGGAATAAGAAGAAAGTAAATTAAAAACTTTAAGAACGTTTCTCTGCTTTCCAAACAGCTCTAACTCAGCTTTTCTGGCATATAAACATTCAAATGAAAGAAGAATCTGTTTTCAGCAAGGGTTTGCTTCCAGGTTTTCTTCTCCATAACAAATACATTTTCAAGTGGATACAGGGAACAAATCAATCATAGACATCTTTATAGCAACCTTTATGGATTTAAAGAAGCTTTTCTTTCCCTCCAGCCTCAGAATTCTGTTTCCTGAGTCAAACACACCTGATCCTTTCCATTTTTTCTCACAGGCTATGGCTGATGAACTGCTTATAAGATTTGTTGATCTCCTCAAGAATCCCTCCAGTTTGTCTACAGCTTTCGTAATAACGATGTCCCAAAGAGGGCATCATATTCTAGCTGAGGCCTCTGCAGTACTTACAGGAGTCCATTAATTATTTCTTATTTATGCATCTCAGAATGATGGTTCCTTTCTCTACCACAGCATCTTTTTGTTGACTCCTCTTCAGTTCGGGATTCATTATAAGCCCTGTAATTTTTTTTTTCTGTCCAAACAGGCTTTCTCCATTTCTGCTTGTGCATTATTACTTCTTGAATATTGAGCACTTGTTCTTGCTGAATTTCTATGCTAAGTTTAAACTAATATCTGAAGATAATTTTGAATTTTAATTCCATCCACCCAGGTGTTGACAACCTCTTGCAGCTTGTCATTCACCCCAAATTTCTTAAGCATGCTGTCTGTTTGGTTATGCAACTTAATAGAAAAATGGAATTCAGACTTAAACACATCTTTTCAATTCCCAGGTAATAAGTCTTCCCAGTTTGGTTGTAAAGCACTTATGGTAAGTCTGATATTGATTACCATTTTCAAACTGTTCTGTGTCCATCTGATAAGATGTGTTATAGCCATGTCATTTGGAACATATTCTCTAGAATATTGCCATAGAGACAGCATTTTGAGCTTTTTTTTTTTAAAGAAACATGACTTCTACACTTTCCTATATAAAACATTCTTCTACCAAGTATTTTTCATTATCTGATACATCTATTTGAGTTTTTCTTGAGGCTTAATTTCTAGGAGAGTCTGTAATTCAACTTTAGGATAAAGGAAACATTTTGTACAACTTCTATTATCAATAACACTCTTATCAGTCTGAGATCAAGGGATTAAAAAATTTGGGGTTTGGAAGAGACTTTGAGTTAAATCTTGTTATTGGTCAGACTCTCAAAGGCTTTGCTTCCTCTGGGTTTTAAAATATGTTTTACAGCTGTATTTAAGATCAGCAAAAATATATATTATTTTGTACTCTTTTTTATCTGTCAGGATGGACGGAGATAAGCCATATTAAAGTAGTATTTTCAAACATCCCTTGACTAAGGGTTTATTCTTCACTGCTTCGCACCTTGTGCAGTCATCTGCATCTTTGCAGAGACACTGTATGTGCCTGTTCTAATCCAGCAACATTTTACTTTCAGCTTGCACCCACTGAGACAAATCCTTAGCTGGGGAATATTGGTAATGCTTTATTGACTTCAGCAGAATAAAACCTCTATTTTAAACTAGCTGAGGATGCACTGGCCCACTTCCTTTAAGTTTTGAAAACAGTACCTACTTCCCTCCTTGCTGGGGCCAGCATCCACCTACCCTAGTAGGTAATTTTATTGTACAATCTGTTTAGTACTGAAAGCAAAGGACTGAGTCATTTCTGATCATTGCTTTACATAAAAGGGAGTAAAAGAGAACACTACCTTTATCAGTCCTAATTGCAGTGTAGATCACCTGGTTTACTGCCTCTAGCTGAATCTCCTAATTACCAAAAATGTTTTAATCATTATGTACTTTTGAAGTGAACATAATATTATGACAGCTGTTTCCAATACAATGAACAGCAGCTGAACTGCATAACCACTGCATGGAGCAAATCCCTTCAATGACTTT